>CM053626.1:77220443-77315774 GCA_028646595.1 Phalanger gymnotis
GACTGGGGCTGGAAGCAATTGCAGCTGTAGTTCTATAGCTGCCCCACCTCTGCCACCCCACCTCTGCTGCCCCTGGGGCAGTGGCCAACTGGGAACTCCTTCTTTCACTCTGTCCCCAGCAGCTTTTCCCACTAGCCTTCTTTGTTGTCTTTGGTGTTTGTGGGTTGGGAAGACTGGCAACTGCCACATGTCACTGATTCAGGGTGCTAGGTCCCACTCTGCCTGGCTCCTGGTCTGGTTGGTTGGCGCGGTCCACCCTGGACCTGTTCTGCTCTGCTCTGCTCCGAGTTCTGTGCACGAAAGACCTTACCCATCAACCATCCAGGCTGTCCTGGGCTGGATCTCTGCTTCCCTCTGCTAT
Source organism: Phalanger gymnotis (assembly GCA_028646595.1). Lineage (NCBI taxonomy): Eukaryota > Metazoa > Chordata > Mammalia > Diprotodontia > Phalangeridae > Phalanger > Phalanger gymnotis. The sequence continues at coordinate 77,220,805 of CM053626.1, forward strand.
TTTGTGGGTTCTGCAGTTCTAGAATTGGTTCAGAACCATTTTTATAGGTTTTTGGAGGGACTTGGCAGGGAGCTCATGCTAGTCCCTCCTTTCCAGCCACCATCTTGGCTCCCCCCCACCCCGACCATTAAAATTAAAATCAAAGAAATCTATAATGCTGAAAGGACTGTCCTATCCATCCACATGGGAAGGAGCAAGTGAAAGAAAAATAACCACTGCCCAAATTTCAGTATCTGAATGGACATTCTTCCAATGGTCAACTTTGCCAATAGCAAGTACATCAGAGACAAATAGTAGAGATAAATATTAAGTTGGATTTAAGGGAGACAAGGAAAAGGAAAGAGGGCAAGAATGCTTTTAGGAAATTGTAAAGCTTGCTTACTTACTCTAAACTTCTCTTGATGTCAGAAAATAAGGAAAGATTACAGACCATTAGGTGGATTGGAACTTTTGCAAGAATATGGACAAGGGATACATACAATAAGTTGGGATCTTAATTGATGTGATCTTAGACACCATTGAATATTTGAGTCAAGTCACAGTAAACGAGTGTGAGGGAGACAGTGTGAAGCAGTAGAAAGGGCACTGTCTTTGGAAATCTTGGAGCATGGATTCAAATCTTATTTCTGGTGTCATGTTCAACTTACGTAATTTTGTGCAAATCAATTAACTTCTCTGGACCTCAATTTCCTTATCTGCAAAAGGAGGAGGTTGGACCATATTACTTCTGCAATCCATTTCAATTCTTGATCTGTGATTCCATGAATAAAGATGACTCTATGAATCTGATATGTTCTGTTTGTCCAAATATAGTTATGTGATTGAAACATGCTATGCCTAAGTTATTAGACAAACTCCTCTTTACCCATTGTCATATGTGAGATAATGAGATACCTGATTTAGAATAGAATATAATCTATAGCAAAGAAACTACAATTTTCCTTTTTTAAAAAAAATTATTATCTTCTATGGAATTCTAGCATTGAACAACTGAATTTTAATGAATTCCTTATTTTTTTTCAGTGACTGAAAAATCATTAAATACCTACTATATGTAAGGCACAATCCTATGCTTTAATAATAAATAAAATATCTCAATATAATTAGAAATTGAGGGTCAGTTAAATGAGTGTTGCTATCTCCTAAGAGAAGCAAACAAATATAAGGAATTACCAAACCAAATTACCAAACCCTCCATGAATGGATGAACAAAACATTACAGTATTATCTCTGAAATATATTCTGGAAATATTCTTGTTATTAGGAAAATATAATATTGCTATATTTGCATTTAATTTATTCCAAATATCCTATACTGAGATTAAATGCATTCTTCAGAAGAGTTCATTTCAAGAAAAAATGGAAATGTTCCTTGGTATGCATTACATATATGCCAAAACTTTGTGTAAATCAGGATTGCTATGGGGACTACTTAGGTTGGTTGGTATTACCTTCTGTCAGTACCAAATGTCTTGAAGACTGTAAGGACCCTTGAGAGTTGAGCTTATTGAGATGCATTATTTGAATATTTATCATTTTATTCATTTTGAGAAGATAGTTTTTCCCCCTATCCTAGAAATAGGATGCATCTCTCTGATTCTCAATTAGAAATTTAATGTCTATAATGGCAGTGACTAGAATGCTGTTTCTAAACTGTAAAAATGGTAGAATGCATTACTTCCAGAGTCATCGAGAGATGTGTTTAGGTGATCCGATATAAAAGGGGAAATGACAAATTTTCTGTGAGTGTTTAGTTTTGTTTCCTTTGGAAACAAAGATTATATACAACGACAACAAAAACCACCTGACTGCCTGGCTATACCCTTGATTCTCCTTAATTACTTTTTATTCCCTGGGTTAATTTTAAGGACATTTTATTGAGAAGCTGCTAGAGCCAAAAAGTAGGTTCAATTCCATAAATTAAATGCACAATGAGAAAATATCTCTCCTCAATTTCCAATGCAGCTCACTTCTGCAATTCAACTTTGTAAAATGACTGCATTTAACATTATAGCATGAACTTAGACTTAATAGAAGAGGTTCTTGGACCTCCATATCATATTGGCAATCAATCGATGAATATTTATGAAGTACTCAGCATTGACAAACACTATGCTAAGCACTGGGTACATAGGAAGAGGCAAAAGAGAGTCTCTGCCCTTAAGGAGTTTACAATCTAATGGGGTAGACAGCATTCAAACAAATGTACACCAAACAACCCATATAAAGGATAAATAGGAAATATTTAGGCTGGGGAAGTCTTCCTGTGCTTTAGTTGGGACTTAAAGGAAGCTTGTGTGGCAACTGAGTCCCTTCCACCTCTCACATTCTATGATTTTTGTAATTATGCCAAAGTATAAGGGCTCTTCTTTGCTTAAGGAATTCTTAAATGGGTAATTGAGATCCCCAAACAGAAATGAATGGGTCATTTACAGTGCGTTAAAAAGTGAGGCAGTGTGTTATAACAGAAAAATGTACACATCCTCGAGTCAAAGACCTGGGTTTTAACCTTAGTTGTGCATACAATAGGAAAGTCACTTAACTTTTGTGAGACTCAATTTCCTCATATGGAAAATGTAGATATTAGCACTTGAAATATCTATTTCACAGGGCTTCTGTGTAGAAAATATTTTAGAAAATATTACATACACATGAGATATTATTAAAATAGAATTTGGTAGACATGGTATGATTATTGTGAAAGGAACATGCTATATGTTTCTGGATAATTTAAAATAAAGAAATTGACTCCGTGAATGATTCAAGAAAGGAGATGTCTTCATTTATTCATGTATTCGTTCATTCAGTTGGTTGTATGGTTGTTGTCCTTCATTCTTGAAGAGGAGCAAAATGACATCCCTATGATAGAGTCAAGTTTCAGTGTATCCAGCTGTGGCTGATCAGACCAATATGATCTTGGAATACTCTACCACAGGTTGGGTACAAATAGTCCATGTGAACATTGGTGTGGATACTCTAAATTTGTGCATCCTGCATTTCCTTTGAGCCGTTTCAATTCTGCTTTGCTCATAGAGCACAGCATCTTCTTTGATGTGGGCAGAACACGCAGGGTGGTCCTGTGCCAGTGTTTCCCATGTCATACAATCAATTCCAAAGTTCTTAAGAGAGACCGTGAAAGTGTACTTGTGTCTCTTCTTCTGACTACCATGTGAATGCTTGACCTGTGTGACTTCTCCATAAAACTGTTTTTTTTGGCAAGCATATGTTTTGCATTCAAACAATATGGCCAACCCATCTGAGCTGTGCTCTCTGAAGCAGAGCTTGAATGTTTGGAAGTTTAGTTTGAATAAGGACCTCAGTGCCTGGTACCTTATCCTGCCAGGTGATCTTCAGAATTTTCCTAAGACCATTCAAATGGAAGCGATTCAATTTCCTGGCATGGAACTGGTATATTGTCCAGATTTCACAGGCATATAACAATGAAGTCAGCACCATGGCTCTGTAGACCTTCAATTTGGTAGTTAGTCTAATATCTCTTCTCTCTCATACTTTTATTTGGAGCTTCCCAAACACCGAGCTAGCTCTGGCAATGTATGTGTCAACCTCATTATCAATGTGTGCATCCCTGGAAAGTACACTATCAAGATAAGAGAAGTTATCCACAGCATTCAAAACTTCTCCATTTGCTGTAACCAATGGTTTCATGTATGGATGGTGTGGTGGTGGCTGATGGAGCACCTGTGTCTTCTTGGTGTTAATTGTTGGGCCAAAATTACCACAAACAGCAGAGAATTGATCCATACTTCATTGTATCTCAGCTTCAGAGGCTGCATTGATTGCACAATCACCTGCAAACAGAAAATCATTCACTAACACTCCCTCCACTTTGGTCTTGGCTTGTAGCCTTTTTAAGCTGAAGAATTTATTATCAGTGTGGTAGCTGACCTCGATGCCATGTTCATCCTCATTGAAAGCATGTGACAACATGACTGGAAACTTCATGATAAAAAGCATGGGAAGAAGCCCACAGGCTTGTTTCACTCCATTGGTGACTGGGAAGGCACAAGAGCATAGTCCGTTATCTAGAACCTGGGTAAGCATGCCAATCATGAAAATGATGTACAATGCTGATGAACTTCTCCAGGCCACCAAATTTTGATACAATTTTCCATAAGCTCTCATGACTAACAGTATCAAAGACGTTGATCAGATCTACAAACATTGTGTACAGACCTCTCTTCTGCTCCTTGCATTTCTCCTGGAGTTATCAGGCAGCAAACACCACATTGACTGTTCCTCAGCCCTTTCTGAAGCCACATTGGCTTCAGGTAGACATTGGACTCTACGACACTTGGTTTTTTTTTTTGTTTGTTTGTTTTTTGTTTTTTCCAGAATAGGATACTGAGTCCCAAACATGGTAAATTGCTTATCTGATATAAGTTCAGCAATACAAAAAAAGTATTAGAACCTCACCTGTGATTTGGAAAGCACTGTGAAAGGTGTTAGGAGAAATAAATCAGACAAGAGTGTTCCCCTCGATCAGTTTAAAGTATAACCATTTTAGCTGAGATAATCATAGTCATTTGTAATTTAGTTAAGAATATTAACTCCAAGTTGATAAGCGTGAGTCAGCCTACAAGTCCAAGGCAAGTATTGCTAACTTGATGGTGATTGAGGAAGGGAGCTTAGCAGGTATGCCTTGAAACAGCATCTATACTGTGGCATGCCAGAGATCAGTAATGACCACCTTATCATCCTCGAAAAATAGAGGCATTATCAACAAGAAATCAAAAACATTTTCCTTGAAACTCATTATTTTCCTGAAATATTTGTACTTATTTCTCTTCTTGGAAAATCAGCTTTTTCTCTGTTAAATTGTACTGACTGTGGACTGGAAGGAGTTGTAAGTTTTTTTTTCTATAATTAAAATTTTTGTCTTTAGTTTACAACACCCAGTTCCACATATTTTGAGTTCCAGATTTTCTTTCCCCACCCCTTCCTCTCCAAGACAGCATGGAATCCGATATATCTTCTACATATAACTTCGCATTGACCTTATTTATACAATAGTCAAGTTGTAAAGTAGAATTATGACCAATGGAATGAATCAAGAGAAAGAAGAAACAAAACCAAAAAAGCCAAAAGCAAACAAAAGAGAAAACAAGGGGAAAAAGGGAGAGCAAACAGTGTGCCTCAATCTGCATTCAGTCTCCATAGTTCTTTCTCTGGATGTAGATAGCTCTCCCCATTATGAGTCCTTTGGAGTTGTCTTTGCACCTTGTATTGCTGAGAAGAGTGAAGTCTATCAGGGTGAGTCATCACAGAATCGATATATCTGTGGTTGTGTATAATGTTCTCCTGGCTCTGCTCCACTCACTCAGCATTATATTGTGTAGGTTTTTCCTTGTTAATATGAAGTCTATATCATCCCCATTTCTTATAGCACAATAATATTCCATTACCTTCATATACCACAACTTGTTTAGCCATTCCCCAATTGATGGTCATCCCCTTGACTTCCAATTCTTTGATACTACAAAAAGAGCTGCTACAAATATTTTTGTACGTATGGGTCCTTTTCCCACTTGTGTGATCTCTTTGGGATACAACCCTAGAAGTGGTATTGCTGGGTCAATAGGTATGCACATTTTTATAGCCCTTTGGGCATAGTTCCGAACTGCTCTACAGATTGGCTGGATCAGTTCAAGGAGTTGTAAGTTTCAGTGTCCTCTTACCAACTACTCTCATCTTTCATTGTAGTATTTTTTTTTCCAAGCTCTTCTCTTCTGTTTGCATGAATTTCTATTCTTTCCATGACAGAGGACATAGGACCAGGAGTGTGATAAAATCAGATCAAATCTGATTGTGAGAAATAATTCTTGAATTTTCAGTGTGAATATTACAAGTTAGAAATTGGAAAACACTAAAAATCATGACTTGATTTATCATTTTGTTGATTTCTAGGCTTAAGAAAATAAAAGTGGAAATGGTAGTAACGCAGATTAAACTTTTTAAAAAATTGTCATGAGCACATTTTCTTTTTCTTCTGGAGAGTCAGTTGTTAAATATTTACCAGGATCTTAACTTGTGGAAGTGGTCTAGAATAAGAATAAGCAGGCATTATCCTCCTACATCTTTTTTCTTCCATGAACACATTAACAGCATTCTCTTGTCCTGTGATAAGGTTCTGATATTTGTTTTTCCTTCTGGATCTCTAGGCCATGGCCCTACTTTAATCCTTCACCCCATAGGCATATCTTCTATGGCAGTAGTAGTTACATGTGTAAGTACAACAAGGTAGATAAACCCATGCTTTTATCATTGCAAATAATATTTCATGGGGACATCTACGGTAAGAATAATGTATCAAGGCCCTCATTTATACAAGAGTAAAGACAGAATTCCATTCCCACTCCAATTAATCAATCAAGAGAGTAAACTAGACATTAAGGATTTTTTATAACCTTACCATAATGCATCATAAGTCCTTAATCAATTTCAAAGGCTCATAGGATTTTGGGCCATTGGATGAAAAATGGGTGTTAGCATACAGGATAAATGGAGGTGAATTGAGCATATTGTACTTCTTAAAAAGAGCAGCTATTTCAGTGATAGACCAGTCTAGCAATAGAGGATTTCAGTCTAGATGAATTCAGCTTTGCCACTGAAAAAGACTCACTTTTGGGAGGGTGAATTAGAGAATTCCTCCTCCTCTGTCTGCTTCTATTCATCCTCTTTTCAGAGTAACAAAGCTAGTAGCATACCATGCATCTAGCTAGAGACATAATGATGACAAACATGGGCAAATGCGGACACAAAGATGCAAAAAGACAGCAGCTGAAGAGATGGAGAAGCTTCAGGTAATGTCCTTGTAGAGAGAGTTTTTGGCTGTGGACTCTCTAACGACACTGATCCTAGGAGTCAAGCAGAAAGCTACACTCAAGAGGAACTTCATGAGTATTTTACAAAAGCAGAAGAGGACTTCCAATAACTGGGAGTTGTGGGTTACCCCTTTGTTACATATATATCCAACATGTTCCTTATACAATTTTACTCTGTTTGATTATACTCTTCACATAGGCCCTGTGTGTATTTGTGGGAGATTGCCGGCTACATATTTGCACGAAATGTTTTTTCTGACTATTGTTTCTACTATACCAGTATAAATACCCTTTCTATGAGAAAATGAAATATTCATGTAATGCATACCAGTGAGGGTTTCTGAGTAGCAGTACTAGAAACTCCAGCCCCTAGGGTTACCCCTAGGGTCCTGAAAATAGTAGTTCTTATCTGCCTTCGGAGGACCCCAAAACTGTAAGTTCAAATGCCTATTTAAAACAATGATAGAGGTCACAGAATGGTGAAACACAGGTTAGGCTAGATTTTTCCTCTTAAGTGGTATTGGTATTGCTCTTAAGATTTAATTAGCTCGGGGGACTAAGGCTTCAGCAATTCATGTAGCTTCCCGGTCTAGATCTCCTTCCTCAGGCTTCTGATCATAGACTATCATTATTAAACAATGACATAGGAATGCTGTGCTCAGCTGAATCAAGGCTAAATCATGAATGAATATGCCTTCTATGCTCCAAATGGCCTTCCCCTGCTAAGGCTAAGTAAACCTTTTGGTAACAGTTAAAGAGACTAAGAGTGTCTCATTTCATTCCAGTTTTGAAAAGGCTCATTCAAAACCAGCCTACAACAATGGAAATATCATCATATTCTCAAACCCACTCCTCAGGCCCTAAGAATAGAACAAAGACATTTCCTCGCATATGGATATCAGGAAATAGAGCAAAGCAAAGACTTTAAACAGAAGAAAGATCAGAAATACAGAGATGTAAATATAGATTGGTTAAGCAGACAGAGAATCTACGTGGCAAGTGGGAACAGGGTAAAGCTGAAAGAAAATAAATGCCTCTAGGCCCCCAGGGATATTTTCTCAATCCAACCTTGATTCATAGGTTAACTCTATTAGATCCAGCTGTCTGAAGTTAATCTGTCACACGGGTAGTAAGAGACAGGATTTGAAGCCAGATGGTCTTCCTGAATTCACTGTCCTTTCCACTAATCGACATTAGATATAGAAGTACAAAAGTTAAATGTTTCTGTAAGAAATCACTTTTTAACTTAAGTGTCAGCATATTCCTTATTCTTGTATCAAATCCCACTTCCTTTTTTACAACTTTAACTCGCTATACTCTGAACCACAAATATATGTAAGCCAGATCCAATAGTGTCCGCAACACAAGCAGTATTTGAAAAGACGAGGAGAAATATTATAGCTGATTCACTTTCAAAAAGCTTCTATGGTGGGAAAAATATATAAAATACATAAATATATTTAAAACAAAATATTCATAAAATACGAACAGAAAAATTCTAGAATAATTACAAGGTAATTTGGAGGGAGAGCATTAACAGTTAGCAGGGGGTGGAAAGGAGAGGAGCCATGCAGATATTGTCTGAGTTCAGTTTTGGAAGCGGCAGGAGTGCACAAGGCAGAGGGAAGGAGGTAGTTTGTTTGAGACACGAGATTAGCCAATGCAAAAGCATAGATAAAGAAGATGCATGTAAGGGATGCAAGACCAATTTATACAGATTATTGGGTTGGGAAGAAGGGCAATGTGCAATGTATAATGAAATTGAAAAAGTCAGGCTAGACCCTGGTAGCATGGGATTTAAAAGCCAAAGAGAAAAAAAAATCACATTTTATTCTAGATTCCCTAAAAAGGAACCAAAGTTTCCTGCTTTTGGGAGTGACAATCTAGCAGTGACAGGTCATCATTCCCTATCTTTTTAAAAGTAAGGGTGGTCTCATTCTGGTCTTCGTGTGCTCAGTTCCAAGTAATGCTCCAGGTATAGAGTACTTGTTTAACAAATGATTGATTATGAAATATCACAGAAGCAGGTGGAAATTTGTTAGCATCTTGTAGTAAATGCAATGGAAACCCTGGAAGATATGTTGTTGACTAACATTTCAATATAACCTTGTTTTCTTGTCATTTTTCTCTCTCTCAAAAGTCAAGTGCAAAGATCATTCTGATTAACTGAAGGTTTAGGTTATGTCGGTTAAAGATAGTGATAGTTTGAAAAACCAAAAAGCAATATTTTAGCTGTGTCCTAAACAGTGGGACCATTAGCTCTTTTTGTGTGTGGCCATACACAAGCACACACACACAACAACAACATATTTAATGAATAATAAGATTGACATTATAAAAAAGTATGCTCTGCAAACCAGTAGGCAATATTTATCTCTTTACTTCTCCAATAATCACTAGAAGAATTTTTAAGTGCCTGGTTATCAGGGAAGGAAAACTTAGTAGTAGCTAATGGACTGAGTATCTCTCTTTGATTGCCCAATAATGTCTTTTAAAAATACAGGTATCACATTTTTGAGTCATGCCAACTAAACTTACCGTCACTTAAAAACATCTACTTTGTTTCATTCCTCAGTGGCAACAGCAGTCAATCATTTGCAATTCTAAACAGATTGACACTTGGCTGTGAACTCTTGAAATATTTGTACACAGTAATGACCTGAGGTAACTGACTAAATTAAAGAAGCTCCATGAAATAAAGACGGTGGGGCCTGGGGGGTGGGGGGAGAATGGCGTGAGAGGAGAAGAAAAACCTTGAATTCTCTAATTTTTGTTTAATAAAAACATTTTATATCTAAAGGAAACCATGTATTTATGAAGTAATGCTTGTTGTATGTCACTAATGGGCTAGATTCTTTGCCTCTAACTTCCTTAGTTCCATTGGTTGAGGTATGATGCTAATGAAACTAAGGTCACAAGTTCAATCCCCACATGAGTCAATTTATTTCAATCTGTTCTGTGTCCAAAGCATACATCTCTAATCCTATTCAATCATCTTTGCAAATGGTAGTTTTTGGTCCTACTCAGGACAGGAGTAGAATTAAAACACTCCTGGGGGGAACTATCTCAAAGTTCATGGAGACCTGATAATTGTTCAGTAGAGACATCTTCATTCACAAAAGGATGGCACACTTCAGGGTCATATGCTACAGAATCTATTATTAATCTAAATCTTTTTTGTGACAGATGGGTCAGACTATGGCATGATTGATTTTTGACATTTTTAAAATAATAATTACAATATATTTACACAGAATTTACAAAGAACTTCTCAGCTGATGCTTTCCAGGTTTAAAAAGGTATGTAATGTCAATATTGTTATGTACTTTTTGCAGAAGAGGATATTGGATCATTAAGGTCCTTAATACAGAATATTAAGGACCTTAATGATCCAATAAGGCAGCTTGGTGGCACAGTGGATAGAAAACTAGACTTGGAGTCAGGAAGATGTGAATTCAAATCTAGCTTCAAATGCTAAGTACTTATCATTGGTCCTCTTCACTTTACTCCTCTGAAAAAAGAAGGATAATGACAGCACCTCTTCCCCCCACCCAGGGTTGTTGTGAAGATAAATGATAATATTTATAAAGCACTTTGCAAACCTTAAAAGTGCTATGTAAATGCTAGCTGTTATCAACTACTGATATAGTGGCTTGCCCAAGAAAGTAGAGCTAGCTTATAGGACTCTTATCTGCAGCACACGGAATGAGACTCTGGTGGGCATGGGGGATCCTCGGTATAATAATGTTTTCTGAGCCACAGAATTTTGGACGTGCAAATTGATTTACAAGAAGTACTGAAGCTCTCAGCCTGATTCCTACTCTGACTGAATTCTTCATTTATGAAATCCTTGGCTCTCATTTGTAGTCATGTTGCCTGGATCTCCTTTATCAGATTCTGACTCAGCCATTCCTGCTTCAACTGTGAACAGATTTTCTGTTATGAAACAAGCGCTAGAAATAGCTGAAATATCATCTCCCTCTGAACCACCCAACAGCAATATGGCCACATACACACATGCTAGAACATGGCAACCATTTAATGGCATATTCAGTATGTAAACTATCTTGTCTGCCTTCTAGTTCTTTTCAGCATACAAGTTACCTTAACTTAGTGCATCCCACAACAATTATGATACCCTTGACCACAAATATAACCTTAATCACATGGCCACTTATAAACTTCAGGAGCTTGCCCCATCTATTATTTCATATCTCTCTCATCTTCAAAATCTTGAAATTATCTCCTTCCACATTTCCTACAAATAGCTTCAGTTATCATCCTATAAAAAATAAATGGATAAAAATAAATAAAATCCTCTCTTGATTCATCATGCTGTCAAGTTATCATACTATATCTCTTCCCATTTACCATTAATCTAGAAAAAAGGCCACATGTGAAATCTCATCTACCTTCATATACTTTTACTTTCTACCCTCTTGAATTCTGGCTTCTGACTCCATTATTCTACTAAAATTATTTTCCCCCTCAAGGTCCTTAGTGTCAACTTAATTTCAAGTCATTTTACCCCCATGCTCATCCTTGCAATATTTGAAGCTGTCAGTTAACACCTTCCTACTGTATATCCATTCCTCTCTTTACTTCCACAAACTTTCCAACACACACAACAACAAAAAATAAGTTCCTATTTAAGTAATTTCTTTTTCCCCATATTTTCTACTAGTTTATCATGCTTCTTTTGGTTGTTGTTTAGTCATTTCCAACTCTTTGTGACATTTGGGGTTTTATTGGCAAAGATACTAAAATGGTTTGCCATTTCCTTTTCCATCTAATTTTACAGATGAGGAAACTGAGAAAAATAAGGTTAAGTGACTTTCTCAGGGTCACACAGCAGATAAGTATCTGAGTCCATATTTTAATTCAGGTGTTCCTGACTCCAGGCCCAGTGCTCTATCCACTGTGCCACCTAGGGGCTTTCAACTAGGTCTAAAACATGGCTATCTCCTAAGTATTTATCCTTGCCTTGCTTCTATTTTCTCTATGTTCACACAGTGACCTCACTGGCTCTCAACAGTTAAATTATCTTCCCTATGCAAGATGATGTGTTAATATACATAAACAGTCACAGTTGCCTCCTTGCACTTCAATCCTCTATTTCCACCAGTCTGCCAAACAACTCTGACTGGTTGTTTCATGGTTCCTTTAAAGTGATCATTTACAAAACACAAATAATCACCTACTACTCCTCTGAATTTCCCTGTTTCTGCTTTAATGGAAACAATAATTAAAAGTGACCTCAGAGACAATTTGGTCCAGCCCACGCCTGGGAGAGAATTCACCTCTCCCATCCCTAACGGCAATAATCTACCCTTTACTTATGGACTTCTAGTGAAAAGAAAATTGCTGCCATTGATGCAATCCATTCCACTTTTAGACAGCTCTAATTCTGAGAAAAAAATTCCCTTACATTGAGCCTAAATTTGTCTATCTGCAACTTTTACCCATTGCTTCTTGTTCTTCCTTCCAAGGCAAGGTAGTGCAAGTCTAAATCCTTCTATATTTTAGCACTTCAAATACTTGAAGAAAGCCAACATGCACCTTCTAATTCATTTTTCTCTATACTAAATATTCTGAGTTCCTTATCTTGATCTTCATATGGTATGATGTGAAGCTGGATATAGTACATCTAGTTAACAAGTCCTAACCCCTAGCACATAGGAGTTAAAATCATTTACCTGGCATTTGATCTGTGCAAAAGACAGACAACAGGATTCTCTTGTGGTCTCTAAAACTCATTATGTAATTAAGATTTACATTTATTTGGGGGATTACCTTGCATTGTAGTGTACAAATTTAATTTGGATAAAAAATAATTAAATCTTTTGATGTATATAAAACCCTCAAAATTGCACAAAACTTTTAATATCAAATATGTCCTTCTATCAAGATCACATTCTTTTTTTTCCCCATCAATAATTTCTCTTGGTGGAGTCATTTAACCTATTGCCTTTCCCTTAATTTTACTATTTGTTATTTCACAACTCACAATTTTCCCATAAGGACAACATAAAACAACTTTTAAAAAATGTACTTTTATATAGGTATACAGTCCCGTGGCAGTTATCTGAAACAGGTATCCTTCCAGAATGAATGAAGTTAGTATGATATCATGTGTTATTGAAGTCATGCTGGCTTTCACTGATACCTTTGTAAGTCCTCACAAATGATTCCTTTAATAATAGGTTCTAGACTTTCAGTGGACAGTGAAGTTTAGTTTGTCAACCAGTGTTTTAGGGATTTCACCTCTCCATTTTCAGGACAATATTTCTACTTATCCCCTTCTTTGGAACCTGTCCTTTCTGTAAGTATGTTTTTAAATTGCTGCCAATGACTAAGTAATCATAACTTTCAGCTGTTTTACAAACCTTGAGATTGTATTGTCTATTCCTGAAATCATTAAATGAAGTCATTAAATGCAGTGTGGTGGTCTTCTACCATATTTTAACTTACCTTTTATTTCAATTCTTAGTTATCTCTTTTTGCTCTCTCATTCTCAGTCCAAGTTATTCCCTTAGCAAAGATAGCAGTAATAAATGAGTTACATAGGATCACAGATTTAGAACTGGAAGGCATCTCAAATAATGTGTACTCTACCTCTCTCCCTTTACAAAGGAGGAAACTGTGTGTCAGAGAGGTTACTTGACTTTTCAAAGGTCACATATGGGGGATAGTTGAGCCTAGGTCCTCTGATTCCATATCTATTTGTCTTTCCACTTCAACTTGTTGCTTTTCTCTCTTTTAGTAGTTCTACATTTTTTACATGGTTGTTGTATGGCATATTTAGACCCTTAAACCTATTCATTCTTTGATCTACTTATTGCCCCCAACATAATTTAACATCTTTTTTCTTGTCTCTGGAAATCATCAGTTTCTTTCTTTAAGACCTTCAGTTCACTATTCTTAATTGATATCATTCTTTTTTATTCATTAATTATCCACCCTTATTTCTAACTTCCACTTAGATTTTTCTAAATTGGTCTACAATTTCCATGTATATCTTCATTTGTAGTTTTAGAATAAACAAATCCTATTTTCTTCTTGATAGAAGCATTTTAAAATTTTAATTTCTCTTTTGCATGATTCTGCTTTGCTCATGTGTCATGATAGTAGGCAATTAGAGTGGGCTTCTAAGACAGAGCCTGGCTGCTTAGGTTCCTGGGAAATGTAGTTTGAAGGAAATACATTGTCTTTTTCTGGTCCTGATTGTGGAAAAAAGATAAATGATTTTGAATGGAGGCTTCTGTGACAGCAGCAGTGATGGTCACACATAATGGGGAAGGAGATGTAATGTGAGAAAGAGAGATCCGAGCAACCAGTGCCTTCATACACCAGACTGGAGAGCTTTAACCCAAGTACAAGGATTTCCTGATCTATGGTGAACTTTTCCCTGCCTGAGGAACCAGTAAGATGATAAAGTCATTTCCAGAAAGTTAACTACCACAGGGCATAGAGTGTTAGACTGAAGTCAGGAAGACCTGACTTCAAATTGTGCCTTAGAGACTTACTAGCCTTGTGACTCTGGGTAAGTTACAAAACTTCTCTTAGTTTTAGTTTCCTGATCTATAAAATGTGGACAAGTACAGTACCCATGTAAGAAGGTTGTTTTCCCTTATTCCCTCCAGCATTTGTAATTTCTGATATTTTAATTTAATTTAAGGTCGTATCTCAGAATTATTTCACTTTGCCTTTCTATGAATCAATAGTGATATTTGTGTCTAATGGTGGCCATCTCTATGGCATTAGGTTTGGGTGGGGAGAGGGGGGGAGGGAGGGAGAAAAAAGAAAGTTACATGGTAATTTTACTATGTATTTTAAAAGAATAGCAAGTTATACATAATAGATTTGTAGTTTCATGTACAATCATTTTTAATTCTGCTGTTTTAGAATTATTTGTTTTATTTCATAAATTAAAAATAAACAAAAGTAAAAAATAGTGACAGAGAATTTTATATGACTATAAATAGCTGTGAGCTGTGATTTCTTCTTCTGGAAACTGAAATTGGGAATGGCTCTTATTTTCATAAATTTGATTCAGTTCTATACTCAGTATATATTTGAGAAACTTGTTATAAATTTTTTGATATTACTTCATTGTCTATGGTGTCTTTTAGTATAATGTGGTTTTCCTGATAAACTCTTTTAATTAAGCCTATTTTTGCTTTTGTTTTGTCTGAGATCGTGATTGCTGTCCCTGAATTTTTTTTACTTCACATGAAACATATCAGATTCTGCTCCAGCCCTTTATTTTAATCCTGTGTGTCTTTCTGTTTCAAGTATGGGTCTTATGAACAATATATTGTTGGATTCTGGTATCTAATTTGTTGTGCTATCTGCTTCCATCTTATGGATGAGCTCGTTCCATTCATATTCACATTTGTGATTATTGTGTATTTCCCACCATCCTATTTTCTTCTATTTCTTCATCTCCCCCTTTTTATCCTGTCCTTCCCCAAAAGTCCATTTTGTTTCTAATCACTGCCTCCCATAATCCATCCTCTCTTTTATCATTCCATCCCTTTCTCTTATTCCCTTCTATTTTCCTATTGGCTATGTTATATTTCTATATATAATTGAGTTTGTGTGTGTGTGTGTGTATGTGTGTGTGTGTGTGTATTTTTTCCATATATATTATTCCCATATATTGAAGAATATACATATCTCTATATAAATATATGTGTATATATATATATATATATATATATTCTTCCCTTTTTGAACCAATTCTGATGAAAGTGAGGTTAAAATCACTGCCTGCCACCCCCACCCCTGTCTTCTCCTCCACCATAAAAGCTTTTCTTTGTGCACTGCTTTTTTGTGAGATAATTTTCTCCATTCTACCTTTCCCTTCCCCCTTCTCCCAGGCCATCCCTCTTTCTCCTTCCTCATTTCTTTTTTCCTTTAGAGATAATTCCAAAATAGTCAACTTACTCCCATACCCTCTGTCTATGTAAACTCCTTTTAACTGCCCCAACAATGACAAAATTCTAATGAGTTTCATGTATCATCTTCCTGTATAAAATGTAAATAGTTTAATCTTATTCAGCACCTTTAACTTTACCTTTTTATGCTTCTCCTGAGTCTTCTGTTTGAATGAAAAATATTCTATTCAGCTCTGATCTTTTCATCAACAATTCTTTAAAGCACTCTGATTTTTAAATATTCTCGGTTTTACTGGGTAGCTTATTCTTGATTGTAATCCTAGCTCCTTTGCCTTCCAGAATATAATATTCCAAGCCCTCCATTCCTTTAATGTAGAAACTGCTTAATCTTGTGTCCTCCTGACTCTGGCTCAACAATGTTTCAATTGTTTCTTTTTGGCTGCTTAAACTATTTTCTCTTTGACCTTGGAACTATGGGATTTGACTGTAATATTCCTTAGAGTTTTCATTTTGGGATCTCTTTCAAGATGTGATCTGTGGATTCCTTCAATTTCTATTTTACCTTCTGAATCTAAGATATCAAGGAAATTTTCCTACATAATTTATTATAATGTGTTTTATAGGTTTTTTTTTTTAATGGAGGCTTTCAAGTAGTCCAATAATTTTAAAATTATCTCTCCTCAGTGACTTTTTCAGGTCAGTTTTTTTTTCCCTAATGATACATTTCACATTTTTTTCTATTTTTTTTCATGCTTTTGACTTTGCTTTCTTATCGTTTGATGTCTCATGGAATCGTTAGTTTCCATTTGCCCAACTCTAATTTTCAAAGAATTATTTTCTTCAGTGCTTCTGTGCCTCTTTTTTTCCTATTTGGCCAATTCTGGTTTATAAGGAAGTCTTTTCCCCAGTGAATTTTTGTGCCTTTTTAAACATTTGACCAATTATGTTTTTTAAAGTCTTATTTTCTTTACTGACTTTTTGTGCTTCTTTTATCAAACTGTTAGTTCTCTATTCATAATTTTCTCTTACCATTCTCAGTTCTTTTCCCATTTTTTCCTCTACCACTCATCTTTTTCTTTAGGTGTTATAGGAATTCCTGCTGTTTTGTGTTCAGCTTGTATTTTTCTTTGAGGCTTAGCTTGTAGCTCATTTTATGTTGTTGTTTTCTTTTGAATTTGTGTCTTGATCTTGCTTGTCATCATAGTAGATTTTTATGGCCTGGTTATTTTTGTTTGCTTGTTCACTTACTTTTCTGGACTATTTCTCATCTTTGAAATACATGTTAAAATTGGACTCAGTTCAGCTGCAGGTTGGGAGGCACTGTCTCAGGTTTCAGGATTTTTTGTGGTGCTGTTTTCAAAGCTCATTTTGGGGCTTTGTAAGTCTTCAAGGTAGTGTGATCTGGAAAATAGTGTGGTCACTGGTGCCCTGGCCTATTCTCTGTTCTTTACTCGGGAAGGGACCTTACTCTCTTGTAGCCCCAAGTACTAGTGCTTTCCTTTGCTTTTCCCAGTGACCTGGAACTGTAAATGGACAACAGAATTGTCCAAGAGTACACAGTCCTGGGCACAGAGTCAATTCAGAATCCCCCATAATCTCTTTTGGATCAGATGTCTAATCCCCTTACCAGTCCAAAGCTGTTTCTACTGTTGTCATAGCTACATCCAAGGCTCACTGCTGGTGTTGTCACCACTTGCACTCTTCTTCCCTGGCCCCCAACCCAGTGTCATAGTCCTCTCCTTTGGACTTTCTAAGTTGTCTTGGGCTTGAAAAATGTCTCACTCTGACCTTTTGTTGTCTATGTTGCTCTACAATTTGATTCGAGGTGTTATTTTAAATTTGTTTGAGTGAAACATTGGGAGGATTTGGCTGAGTTGCTGCCTCTATCCTACCATCTTGGCTCTGCATCCTCATAAGTAATATTTTTAAAAGCAATACCAATATAGATAAAATCTAATTTAGTTTAATTGATCTTGATTTATGTGTTCTTAATTAGGATCAAGGGCTATAGGAGAGAAAAAAACAGCGCTTCAATTTGGTGAAACCAAAAAAGCATGAACTATAGGCTTAAGTATCCTCAGTCCCTCCTACTACTCTCTGTAGAGGTGGAATTGAGGGTGAATTAGTTCCCTTCTGAAAAGAGAAAAGTTATGGCTAGGACTGGCTGATAATGGCCATATTTAAAGGTGAAGGCCACCTCAGTAAGTGTAGTACTTCACAAACCCATGGAAACATTGATGGAGAAATAGTATTATCCTAGATATCATTTCTTACAACCATTTGAAATCTCTAAAATCTAGACATCCTTAACACAAAGCTTGAGCTTATGTCTTTTATGGATTCTACTACTGAACGGTCTTTTCCCGTAAAGCTTTTCCCATTTTTACCTCACCATCCATTTTCTGCTAGTTATTCGGAACCAAGTACAAAATAGAAATTTCTCGACCTCTTGATGAATTATCATTAAGGGAAATCAAGTACTTGGAGATCCTAATATGACCCTCATCTTCTCACTTGCCCAGGGTTGAAAACTCAGAATAATATTTTACTCACTCCTCTCCCTCAATTCTGTAGTTACAATGGCCTATTGATTCTACCTCCACAATATTTCTCACATCGATATCTTCTACACTCAAACTGTCACCAACCCAGCTTCGGTCCTTTCCTCAGGACTATTATTTTTTTTTCCCACTTGATCTTCTTGCTTTCAGTCCCTCCTCTCTCCAATCTATTCCTTTAAGCAGTTGCCAATATATGTGTATATATGTATATTGTTTTTCAAACACATATATTTTACTCTGTTGTTCCCCACCTCAAAAAGCTTCAGTGGTTTCCAATTACCTGAAATATGTCTTAGCTTGGAATTTATGGTCTCTATAATCTGGGTCCAACCATACTTTACAATCTTTTTTTCATGTTGCTTTGCCTCAAGCACGGTTATATTCTAGCCAACGTGGAATACTAGCTTTTTCCAAATATTGCCTATCACCTTTTGACTTTGCATGATCTCACAGTCTTTCCCCCCTCCCATACCTCATGTTCCCACTTACTCTCTCAGCATGCAGCTCTCCAAGTTTTTTGACATCTTTTAAGACTCAGTTCAAGTGCCACGTCCCCTGTGAAGTCTTCCTTTAGAACTTCAACTTCTTTCTTCTTAGTTATATCTAATTAGACAAGACTTCACTGCCCAATACAAGTATATTTTGTATACACACATAAATGTATTATATATGATGTTAGCATTTATTACCCTCTGCTATACCGAAGGGGATGAGAAGCTTGCCATCTTCTTCTTTACCATGGGTCCTTTCTGCTTTGGATCCAGGTGTGTGGTAGACAAGGTTCAGTCCTGAAAAATCTTGGCCTTTAAGGGGAAGGGTCAGTGAACCTTTTCTCAAGCTCTTTGGATCATTACATCCCCACCATGACAAACTGAGAGAAATTATTTAAAGTGTGGCTCCTCTCTAGAGTGTTATCAAGGTTGGAATTAAAAAGGTGCTCAGTATGAATTATATGTGGGGAAATATATATTTCCTGTACACAAAAGCAATGCTGAAACTCAAACACAAGCAGCCATTGACAGAAACACTTTAAACAAAACTCAGCCATGCATTTATAACATATTGTGATTAATATATATTTTAAAAAATAATTATTAGAAGTTAAATCACAGTAGTACTTATTGTTATATTGTGGAAATTAAGAATCAAACCTTGAGAAATGAGAGAATTTTCAGAATTGATAAATGGACATTGTTATTGTAACCTAGGTTTTAAAACTTGGCCATTTTGTGAGATGTTACTTAAAAGTGACTCTCCAAATTGGAGAAATGAATGATGACACTGCCTGCCTGCATGAGGGATGGAGTTGTCATGGAGGATAGAGAAGAGATATATTTTTCATTCATAAGTCCCGCATTTCTAGCTTCCTTTTCTAGATCCCCAAGGGGATTTCCTTTTAGTGAAATCAAGACTTCTCATTGGGTTGACCTAAATCATTCCTAATGGGAGAGTTCATTCATTCTGTGTATTTTCTGTTATATTATAATCTGTATAACTTCTCTGATTGCTGTTTACTAATAGCTTGGATAAAAGGTTTTACTCACTATTCCCTATTTTTCATGATCTTTTGTGTAACTAGATTTTGGTGGGAAGGAATTGAGCCTGTGAGTATAAAATTGGGATTATTCTTTTACCTTTAAGGAATAATAACCATAAAAGTGTCTTGAACTTAAAAAAATTATGCCACTAAAACAGAAATATTTATATGGGCAGATAGAAAGAATTCACTTCTAAGAGTCTCTCTCTCTCTCTCTCTCTCTCTCTCTCTCTCTCTCTCTCTCTCTCCCTCTCTCTGAAAATTATCCTACTGGTAGCCCTTCTCCTGCCCCCAACAGGCATCCATCAAAATTTTCCTAGTGAAGTTTGAGCAAGATTCCAGAAATAACAATTAATGCTTCCATATGAGCTGCACTGAGACATTCCATGTAAACATAAACACCTTTCATGGATAGCACACACTGTCAACCTTAAATGTCACCTAGGATTTGCACTATCCAAATGCTTCCACCCCCATGTATTTTTGCAAGTAAGGCCAAGGTTCATTTCGGTTTTTTATTAGTTGTCATCTTTTCTGATACAGAAACTCCCTTTGTTTCCAGTCAAATTTAGGTACTGAACTCATGTTATCCTACATCTAAATGCCATGAGGTTGCCTCTGAAACAGGAATTTTCCCAAGTCTAGTTCAGTATTGCTGAGTTTTTTGTCGTTCTTGTTGTCAAGTCACTTTTTCAGTCATGTCTGACTTTTTGTTACCCCATTTGAGGTTTCCTTCACACAGATAATAGAGTCATTTGCCATTTCCTTGTGCAGCTTATTTTGCAGATGAGGAAACTGAGGCAAACAGGGATAAGTAGCTTGTCCAGGGCTCCACATCTAGCAAGTGTCTGAAACTGCATTTGAACTCAGGAAGATGAGTCTTCCTGACTTCAGGCTTGGTACTCCATGCATTCTGCCACCTAGCTGTTGCAGATGCCTGTAATAAATCAAAGACAAAACAAAACAAAAAAAAAAAAAGAAGAGGCAGCCAGAGACTCATGCTCAAAATCACATTCTTTAGACCCCTGATCTATCTGCTACATAAAATAAAAATAACCAGCCTCTACCCACAGCACTTCCATAAGCCATTTGAAGGGAACAAGCATGCTCAACAGTTGGGAAAGACAACTGAGGGCCAGTCATTGTCTTTTAATTGACCCATCAACTAAGTATGTCTTCTTTTTGAGTTTTCACAAAACTAATTGCTTTATCATATCTATAGCACCCTTTCCTTCAGATCTTAGGACGATGTTTTTCAGCTCTTACTCACACATGGTGGACCGAAAGTATCCTAGAGCTTTTTCATTCTTAAAGCTTTAAGTTAAGTCTTGTGCTCAGCTAGAACCAGACAGGGAAGCCGTGAATTCTCTGAACAACTTGCTGTTACTTAATGTAAATATGTCTACTGCATATATAGCATATTTTACATTTTATTTTTAAACTAAATTGTATTAAAGACCTTTATAAAATATGCATAGTTATAGATAACAAATTTCATATTGGCTACATCAAAGAATGTATGTTCATCCTGGAGACTTAGTTTATCACCTCTCAATCAAGTTTTAGATAGCATTTTTCATCATTGGTTCTATGGAATGATTACTGGCCACTGAGTTGACAGAATTTATATTATTTCAAAATTGTTTACATGTACTATGTTGTTATATTATGAATTTTTTCTGTTTCATCTCATTTCATTCTGTACTTGTTAGCAGTAATTTTCCCAGATTTATCTGAAATTATCTCCTTCATCTTTTCTTACCATTCCATAATGGAATTTCAATCTATTATGTACATATTTAGTGGGAAAAAGAGGTGAGGATGTGAAAAGCCTATTGCAGAAGTTAGAAGTTGGGTCTTAAAGAAGCTAGGGAAAGTAGAGAATAGAGGTGAGGAGGAAAAACATTTCAGAGGCATGGAGTCAGGAAATGCATTCGTCATGAGTGAAATTCCACAAAAATATACTGAGGCACATTTTTTTCCCAAGCAAGATAATACTTTATTAGCAGGGGTGCTAGCTACTTATAAAGCGGGTCAATGGCTGTCTCAGTTCAAGTCCAAGACCCCTAGCAGAAGGACAGCTCCCTTTTTAATAGTTTTGGTGGAGTACAGAAAAATAGTCTAGAACAGGTTCAGTGAGGGAAAAATGCAATTTTTATTGGGTTGGCAACATCATAGGGTTAAGGACAACATGATCTGTTATATAGCTGAGGCTTGAGAAACAATACAATCAGTTAGAAGTAGGGAATAAGGGGTTGAGAGTCGCCCCCTCCTTCTTTCTTGTAACTAAGGAATGTTAATTGTTTGAGTCCACCTGCAAGGTGCTAGACATTTTTAAGGATAGCTTGGTGGTATAAAGCTTTGAAGCTAGATTCTCTTGTGTCTACCCACATTTCTCAAGGATAACAGATTTCCTTAAAGCAAGAACAAAACGGTGATTAGCAGGAGATCTGGTTTCTAAAATTAACTCATTATAAGCCAGCTGAATTTCTCCACTTAGTTCAGAGACAAAGAACCATGACTTAGTCAGTTACGGGAAAAAAAAATCAAATAAAAGTAAATAGAATCAATAAAAAAATGATACAGAATCTAGATTAAATTATCTTCTTATATTGAAGTATGTTAGTGTTATCCAAAAGGTCAGTTGTGGGGTCATTTAGTGGAAGGGCATAAAGTGTAACAAGACTGGAAATCTACAGAGAGGACCTATTTTGAAGAATTTTAAATTTGAAGTTTTATATCTGATCCTAGAGTGAGACCCTGGGATTTATTGGTGTGTGTGTGTGTGTGTGTGTGTGTGTGTGTGTGTGTGTGTGTGTGTATTAAGGTCAGATCTCTACTCTATGAAGATGACTTTGGTAAATGAATGGAGAATGCACTGGAGTTGGGAGACATGTGAGGCAGAGAGACTAACAGGAAGGTGATTGTGATAGTAAATTTGTGTGATGCTGAGGGCCTGTACCACGGTGCTAACCATATTAATGGAGAGAAGGGGACATATGAGAGATGATGTAACAGTAGAAACAATATGTGGTCAGTGCAAGTGAAGAGGTGAGGATAACACCAATGTTATGAACCTGTGTGACTGAGAGAATATCGGTGTCCTTGATAGTATAAGCAAAATTTAGAAGAAAGGAGAGTGTGAAGGTGATCAAGATAATTAGATCTATTTTGGGCATATTTATTTTGAGATATCTACAGGAAATTCAGTTTGATATGTCCAATAGACAATTGATGAGGAGAGACTGAAATCAGGAATTTGAAAGCTAAATCTAAGAATTTATATTTTATCCTGGATGCAATGGGAAACTACTGAATTTATTGAGTAGGGGAGTAGTGCAGTTGAGAAACTTACTTTATTAGTAAGGCATGGGGTGGACAGATATTTTCAAAAGACAAGTATAGAGAACAATGAAGAGGCTGTCATGATACCCTAGGTTAAATTTGACAAGGAGCTTAACAAAGGTGGTCGCAAAAATAATAAAGAGAATCATATAAGGTAGAAATAGTATGATTTGACAACTGACTAGGTATGTGGAACATCAGAGCATGAAAACCAGAAGATAATGGTAAGGTTGAAAAGCTAAGAGATGGTAATATGATGTGCTTTTGAGAGAAATAGGGAAGTTTATAAGAGGGGAGGCTTTGAGAGGGAGGAAGATAATAGGTTATTGGAAATGCAGAATTAGACCTCAGAGAAAAGATCAGATATACACACAGGCACACACACACACACACATACAAACATATATACACACAAATACAGATATACTGATATGCAAACATATACATATATATACAAATATATACCCACATACCTATACATACATATACATATACATGTATATGTATGTATACCATTGGTAGAGATATGAGTTATACTCATGATCACTTGAGAGTTTTCCAAGATTCTGTAGAGGGAGGAGTGGAGAGGACCTGGGGCAGAACTGAGACAGAAGTTAACCACCTGCAGTTAGGGAGTATTATATAGATGAGCAGCCAGCAAAAGATGGAAAACTTGCTAGCCACCTAAGCAGCCCATTATAGTTTTAGACAATTCTACTTTATTGTGTCTGTTCTTTTGCTTGTGGCTCCAAATTACTTGTTCAGCATCTTTTAAATATTCTAAAAGTATGGCATTGAGGCAATAAACTAAGGAATCAGGTTAAGTAAATTCCTCCAAACCTTATGTCCTGAACATATGCTAGTGATGATTTAGTACTAGGGACAGAGGTCCAGATCATGTAAGCATGAGAGTCTCATGATTTCTAGAGTAAGCCTGAAAAAGTTAAATTGGAGGCTCTTCCTGGAAGCCTCATCACTCTGTGTCCTCAATTAGGGGTTTAAGTATGTCTTAGGGAAAGTATAGGATAGGTGCTAGAACTTGACAGAGAATCACATAAGCTGCATTACACCAAAGAATTTAAGAATGAAAACTAGAAAGATCAAAACCAGATGAAAAGTGGTTATAACAAGCTCTTTTCTCCATTCAAGATGAGATAATTCAGCCATCATATTTAGACACTAAAATCATATGCCCACGTGGGATGCATAAGGAAGTAAAAATTGAATTAAAGAAATTAAAGATCAGAAGAACTGCTTGACTAAGACTCAATATAAACAGAGGAGCCCTGTATTAAAAGTAGGACAATTTTGAAGGTGTTAAGAGTTCTGTTCTCAACATAATTAAAAGAGTAGAGGATACTGAAGGTTTAGAACAGACACAAAACCTGATTTTGCCCTTAAAAAGAAAAAAAAGTATTAAAACATTAATAACATCTACTTTCTAGAGTTGTGATTATAAAATGGGATATTTGTAAAGTGCTTTGCAAAACTTAAAGTGCTATAGAAGTGGTAGTTATTATTACTATTATTAATTACCACATAAATCCACGTCTGCCTTCCCATCTTAACAATTTTTGTAATGAAAATCCTTGAGTCCAAGACCAAGGAGAGAAGCAAGTATGCATAAATGATACTCTGTGGCAGACTACATATTTATAGTCAGACAATTGACTGGAGGGTGTAGAGAATATGAGCTGGAAGTGTGATTATTTTAAATTGAACATGAAAAAGCATTTCATTTTACAGAGCAAAACGTCACCCGAAAGGTTCTCCTCAACAAGGTATATTTCCGATATGTATGTAAAAATCCTCCAATATTTTTGAAAGAGTTAACAACTTTTAAAAAAAATTTAAATTAAAAAAATATTTTTTAAAAGAGACTGATTTATTAATATCAAGTAAGGCTTAAAACAGAATGATGATGCTCACCAAAATCTTTGCCATTGTCATGGAAGTCATCAAGGTGCGATCCAAAAGGAAGAAAGATTTTTCCATATTCATAAAGAGTGAAGACCTACAGACTCCCTTGTTTGCAGTTTATATTGGGTTGATATAATTATGTATAGATATAAATAGTTAAATATATTCACATGCCTAGAGATGGACAGATAGATGATAGATAATACATATATAGACATACAGAGAAAAACATAGATACAGAGATACATAGATGCATAGATTTCCTGATCAGTCTGGTGTGGGGTGTGTGTGTGTGTGTGTGTGTGTGTGTGCATGTGTGTGTGTGTAGGTTGTTTTGCTCAGATTTAGAATTTAATCTTAGCTAGTTAACTCCCTTCCCACCAATCACTTATGACACAAAAGATTATCATGGATAGTGAGTAAACATATTTATCAAAGCAGAGAGTAAAAAAGCAATAGAAGAAGGCATAAATATTAGTTCAAGCAAAAAAACACCCAAAACTCATGGATCTCTGCAACTAGAACAGGATGTAGTTAGGGAAAATGAAATTATAATCCATATGGTAAAGAGAATAACCTCCCTAGAGTCTCTCCACTCTTAGCAGTTTCTGCTGGTGCAGATTCTAGCAATCAAAGGACAGGTTAAAGTAAAGGATTGTTCTTTCCCACATGCTACCTCTCCAAGGGCCCATCCTCCATTCAAAGTCCATGCCTTCTTTCCTTTCATGGTTCATTTATTTTTCTTCCTCACTTTATCTTTCTCTCTTGGAAGTCTCTCAGATACACAGCATCATAAGATTGTCCTTTGGGGTAATGCCAGGTTCACGTTCTAATTTGGGTGGGCTATAGTATAATTGCTCAAAAAAAATTCAGGTTAACTAGTAACGTAGAATGCCCAATTGCCAGGCCATCACATAGATTTGATGTATCGCTATTTGTATTTTGGAGAGACAGTGAAATGGACAAGCGACTGACTCCAGAATTAAAAAGAAGATAGTGATTGCTGGGTTGTAATCTATTTGTGAAATTGTGTAGTGCTTTTAATGACCCCTGAAACATAGGCTGATCTTTTTAAGATCAATGTGTTCCCAGTGAGGCCATATGACAACTGCCATGGAATGATGATGTGGCTAAAATATTGAAGTAGCAAGTCACACAAAAGGCAACAGATAGGTGCATGGTAACCATGATTAGGCAGGATCATGATGCAAAAGAATCACAAAGATTAAGCAACATAAGTAGTTTTGTCACAGAGTTATATGACCAGAAAAAGATGTAGTCCAATAAAGGAGAGAAAGAGCTAGGAAGAGATGATGAATAGTCAGTACGATCCATTTGAACTAGACAATGTTTAGTTTCTATTTCTTTGACTATTTCTATGGATTTGGCACTCCTAGTTCATTTTTCCATGGCTTCTCTATTATCTGGTGAATGTATTTATCCATTCATCTCTCTCTCTCTCTCTCTCTCTCTCTCTCTCTCTCTCTCTCTCTCATTCTCGCTCTCTCTTTCTCTTTCTCCCCATCTATCTACCTGTCATATATATATATATGTATACATACATATATATGTCTATGCATGTATATATGTATACACACATACATACATATTACATTCTTCTATTCTAACCCTCTTCTATTCTAACCTTCTGTTCCAACCCTCTAACCCTCTTGGTATTCCTCCCATACCTACACATTCTCAGTCCTGCACTTTCGCTCATGTTGCATTTTTTGAATAGTCTCCTCAAATGTCATTACCCACCGAAATTCTGTTCTTTGCTCACCCCAAAGATGAACGCTTTTTTCACTCTGTATCACTATACTGGGAAGGAATGTTATCATATTGGATATCATACTTAAAGGCATGACACCTGGATTCAAATCTTAACTTAGATACTTACTAGCAGTGTGGTCGAAAACAAATAATTTATACTCTTGGAGCTTCAGTCTTCTTATCTATAGAATGAGAATTCAATGACCCATGAGGTAACTTCCAGTTTTAAATCAGTAATCTTTAGTGCAGTACTTAACATTTATCCCTATCAAACCTCATTTTATTTGATTCAGCTCAATATTCTAGTCTGCCCAAATTTCTTTGAATTCTGTCAACCAGTACATGATCTAATCCTTTCTACTGACAAATTTTATAAGCATGTCAACCATAGCAGGCCAGAGACTATAGGGCAGCTAAAATCCCAGTTAGACTAGAATGTAGCATGCATGAGAAGGAATGATAGTAAGTGTTTGGAAAGGGAGTTGGGAGTCAAGTTGTGGAAAAACATGTCAAACTGTTGAGTTTGTTTTTATGCCTTTATTTATCGATTTAGATAGCTGGATAGACAGACAAATGAAATCTATGAGTAAAATAAATGAATACATATATGAATACATTTATGAATGAAGCCTTGTCAGTTCAACTTTTTAAAAAATCTCAATTCTGATTAATTCTCTTTACATTTGTATCCTATCTCAAGGTCTGGGAAGTCCTTTACTTGCATCAACCCTGTGAGCTAGGTAGTACAAGTATTTCCCATAGTCTCAGGGAGGTTAAGTGACTCATATGTAGCCATACATCTAGTAAATGTCTGTGGCAAGATTTAAAGTCATGCCTCTTTATTCCCTTCACCAAACTTTAAGGAATGTGATTTTGTTTTGAGTTGTTTTAATTTTTCTCATAGGAATTCAAACTACAAAGTATTGCGAAAGCATCTTAATCTCACTGGAGGTATGCTAATGGTTATTACAATCCTGACTTTCTAGTAGTCCTTCTTTGCATATCTCCCAGTACCAGTATTCCTGGTACTGTCCTGATACAAAGACAAACTGCTATTGGGTATCATCTCTTTTGTCTTCCCTTAAAGAAGATACTTAAGGATGAGGTATTGTCTTGTATGCCATCCTTGCTTAGTGGAGACACTAGGAAGTCTCTACAGCCGTGATGTGGTATGCAAATTATTCGGGCCAGCAATACTTTTGATATATTCCTGTAGGACTGAGACTGTTTTTGCATTTCATGAATCATTACTATGTACTAAATATTATGTCCTTTGGTATAAACACTAGCTGAGATATTGGGGCGGTAGTTAATTCACTAAGTCTTTTGACAGTGTCTACAATCCCATTGAAGTTTTGTTGTTTGTTCGTTTTTTCATGAAACTAATTGGTTTATCCACTTATCCTATAGACCTGTTGTTCTCAAGCTATACTCAGAGACTGTTAGATGGAAGGGGCTGTAGAATTATTGACAAGGGTACATATTAAGCCATATGTTTTCAGAGGCATCATTATAGAGTAAATTAAGTATTGGTCTTAGATCGTAGAGGAGCAGCAATCAGATCTTGCCTCTGACACTTATTAACCCTGTGATTGCAAGTTACTGAAGGTCTGAGACTCAATTTTATCTTTTGTAACGTGGTTAATAAGAGTTGTAATACTTCAAAGGATTGTTATAATAATGTATACAATATACCTTGTCAACTATAACATGATGTTGATGTCAATTGTTATTCTAAATCTTGAATATTTACTAGATCTTAATAATGAAAATTCTTTCTTGTATTGAGTTCAGAAAATTTTTTGATATAAAACAAGATTCCCACGGATAAAGAGAAGTCAGCCATCACTGATGTACATAGAATCCTGTTCTGTTTAAACCAATCTGTAGGTGAAGGCTATGCATGTAGGTTCTTAACCAAAGTCCTTGTTTACCATCCAATTTGATATTCAGGCATTGTGCTGTAATGAAAAGATCATTCTAGGCACTTTCATGAGAAAGCTGAATTGAAAGGCATTCCTCAATAGCACAGAAACAAGAACGATGCCTGTGTTTCTCAAGCTGCTACCTGTAGTGTAGGTCACATTAAAATGAAATGAGTTTTTATCACTTCCCAACTGAACTTGTTACTCCATTAAGGTAGATCAAATTGCTTATCTTGACAAAGATTGATTACCAATTAACTCTAGCATAAGCCGACAGAAATGAAGGGATGGAAAATGCCTTGAAGTTTATTGAGATATCTTTATTAAATACAGAGGTCTCTGGCATAAATACTCCCAGGAAGAATTGTTTTCAAAAAATGTTTTAGAAGCCACACAGGATGCTAATGTGATCCTGACAAAATCAGATGTCTCAGGAGCTCTGTAGGGAAAATTAAGGTGACCTTGCAAATAGCTTATATAGAAAACATTTGCTGAAACAGATTCCTTGACATTCTTTATGTCTTTCATGATTTGATGTCAAGTTACATCCAGCAAAATGAAATTGTATGAACAGCCATCCTTCAAATATTAAGTTCCATCATTTTGCCTGCCTCCCAGGGCATGAAATAACTACCCACCACCTGCTGTTTGCATGTTACTTTGTCAGGCTGCAAGCCCAGAATTGATACTATCTGACTTTCACAGCACACCAAACTTTATTACATCTCCGGTAGTCCTCAGGTAACTATGGCTGCTCTAAACTGGTCTAATAGCATTAGCAAACAACATTAGCATTAAACATTTCCAGGACTTGATTTGTTTTAAGTTTCCCCCACATGCTTGGTAGAGCTCTCCTGAAATGGCAGCTCTAGGACTGGTCATATGTCTCCCAGGAGAGATTTCGTGAAGCATCTGCGACCTAAATTATGTTGGCTCCACCAGAACCCTGCCCTTTACGAAATGATTGTCTGGTACAAGGCTACTTGGTTTTATCAAACATGTACTTCTGCTTTGCTAAACATTTGAAAATGGCACTAGGATTCTAGTCCTGAAAATACGTAGTTTTACAGGTCCCAAAGTTTGCTACAATGCTTTACAAACTCCACATCTCTATGCTGTTCAAATTCTTCAAAATAAAAAGCAAAATATGTGTGTGTGCATGCATTTACGTGCGCGTGCACACACACACACACACACACACACACACACACACACACACACTTATGGGAAAGAGGAAGAGGATGTTCCAGTGACTTCTTTGGTGCAGAGTATGCCCTCTACCAATGTTGTTAGTGACTGTTCTATGACTCACACTTTAAAAAAAATGCTAGTGATGTCTTTCATTATTACATCATCTTGCTAATCTTAATGTATTCTCCCTCTCAGCTAAACAGAAAGGCTTGTAAGAAAGAATGAAAAAGAGAGGAAAAATTTTTAAAAATCAATGCAAAATAATCGACTGACACATCAATCAAATCTAACAGTGTGTCATGTACCAAACTCAGTCTCACAATTCTGCAACTCTCTTTTCTCAAGCTTCTTGATTATTATAATTACAAAACATTCACTTTCATTTGTTGTCACTTTCAGTATCATTGTCTTTTTCCTCCTCCTCCTCCTCCTCTTCCTCCTCTTATTTCTTGTTCCTTTTCTCAGAGTTAGGTGGATAGGGTTTGGTTCCTGCCTCTGAAACTACCTGGCTGTATAACTGGGCAAGTTATTTAACTTAATTCCCCAGGCAACACTTTAATAACTATAAATTGCAGACAATTTGCCAAATTGTATTGATATAAGAAGTTTCAGTGAAATGAATGGTAAATGAAAAATGACAGTGAGCTCATATATTATTTTCCTGGTTCTGATTACTTCATTCTGCAATTTATAGTCTTAAAGAATTTTGTGGATCACTAAAAGGTTAAGTGACTTACCTTTGTGAATACATTGTGAATACAGGTTAGAGACCAGAATTGAACAAACGTCTCCAAAGCCAGCTCCCCATCCAGTATGCTGTCCTACCTCTCAATAATAATTACACGAAATATCTCAGCAAAAAGTGAGTCTTAAAAACTGAAAATAAATAATGAAATGCTATAAAGGCCTTATATAAGATGAGCAGATGAGAGAGTGTCTGACAGGGCTTTTCCCCTGCTGCTCGTCTGATGGATGCAAATCAAATTCCTTGACCTTAGGACAGTGATCATAAAATGTAATCAAAGTTCCCAGATCGAAAGAACCTCTAAATGGTTCAGTAGGCAGCTGCTTCCTTGCTATAAAGTATCATGACTGCTAACATAGGTCATGTTTCACGAAAACAAGCTCAGAATCTGGCACTTATAAAAGAAATTTGGTCAAGCTCCCAGGAAGAATAATGGTTGCATTTATATGACATATAACACTGTGGATTTCCAAGCAATTTACAGATTTTAAAAAAATCTGATTAATCTGGGCAACATTCTTGATAGGTTCTTTTCAGGGGCAATATTTTTCCCACATTTTCACAAAAAGTCTTAAATGTAAGAAATCTAGTGACTTGCTTAAGGTCACAGGTAAGTCATTACAGACCTCAAAAACTCTGTCTTTCTCCTTTCTGGCTAGGAATCTGGAACATTTTGAAGCTATAATCAGAAACAAGTGTATTCTTTATAGTGAAAGAAAATAATAATCTACAATTGGCAGGGCAGTGATCAATTTCCCATTTGGCCAGTGACTGAGCCCAGAGATACTCACTGGGGAAAAAAGATGGAAGCATTATACTGCATTACATTGGTACTATAAAACCTCATCATAAAATCATAGAATCTTGGAGTTGGAAAAGACCTCAAAGGTCATCTGGTCCAGCCTCCTCCCTGCAATGAAGAATTCATTCTACAATATTCCTGACAGTCATCCAATTTCTCCTTGATTACTTCCAATGTCAAGTCATATACTGCTTCCTCAGGAAGGCTATTCCCCTTTGGATCATTTCTAGTTATTAGAAACAATTTTCTTATATTCATCTCTCCCTACTGTAACTTAGACATATTTTGGCTTAATTCTATTTTTCACATAAAATAAACCTTAATTCTCTTCCACATGATTTCTGTTTATTTTACATTTAGACCTGCTTTGATTTCATCTGTATAGGGTACCTTCTACTCATACTGATTTACATCTTACCTCTTTCAGTCTTAGAGAGCTGCCTAGTTATATTGACAGTTTAAGGGACTTGACCATGATCACGCAATCAAAATAATTCAGATGTACACTTGAACCCAAATTTATCTAATTGAATGGCATTCTGACTCAATTTGATGCCAGTTTTGTTAATAATTCTTTTTAAATATTATATTCAAAGCCCTTTCCAAATAATTTTGCCTATTTTCTGGCCATCCTTATCTTCCTTGTCTCTCTCCCACCAGACTCTTGGCCACTGCCCCTGATGAGGCTGGGCTCTGATAAGTGGATTTCTGCCTTATTCTACCTGAAAGCAGGCCTCTCCATCACTTCTTGTGATCCCTTAATCACCTTACTCTCCTCTCTAGCTCTTATTTGTACGTGCTCTTATTCTAACATAATGTAAGCGCCTTTGGATCAGGAAATGTCTCACTTATATTTGAATCTCCAGTGAATAGTACAATACTTAGTAAGACATATAGTAAGTGCTTAATAAGTGTTTTATCATGCTTTCACTAAGCCAATGTCTTTTACCTTTATCCCAAGCTAAATATTCCTAGTTCCTTCAAATCTTTCATTCATTTGAATAAGACACACTTACTTGGAGTTTCTGATCATTTCAAGAAAGATTTGGTGAATATTATGTATAGAACAGAGTGATAAGAATGGAAACAATATGTTATCTGACCCTGTACAGGTTGAAAATCATGCTATTTTTTGAAAAGGCTTACTAAATAAATTGATAACATGGATAAGTTGTGATACATGTGCTCCTTCCTACTCTAAAGTGATTAGGAGTCAGGGAATAGCCCCAGAAAGGGCTAACGATAGAGATTACCAAAAATAAATACATAAAACTAAGTATTTTTAAATGTTTTAATTAAAGCCAAAGTTTGTCTTAATAAGATATATCAGCATCTTTTAGCTAAAACATGTTAAAGAACTGCCAGGTATGTGTGCTAGGTATAAGGAATTGCTGCGGATGAAGTTTGCAATATTCTTGGACTGGTCCCTGCCCTAGAAAAACCATGTAAGAGGTTCTATAGATGGAGAAGGAAGTTACTTCAGTATTGAAGTTTGATTGCTTCTTTCCATTTGCACTCCTGGCTGATTTTCCTTTCCTATTGATTCCAATGGTTTTCTGGTTCTTAAATACTTATCTAGTTTTGCTCTTTTTGTGAGTGTGTCATCCTGGTTAATAATTCCAGCCAACCCTCTTTCCTACTCCAGTGGATAGTATCTATATCTATATATCTGTATCTACATACTTTCACCCCCATTTGTTTCAGAATCTCTATGATATTTTGACCTTAAGCTAATCCCACTCACATTTTGGCACTGTGAATAAACATTTTATAGTAGAAAGAGAATAGGAATGGAGGTCATAAAATCCGAGTTCCGGCCCTAGCTCTGATACCTACATGTCACAACTTCTTGATGCTGCGGTTTCTTCAGTTTTAAAATAGCATAATAATTGAATATTGATCTTATCTAACTTGCTAGATTTTAGTGAGGAAAGTATTTTGCAAATAATAAGATACTATGTGTCTTTTTTGTTCTCATCCCCAACTTATCCACAACCCTTTCTAGCACATAACCATACTCCTTACTTTGTTGGAAAGATTAAAGGCACATATTAAGAGCTTTCTCTTATCCCTTCTTCCATACCTCAAAACTGCCAGTGGAATGCATTTATCTTTTTTTCAGTTTCATAGGATATTCAAACACTTCCACTTGTGTCCTTAATACCATACTCTTCTATATCCTTCAGAATTTTGTCGTTTGATTATTTTCTGGCATCTCTCTCATATTCAGTATCTCCTACACTTGTTCCTTGCCTTTTGCCCACATATATATTCAGGTCTTCACTAACATACCTTCCTTTCCTTCATACCACCCTAAAACAAAACAATACAATCTTCTGAGATAGAATGGAAGCTCTGAGGATATAGACTATTTCATTTAGGTCTTTGTATACACAATGCCTAGCACCATGCTTAGCACCATAGAATCTTAGTGTTTGTTGATTGCTTTGTTGGTTGATCATGCCACATGCCCAATATGTAGTAATGGATCTCTTCACCCTCCCACAGCTCTCTTTTGAAAAAGAGTAGGTCGTACTTGGTGCTTCCATTTCCTCAACTCCTCACATGTTTATAGAAATTGGGGCTGGTATGCCTGGGGATGTTATCACACCCAGACCACACTACACACTAACTCTTTAACTTTAAAAATCTAACCTCTGTCCTCACTATTCTACCAAAATTTCTCACTCCAAGGTCCCTAATAACTATTAAATTCCAACATTGAATGTACCATTCTCAGGCCTCACCTTCCTTGATCTTTTCTGTAACATTTGACAGCAGTAACTATCTTTTCTTTAGTGATACTCACATTCTCATAACCCCACAAATTCTTTTAACACAGTCCTTTCCTAGTTTTCATCTGGTCTATGTTACTACTCCTCAATATCTACTCACCTGACTTCTTGCAATACCCACCCCACCACACCAACAACACCATAGATGATTCCTAATATTTTGCCTTACTCCTCATCGTCCCACTCTCTATAATTTTTACACTTTCCATTTTGGTAATATAGGTTACCCTCATAATTTCTGTGTATGCATATGTGTATGCAATCTTGATCTCTTCTTTAGGCTTTAATGTCATATTTTCAATTCTCTCCCGGGCATCTCCACATGCATTTTTGTTGGCACCTCATGTAGCATGTCCTCAAGTTAAGCATGCCCCATTTTTCTCTAACCTGACAGCTTCCCTGTGCCTCTTGAGGTTACTATATTTTCTAAATAACTCCGAGTAATAGTTGTCTTTGATTCTCTCCTCTCTCTTTCTTGTACCCTTACAATATTAGTTGTTTTATTCTGTTTCTTTTAATCAATTGACCGATTTTTATTAAATACCTATTTGTCCCTGGCACTGTGCTGGGCATTGGACATCTAAAGACAAAATGGGACTGTCCTAGACCTCAAGAAACTTGAAATTTTTTGTGGGGAGAAAACAAGTGCATACGTAAATAAATACAACATGACAATTCATGTAACCTCTCCTAGCCTCCATTTCTTTATCTCCAAGATAACGGGATAGAGTAGATGGCCTCTGAGGACTCTTTCCGCCCTACATGTATGAGCGAGATCATTTGGGGAGGGAGGCCACTAGAAGCTGGAAGGAAATAAGGGAATTCTTCTTATAGATTATGTAATTTGAGCTGAATTCTGAAGGATGTAAAAGATTCCATAAGGTAGAAGAAATGAATGAAAGCTTCCAGGAGTTAGAGACAGCCTGTGCAAAGGCATGGAGTTATGAGACAGAACATTGTTTGTAAGGAACAGCAAGAAAGACCGTTGGGTGGGGAGTGATATATAATGAGGTAGAAAGGTAGGCTAGAGCCAGGATGTGAAGGATTTCAAAAATCAAACAAATAAGTTTAAACGTTCTTCTGGTGGCAAAAGGGAGCAACTGGAATTGATTGAGCAGGGAAGTGGCATGGTGAAAACTTCACTTAAGTAAAATTGCTTTCATAGCTCTGTGGAAAATGAATTTGAGGAGGAAGAGACAAGACAGAGAGAGCTGTTCATAGGTAAATGCAATCATCTAGGTGAAAATAGACGAAGGTCTGAATACAGGTTGGGGTTATGTGAATAATGAAAAGAGGATTAATGCAAGCAATGTTGTGAAGGGAGAAATGATAGAATTTGACAATTGTTTGAATATGTGGGATAGGAAGAGTAAAGTCAAGTATAACAGTGAGGTTGTGAACCAGGAAGACTAGAAGGTAATATCCTTAAAAGAAATAGGCAAGGTGGAAGAGGGGAGTATTTGAGGGAAAAGATAATGCATTTGATTCTTGATGGGTTGAATCTAAGTTGCTTAAGAATTACCCAGTTTGAAATAAAACATAGACAGAATTGAACTCAGGAGAAAGACTGGGGTTGGATCCATGGATGTTGAAGTCTTCTATAAAGAATTGATAAAGTCACCTAATGAGAGAATACTGAAAGATAAAAGAGAATCCAGGACGAAGGCTTGGATATACATACAGTTTGTGGACATGGTACTGACGAACCAGCAATGGAAGTCTCATAATATTTCATGCATCAATCTCTCCCATACATTGCCACCATTCCAGTGCAGGTCCTCATTACTTTTTGATTTGAATTATTTCAACATCCTTCTCACAGCTCACCTGCCTTCATTCTCTCCCTTTTATAATCCATTCTTCACACAGATGGCAAATTCACAAATCCGATAGTTATTCCCCTTTTTAAATGCATATTTCCCTGTTGTCTATAGATGAGAATACCAGCCCCTTAAACATTTAACTCCTCTATAATTGGTCTCCAACTTGTCTCCCCAGCCTTATTTTATGCTATTTCTCTATACCTGCTCTACATTGTAAAATATGCTGTACCTCAACCTGTTTCCCTATTTTGTTAAATAATTTTCTGATTTCATTTCATGCACATGTCACCTCTTTCCTTGGAACAAACTTTCCTTACGTGGGTGCCTGTTGAAATCTTCATATTATACGGCCTCGCTTAGATGCTACCTTCCATACAAAATCTCCTCTCTAGTTGAAAATGATCTCTCCATTCTCAGATTTTCTTATAGTTCCTTATGCAGATCTCCTCTTCTTTGAATAAATCATAGTCTATCTTAGAGATAGGCATATGGACCACAACTGTGATTTCATTGATATAGGGAACTCCCAGGTTAGAAATCTCTCTCTACTAATGCAGGTTGCCAACTTCTTTTCAATTTATTATCTTGGAAAGTTACTCAGAGCAGCCATGTCAATCATACAACAATCCAAAATACAGGCCAAATCAGCTTAACATGTAATTGGGAAATACTTAACAAAATGAAACAGAGATAACAATATGTCATTTTCTAAGTCGATGTATGGCTCTCCTGGGATCCTTATGTAAAGTTTATTCTAGTGGACCCAGCTTCTATTTGAGTTTGACACCACTGGCTTAGATCACTGAGAAGCCAAGTCACTTGTGTCACTTGCTTAGGTTAAGATAGTCAGAATGAGTGAGAGGTGGGATTGAACCAAGGTCTTCCTGACTTTGATAACTGCCCTAGTCATTCAGCCACAGTGCATCTACACACCATATTTAATCATGTACGTGTGATTATCTCCACTAATATTCTATAAGTTCCCTGAGGACAGATACTGTGGGTTTTTTTTCCTTTGTGTTCCCAGCACTTAAACAGAGTAAATTTCAAATTAATCTAAGGATGCCAGCAGGATCTCTACTTTTATTCGAATAAACTTGAAGAGAACAATTCAATTCATTAAACATTTTTTTGATCACCTATTTGGCCCTAGGAACTCTAAGTGCTATAGATACTAAGGAGAAAACTTATACACATATAAGCATATGCAAAAATATCAAAATGTCACTTGCACACAGATTTATCAAAGAAGTCAGATATAGAAGCTTACAAATCATTAATGAGTACCTGTAGACATTACGAATTTGGAGAGATTGGTTAAAAATACTGTGGACAATTATGAATATTCTTAGTTAATAGAAAGCATATATGAGAATACATTTGTTTTATGGAGATAATGAATAGTATATGGACTTTAATCACATGCATGTATAACAATTCATAAGAAGACTGGAAAACATGCATACTTCAGTTATCAAAACAATTTAGTTCCTCTATTTCAAATGGAGTAATCTAATTCTCATTGCATTTTCTATTGTAAAAAGGATGTGAGTGACTCCAGATTGATTAACTGCTAGGCCCAAACTGTAAAGTGAAGATCCATTCAGTGACAGAGACCATAAATGAATTAAGCTTCTTTCTTAAAAGCATAAACACCATCTGGTCACTAATCAAAATTGAGTCTGGTTCAAATAGGTAAAGATTTCAGATGTCAGTTTCACATGAGATTTGCTACCAATGCATTTTCATCAGTCATAAAATAAATGTCAAATATTCTAAATGCTACCTCATTACATTATGTCAGACGAATCCAGGAATCTGTGCTTTGTTTCAGGAGAGAAGAACAAGTACAAGGAAAAGATTATGTTATTGGATTTGAAAGCTAATTAAAAGATATCGTAGACTCTCAAGCTTTTATTGAAAAAAAAGGAAAAAAATAACTTTCCAAAGTTTAAATAAGATACTTAGTGGAGAGGTTTTGTTATCAAAACACATATGAGGTGAGAAATGAAGCTTCACAGTCCATATTAAATGAGTTTTGTGTTTTACTAACATTGATATTCCTTTTGACCTCACCATGGCAACCTTTGTTCTGTTTCCAATAATTTCTAAAGCCTTGTTAAAATTTTCCCATTTGCATTTTATCTTTTCTTTGACTTTGTTGTATTAATTAATTTATTTAGAATCTATTATGTAATCATTGACTTTTCTATTGATCTGTTAAAAAACAAAATAGAAGAACCTGTCAGTGATGCAATACAAGCAACTTTTCTCAAGGCACAATTGATTGAGAGTGTCCCCTGTATAAAAATGAAATGCATTTCTGTGGATGCACTGATGCTTCACCATCTGTCCAATGTCTCAGATTTACTCTCCCAGATAACTTCATATTTCACCCGGCAGTCCCTAAAGGAACATCACTTTAAACAGGGCCACATGGAAAAATGCACTTCAATAACATTTGAAGGTCTTGAATTTAGCTGCAAGGGCCTCAAATCTAAATGAGCAATGTGCCAAGAGAGTAAGCTCTACTTGGAGTTACGAAAATGGGGAGGAGCAAATGCAAGAGATTTTATATAGTGAAAAAAACATAGATGGAGTTTCAAATTAGGATGATAGCAGTGAAAGACACCAGGATTTAGAGATAAAGCCAAAAGAAGCTGGCAGCCATCTATCAGTCTGCCTTGATGAAATAGGTATTGGAAATTAACTCAGGAACCCTATGAATTACATTCAATCCATGCTCTGGGCTAAGCACTTGTCAATTTCAGCTGCTATTGCAACCTATTACTTACAGACTACATGCCTGGCAAGCTAATAGGAGTGGATAGCGTTAAAGAAAATAGAAGAATAAACACTATAGAGTAATGCTTGTCACTGACAGAGCATACCTTCCTGGAGTCCAGCACAAACACTCAAAGTCCAGACTGTTCAGTGTTTCCCAGGTAAACACTTAACTTTACACATCATCATTTCGTCTAAGGAGAAGAGTGTTCTTGAAGAATTATTCACCAATCAGCCAGACATTTGAAAGCTTTTACTGGTATTTTTTTTTAGTCTTCAAAATAAAACTTCTTTGGATGAAAGATTTTTGTAAAGTTCTATTTGTTTTTGAGGAGTTAAATTCTGATGGTCGACATGGCATCATTACTGACCCTAGAGTTGTCAGCCCAGTCTTTCTATAGAGTTTGATACTTTCTTGAAAGAGATCATGAAGTCTTCTAAAACCACAATCGTTCCATTTGTTTCTCGTTTCTCATAAGAATAAAGTTAGAGAGAAGTTCTGGTGTGTGTGTGTGTGTGTGTGTGTGTGTGTGTGTGTGTTCTCTGAAATGTCTTTCTTTGGACTATGCTTGGCACCTATCAGAGTCTTTTGGTACATACATTACTAACACTAAGAAAAGCACATTAATGCAGCAGAACCATCCTTTAAGAAATATTCAGCCAATACTCAGGAGCTATATTGTATTTTTGAACTGATAAGCTTGTCTAACATTGAAATATTTTAATAAGCAAGCACATTCAAAGTAAATGTCAGCCAGTGCAATCCTGTGACTAACAGATGCTGGTGGGCATGCAGGGGGGGAGAGAGAAGTGAAAATGCTGAAAAATCAAGCAAGGCCAAATTAGAACAAATGTTTGTCAAGTAAAAAGGGCAGCTCTTCATCTGATGGAAGGGATTTAATTAGAAAAGTCACCGAGAGAAGCTGTCTCAAAAGTACCAGTCCCATTTTCTTCAGATAAGCTAATGAACCTCATTGAACTTTGTAAAGAATTGCTGAACCAATAATACGACCAAGAAGGAATCTATAAAATGTGCTGCAGGAGCTCTTAAACTAGAGAGGGCCAATTGTTTATGCCACTCTCCCTCATAATAGAAGAATATGGTGGCAAGTATCTCTTCTGATTTTTTCCCCATTTGTAGGTAAATGGACAAATAGGTCATAAGAAGGAATGGGTTTTTAATATGTCCTTTTCATACAGTAGTCTATAAATTTTAAAAAATTCAGCCATGTGTGGTATATATTGTGCCGCCTACATGGTGTATTATCTAACAAGCTCATTGACTAACTCTATAAAGGTTGGCTTTGCTGTGTTTTATTCCCCCACCACACCCCTCCCCAAGTGAATCCATAACAAAAACCTGTTAAGGTACATAGCATTTTGTATTAGTCTAGGGCTTCTAGAATGCATTAAAGAACATAATGAGTAAAATTCTTTTTTAAAAAAAATGACCCTGCAATAATGATTCAAAACCCCAGAGGAAGTTGGTTATGGAGAATTCTGAAGTTACTTGCAAATTACAATAAAAGAAAGAAGATTCTAAACTCTTGTGATTGTGTAATGCTTCATTGCCTTGCTTTGTCAGTTTTATTTTCCTTATTGGTTAGCCTTTTGCAGAAAATTAATGTCTTGTGTAGCACTCCTTGAGAGAGTAATAAAGCACCTATAGTATAGAGTGTGTGGAATTAGATTGCAAAGTACTTTTAGCAGTGTTGTCTGATGTGGCATATCTACCAAGTAACCATTAGCAAGTTTCAGTTGCTCTTTGGCAAGAAGCAAACAAATGCATTGAGCATAAAATGAATTAATCAAAGTCCTTCCTAATCTACTTGATGTCTCATAGCACAGACTCGACAAGAAAAAAAATATGTTGTTTTAACACGATGCAATGAAGAGTGTGAAAGGATTGGGGATGTTAAACATAGATAAAAAGGACATGGGATATGCTAATTGTTTTCAAGTAATTGAAGGACTATAATATGAAAGAAAAATGAACCAGTTCTAGTTGGCCTCAGATGGCCAACTGAAAGCAACAGGTAGAAATTGTGAAGAAGTAAATTCAGGCTCAGTGTATAAAACTGCTGACATGTATGCCTATATTTCTAACTATATACAATTCATATGAGAATCATAGAATCATATGTTGGCATCAGTTAAAATTATATTGATAGGGAAGAGGTTAACCATTTATAGTTGAAGAGCAATATCCTATAATATACCATATTTTTTACCATCACACAATCTACTTAATTATTTAGAAAATATGAGCCAACTGTGGTTCTCTTTGTTGATTTAAAAAATTACTTGATGTAGTAAAGCAAAACTCTATTTTAAAGACTTTTTCCCTTAAAGGCTCATAGTATGTCTCCCCAAAACATGCAATTCTTCAAACACACACCCCTCCCCACAAAAAGATTCAAGATTCCTCGTGAGAATTAGTAACAGTGATCATAAATATTAGGTCACACATAATAAAAGGAGAGGTTTTCTCACCTTATGCATTTGTCGCTGTCATTGAGAAGTTCAAGGGCAAAGTCCTAGTTTAAGAGAAATTCCTTATGGATGATGGTGATCTCCAGATGATCCTGTTTGGAGATAGCAATATGCTAGTCTACTGGTAGCATAAAAGACAGTCAATCCTTTCTTCTGTCTCTTAATTTTTAGAAATAGGTGGGGATGAATCTCACCCAGGTTTCACCTCTCTCACCTAGGTCTCTCTGTTTCTACCCTGCCTCCTTTCCTTTTTCACATCAGAGGATGGAGATTTAATTAGTGAGACCTTATTACAACAAATATTTCACTTTTAGCCTAAAGGTAATATAATGGCCTTCAGGTTATTATAGACCCTTTCTCTGCTATTTTGTTGAGTATACATTAGATGCAAACTTATTAGTATAATCACTCAGCTCAACACCTTCTGTGGGGAAATTTCTTAACATTCAAGTCCATTCATCAAGCATTTATTAAGTGTTTACTAAGCTCAAGTTCTCTAGATACAAGCACAAGCTTATAGTCCCCAGCCTCAAGGAGCACACATTCTAATGGGTGAAACGACATGCAAATATTTATCAACAAAGATGATATATACATGATAGGATAGAGAGAAGGGGCCAGGATTTAAGGGGTTTGGGACAGGTAAAATATTGCTAAGTCTTGAAAAAAGCCAAGTGGAAAAAGCAATGAGAATTCTGGGCATGGTAGATATCCCAAAAAAATGCCTGCAATTAGGAGATGGAATGTCTTGTGTGAGCAATGGTCTTGAGACCTCAGTTCTCAGTTCTAATTTAAAGTTTTATGCATCACTACCTAACCCCTGACCTTTTTATTTTTGAAACTAAATTCAACATACATGAAATATTTAGTTTAAGTAAGTAAGCAAGGCATATAACAGTTTCTATTGCTAAATAGACATAGTGAAGAGACATTGGGGAAAGAATGGACCTTTTAGGGGGGGACTTCCTTCAGTCCTCAAAGAAGGAAGTATTATTAATAGCTTAAGCCTGAGTCTTCTTTTCCTTGAGGATTTTAGGGTCCATGGGTTTACTTCAATATTTTCCTTTCTCTGCCACTGTTCTTCCCTCCTTACAATTTCTCCTTTTGGTTGTTGTTATTATTTGTTTTTTGAGGTTTTTTTGCCTTTCCTCCCACCCCAGCTCAGTTTATTAAGCCCTGGGCAGGTCTAAGGATACTATCTCACCCATGCTGCTACTACTTCTCAGGTCTTATAACCCTTAATTTTTTCTCTGGTTACGACTTTGAAAAACTGTGTACGTACGCATTTGCCAACTCCCAGGCATGATTCATCTGCCTTCAGGCTCAAAGATCTCTATAGTCCTCAATAGTTGTTCCACTGAACTACAAATCCCAGGACACCACTCAGTTCTCATACCCCTATAATCCTGCTTATACAAAGTCTCAGATGACCACAGATTCCCCTGGAAGATTTCCAGTTAAAAGAGTTTGTCCTTCTTTTCTCCTCCCCTATAGGAAGAACCAAGAGGTTCAAATATGTCTATTACCCAAATGAAGTTATATGGACAAATACATAGCTTGTTCATGAGTACATACATCTAAGACAGAAAATATAGATGGACACCGAGTTCAGTCCATAACAAAACAAGTGAGGAGTCAGCAGAATTGTCTTCAGAAAGTCACAGAGCTATTTTAATGACATAAAACTTTTCCTAGAAATGAAGACCTATATTTTAAAACCAATATTGTACTTGTGTTGTCTATGTCTGTGACATATGGAACACTAGTCTGAAGAATTTAAAGGGAGTAGTAGATAGAGAGCAATGGAGAAAAACACCATTAGTGACGGCATGTTGCATCACATATTAAATAACTTCAAAGGGGAGAAGAAAGTTAATAGAGAGACGTGATCCAAAAAGAAGATGTACGAGTCATGCAGCAAGAACAACGGATATCCAGTAGTCTTTGGGGTCCTCAGCGTTCAGAGGAAGCAAGAAAATCTCTAGCATATTGTGTGGATGCCCAGGAGTAAACCAATGGAAGATTAATTGGATGGTCATTATTCTTTCTGGATCAAACTCTATGACCTTTATGAACATGGGCAAGAAGCATACAGGATTGGCAGGCATAGATGATACTTACATGCATCGTTGGAGGGAATAGCATCACAGATAAACTTGAGTATTCAGGTGTAGAGAAGCTATGTGGTATAATAAATATAATGTTGGACCTGGAGTCAGAAAGACCTGAATTCAAATTCTAGCTCCATGGGTGAGTAACTTAAACTCACTAAACCTCAGTTTACCTATCTGCCAAAAAGGATAATAATTATACATAACACTCAGGGGACTGTATATGAGGATCATATGAGATAAGTATATGTATAAAGCCTTGTATACTTTAAAATCTAACATAAATTTCAGTTCTTTTGTTTTCTTTTGTTTTAATTTGGGCAAATCTTCACAATCACATACACATTACCTTCTAGATCAGAGGTGTCAAATATGCGGTCCATGGGCCATTATGGTGCCTGAAAAACTTCCGAGAGCCTCCTGATCTAAATCAAAATGTAACTGGGAAATATTTAACAAAATAAATTTTAAAATACAATAAAACATAGGAAACATTGCGTTTTAAAACTGTCAATATATGGCCTACAGGGATCTTTATTTACAAATTAGAGGACTTGTTTCCTTTTAAATTTCACACTAATATTGTAGATCATGTGTTTATCTCTTTTCTATTAAATTCAAAATTGAAATAAATACATTTATAATTGGAACAGTCAAAAATACCATTTCAAAATATCATTCAAAACATGAGATTTGTAGCCTTAATATCATATGACTTTGTCCAAGACATTTCAACTCTCCTAATCTTCATTTTTTTAATTTTAAAA
Organism: Phalanger gymnotis; assembly: GCA_028646595.1. NCBI lineage: Eukaryota > Metazoa > Chordata > Mammalia > Diprotodontia > Phalangeridae > Phalanger > Phalanger gymnotis. Next base: position 77,265,119 of record CM053626.1, read on the forward strand.
TTAGGATACTAGAGTGCATGATCCCTAAGTTATCTTCCAGAGAAAATATTTTATGATCTGCAATTTGTTTATGCCAATGTATACGTTTCCTTTTGCTTGATGGATGGGAAAATTATATTTTTCTAAAGTTTCCTTTATACATAATATTAAATATATCTTTGATTAACCATTTTTATAAAATGAACATTTTCATAAGTCTGGAGTAGAAAGCAATCTCTGAAGCCATTTTTTCCAACCTCATCACTTTATAGAGATGGTCCAAAGATTTTAGTTGATTTCTCACAAACCACGCTTTTAGTAAGCATACCACAGATTTATTGTATTATTGTAACTCATGAGAGTTTTTGACCTACTACACTCCAGTACAGTATTCATACATTAATGTTGGTACTGGTTTTAGTGATGGAAATTAAGCTCTCTAATCTCACATTTCTTGGCTAATTAACATGACTCAACCCCATACTCATGTTGACAATGTTATTTTGGCTCAGGACTAGGACTTTCTCAAAATCGGAAGTAGGAAAAGTTACTAAATGCATAATATGGAGCAAGTATGGGACAAAACTACATATATTAGCATTTATTATGTGTATTTATTTGCAGAATGAAGAATAGCATCCCATAACATGCATGACATGACATAACAAACATAACTCAAAACTGGTTAAAATTGGTTGAGAGATGAACATTTTAAACCTGATCAGAATATATAACAATTGTCTAAAAATGATGATTTGTCATTTGCCATTTCACTTCAGTACTCAGCACTATGAATGAATGAATGAATGAATGAATGAATGAATGAATGAATGAATATCCAACCTTGATCTTCCTGATGAATTCTCTCCTGGAGTAACCAAGTTTTCTAATGTGGATAGTGAACTCCACTACCCCCACTATAACAATGGATAGTATTACCACCACAGGCAAAGACCTCTCTAGACATTTTGAAACTCACAAATTTGCTTAGGTAATTTCATCTCAGGATATGTCTTCACCTAAGACTGGGGTGGCAGGAGAGAAAAGATAAGGAGAGGCAAAGATACTGAGGGGCTTGGTGCAAAATTTTCTCATTAAGCACTCTAGTGAAAGCTGCCATCTAAATGGTATTGTCATTGCATCATGATAGTAAAGAACTTTATTTTTCCCTTCCATTCACAGAAGTGACCCAATGGATAGAGCACTGGACCTAAATTCAAATTTCACCTCAGACTAGCTGTCTGAACCTAGACAAATCATTTAACCTCCATCAGTCTCATTTTCTTTATCCATAAAATGGAGAATAATCTCACCTACCTCCCATCTTTGTTTTAAAGGTAAAATGAGGTAGTATACTTAAAGAACACTGTAAAACTTAAAATACTATATAAACGGCAGCTATCACTATTACCTCGTTCTCTGAAGACTCCAGCCAGAAGCTATATCCTCTATTAAAAGATTCACTGAGTTGTCAGCTCTTCCAGTTCAACAGCTACAAGATTCAGGGATTTTTCATCATGATTCAATATGAGATCCTGTTTGAAGTAGTGCCCTCAAAACTTTCACATGGTGGACTGGAAGCAGGCTGAAAATATGAGTACGTGATCTATATAACCAAAGAGAAGTGTAAATCTGGGCATATTCCATGCTCCCTCTTGGAAAAGCCCAAGTGTTGTAATCTTTTGGTAAAGCGAATTATCATCTCATAATTTTTATAAATTTGGATTTCTGCATAATAGTGCTAATCACACAGGGCATATAACTATGGCTCTTTGTGATACTATCTGTTAGATTCACCAGCATACGGATATTAAACAATAGAGGGGAGTAGATTTAATAAAATGTCAAACATTTTGACTCTAGCACCATATTACCCAGAGGGGGCTATTATTCATCCCACAACTTCTGTGATAAAGACCTTGGCCCACTTGTGACTATTATCCCTACTTTCTTGTGTTCATGAACCAGCTACTCTGTGCTTTTCTTTCACTCTGTTCCACATAATTAGTGATACATCCCTAGCCAAAATAAACCTGTTCAAAGCCTTGTTTTCTTCTCTTTGTCTTCAAAATACCCTACTGATCATTTGAGGTTTTATTCCTTTGGCTGGCTAATCACATCTTGGCACCAGATGCCATATATGCTTTCTGTAGTCAACTCGGTTCAGATCCTTTACAATCCTGTGTGTATTCCCCTCAGCTCCAGTGCCTGCCAAGAGGTTACCTGTACAGGGAGCTGCAGGCCCAGCTTTGTTTGTTCCATTCATTTCTTGACACTCATTGAATAGTGCTCCTGGGCTTCTCACACACCTTTGTACACAACATAGAACACACAGAAATAGCAGCAAACGCCAAAAGAAGGTAAGTTGTTAATATCAGTTGTGTTATTTTATGATGGTTGCCCAAAGTCCACACATCTATGCATCCTCATTGCTGAACTTCTAACCGAAATATATATTGTCAAGTTGCTGTTGTTTTTGTTGTTCAGTCATTTAGTCCTATCTGACTCTATGTGTTTGTCTGTGGGGTTCTCTTGGCAAAGATACTAGAATGGTTTGCCATTTTCCTCTTCAGTTTGACTCTATTTTAAGGATAAGGAATTGAGGCAAATGGTGGTTAAATGACTTGCCCAGGTCACACAGCTAGTAAGTACCTTGGGCCCAATTTGAATACTTATCTTCCTGACTCCAGGCCTGGTACTCTACCCACTGGCATCACCTCGCTGCCCCCAAGATTCCATTAGCTTGATCAAAATCTAATACATATTTGAAATTAAGGTAAATGGCAATTGGTCTTAGAAGTTTTACCAATCAATGGCTCCAGCCAAGTGAATCATGAAGCTACATTAAGAGCAGCGTGTTCCTCCCCTTATAGCCACCAGTCATGTTGAAAGTAGCATCACTAATTGTTCACTGGAACTCGTTCATTAAAGTCCTCTTGAGATAAATATCCATTTATCACCCAAATTTATGTAGAAAGTTTCTTAATATATTAGATTTTGATATGTGGCCCTGTTTTTAGTGGGATGATACTAAAATGGGAGCAATGAGGAATAAGACTCTTTTGAGGCCAGTAGCAGTTGACAAATATTCAGATCTGTCATCAGAGAAAAGCCCTAAAACAATAAAATTAAATAAGACTTGCAAAGCAAGAGAGAGGCCTGATTCTCCCAGTTGTTAGTACATTTTCTTTCTTGAAATTACTTTTTTTTTTCCTAAGGAGGAAGAAAGGGCAGTAAAGACTTGTAATTCCATTTGTTTTAAGATAAATCCTAAGGAAACTCTCTTCACTCTGTAGAGCAGTAGCCTGTCTCTAACTTTTACCTCTAGAAAGTCACTGGGGACACAAAGATGAAGCTATTTGTCCATTGTCACATGGCTAATAGGCATTAGTTGTAGAATTTGAAACTTGACTTGCCCAGGCTCACGGGTTTATTTTTTTTTTTATTTTGTTTTGTTTCGTTTATTTTTTTTCCTGAATTCAATGCCATGCTGATTCTTGAATCACGTATTTTCTATTTATTTATCTGCATACATGTGGTATCCTTATGAAAGCTCCTTGAGGACAAGGACAGATTCACTGTCTTCTTGTCCTAACATGATACCTTGTATGCTTTCATTGAAATAAAGAGGCCCTAGTACGGAACTTTCTTTCTTAATGTGGATCCGGCACCTTTTCAACAACCAATAGTCTGAAAGAAATGCCTGGGCCTATGTGGACCTGGGCTTTGCACATTGGAGATGCTTAATAGGTATTAACTGAATTGATTTGAATTGAAATATTTAATGAGTCCGAGTCTCTTAGGTGTGCCAATCAGAAAATCAGAGACAGGAGGGAACCAGTATTTCATCCTAAAGCAACTGAGAGGAAATCTAAAGAAATGGAACACTGATTTAGAGCTGGAAAGGGCCTTAGACTTCATCGAGTCCAACTCTCTTCATTTACAAGTGAGGAAACTGAAGCCTAGAAAGATTCAATTACTTGACCAAGATCAAACACGTAATGCATAGCAGAACCAGAATTCAGACATAGATCCTCTGGCTTCAGATCTAGCATTCATGCTGCCTCTAATGGTATGTGTGTGTGTGTATGTATATTCATGTGTGTGTGTATATATATATATATATATATATGTATATATATATATATGTGTGTGTGTGTGTGTGTGTGTGTATATATATATACATACATACATGTATGCCACATATGTGGATATTTGGATGTATGTGTATGAGTGTATATATATATGTATATATATATATATATATACACATACTGTGTATGTATATGTGTGTACATACATATATATGTGTGTATATATGTATACGTGTATATATATATATATATATGTATATGGTAAAGAAACTAATGAGAGAGTACTTACATATCCCTGAGAACTGTATTTTTTACACTGATTTCTGTAATACTGAATGTAGTTATATTGGGCTCAAATAACATTTTGATTCCCTCTCATTCCCTTGAAGTTGTGTACCAAGTTGTGAACAAAACTATACTAAGTACATATACTATGTGGTTGCAAAATAACTTGTGCCCCAGAACCCTGATTAGAATGAAACACTCCTTGGAAGTAGGACTGTGAATTGTTGAGTTTTGTTTTGTTTTTTGCTTGTCCTTGTATCAGCAGCACTTAGTACAGTGCCTGGCAAAATTACTTGATAAATGCTTATTACCTCTGTTTTGTTGAATGACAAGTATAGAAGGAGAAATACTGAACAATCTTAATCATATTAAATGTTATATAGTCCTTCTTTCTCTGTTCTAAGTTAAATTTTGCACCTAAGTATGATTTTCCAAGTAAATACGTAGCTATAGTTATAGTTACGTATGGTCATATAATTACATATATAACTATATTGTCACCATATGATATATACTGCACACATATTTATAGTTGTCTTTATCAAATCCACTTGTCTAGACTGATGAAATCTTTTTAAAAAATATTAGTGTGTGATTGAATTTGTTAGCTATCCCAGCACAGCACCCCAAAAAGTGTCACCTTGGCTGTAGTCTTATTTGGAGACAGAGGTCCATCTGTTGGAGAATTCTTGGTCTTGACTGCATTCCACACCTCCAAAGTACCTCTGGAAGAGGCATGGAGATAATAGCATGAGAGCTACTGTGATTATCATGAAGATATTGGTAAGAAAGTATGGAAACATGTCCTCTTGGGAAGTAAGTACACCTTCCTGTTAATGTTGGTGCCTAAAACAAAGCCCCATTAACTCAAAGCTTGTCATAATTCTGGTGTGATACTTTTAATGCTAGACATAAATTAGGATAGACTTGGGTTTTGATATAATCCCACCATTTGCCTCACACTCTACCTTTTGTTCAAAGGCATGCCAGTGTTATTGGGAGAAACATGATGACTGAACTAAAACAATTATTTTCCTACTTTATCTTAATCAATCCTAGCTTAACTCTTTTCTCTCTGTTCCTCTGTGTTCCTGCAAACAATGGCAGCACCACCACCAACAGTAACAACAATGACAAATCACAAGGTATAAGCCACTTTGACTGCCATATCCTCATCATTTCTGTGCTAAGACACCTTATCTCATTTCTGCAGGATCTTACCTTTATGGGACCACTCACTTTAAGAAGCTTCACAAATGGGAGAGACCCAGAATTTGTCTTCAATTTCTTTCTTCTTTACCCCTCTAGGCATGACAAGAAGAGGAAGTGGAACAAGGGTCCTTCATGTTCCTCTAGGAAATGCTAAAGTCCATAGTGAACTATGGTTTTAAATAGATGTTCAGTGCTACACCTAAAAAAAATTGCTGTGTTGAGAATTCTTAGGAGTATGAAAGAAGATCAAAAATGGGAAAATATTTTTTTCTTTAAGTGGTTGGGATGATGATGATGATGATGATGATGATGATGATGATGATGATGAAAGAGAATAGGCAGAATGGATTAACTCATTTTTCTTCTACATCCTCAACTAAAGAGAATGATCTTTAAACCAGGAGAGATAGACTGAAATGTGCCAATTTTCCAAAGGTAGAAGAATGCGGATTCTTTTTACCATAGGCTAGTAAATTTGATTTGGTTTCCTGTCAGATTTTTAGAATGCATTTAATGAGATGATTTGTAAGCATTTATTAGAAAGTGATCTCCATAAGTGAGCCAGCAAGGGCTTATCAAAACCAAGTCATGTCTGACTAACATTTTTTTTTTGGAACTCAGTGTTTCAGGGTTGTTAGAATGACAAATTATATTGACAGACATACATGAATTTCTTAAGGAAGTTTGACAAAAATATCTCCTATCCATTTGGATATTTCAACAAGAGAGATAAATGAGAGACAGGTAGATAGATAGACAGAAACAGAGACAGCCAGAGAGATACAGAGATAGAGAGACAGAGACAGAGAGAGACAGAGAAACAGAGAGAGTTAACTCATTGTCGATTTGGATTGATATCTATCTGGAGGTAAATCTTTCGCCTAGTGCTGTAGGGATTTGTCTTTGATCCTGTTCTATTCAGCATTTCTTATCCATGATTAACAAATTTGTGCTTCTCAAAAAGTTAGAAGGGATGGTTAACACATTGTGCAACAGAGTCACAATCCAAAAATATTTCAAGAATGTAACAGATCTCATCAGATTAAATTTCATATGGATAAAGGCAAAGTCCAACCCTAGATATCTTTGCAAAAGACCAGCTCAATATAAATCCACAGTGTGGAATGACAACTAAAAGAAACCAAAACAAACAAACAAACAAAACCCACTAGATCTTAGATTGCATGCTCTGAGGCAGAGTGTTCTCAACAAACAAACAAAAAGCAGTAATCCTATTTTTTTCTTTCCTTGCTGAATCATTTCAGGAGAGAAACCACTGGAAGGTAACAAGATAAATTGGACTTTTAGTTGTCACGAGAGCACAAAAGTAGGCCAAATTTCAAAGTTGTAGATTACCACTCAATAGAAAGGGGGAAAAAACCAATAATTTTTCAAAACTTAAAGATATTTAAAACAGAAAATACTGCCTTATTTCACACCACTGGAGATTTTCAAATAGGCTTATTATGGACATTATAAAGTGACTTCTGTTCAGGAGCAGATTGGACTACATGTCTTAAAGTATCTTTTAATTGTGAGATTGTACACTTACAGAAGAAAATTGTTATTCTTAACTCACATGTTAAGAAACTGATGAAATGCAAATATAAATTCAGAGTTGTGTAAGAAGTAAATTTTTTTTAAAAAAAATCTGATTTTTCAGTATCAAGCGTAATTCAGAAAAGCATACATACAGCTTTTTATATGCCAAGTTTCTATTAGGTGTATAGTAGAAATTTCTATGAAGTCATGAGCCTTAAAAAACAAAATGGGACAAACATTTAAATTACTTTCTCACAATCTGAATATCTATCTTTAGTTTCAACTCACCTGTTACTTAGTGGTCTGGACAAAACTACTTAACACTCTTGGCCATGATTTCTTTATCTGTAAAATTCAATGACCTCTCAAAAACCTTCTTTTCATCTCTAAAAATTGATGCTATGAACTTCTAGGGATAAGGGAACACACATACCTTTTGGTCTTCATGAAAGTTATAAATTTCTATGTTGCTCTATTTGAGAGAGAACAGAGGAACCACAAGAATGCTGGAATGCTACTTAGGGAGAAATTACATAGGTATAGTGACAAAAATATTTTGAATGATAGCAGATCATCAGAAAAATGCCCAACTTCCAAAGGTAGCTGCTGGAGAATCAGTGTGTGGAAGCATACTAAACTTAGCACACTGCCTGGCACATAGTGGGAACTTAATAAATGCTTGTAGACTGACTAACTGACAGGAAAGTATGAGTTCAAAACCCGCCTCAAATTCTTACTAATCTGGTGACACTGAAAGAGTCATTTAATCTCTCTTTGCCTCTCTATATTGGATTTGGTGGTAAAATCTCGCCTAATTGTACATCTGTGAATCTATGACATTGAAAGGCAACACTCATTTGAGTGTGTGTGTGTGTGTGTGTGTGTGTGTGTGTGTGTGTGTGTGTGTGTGGCAGATAGAGAGTAAAAGGGATAAATCACCAGGCCCAGAGTCAGGAAGATCTGAATTCAAAAATGATCTCAAACAGTTACTAGCTGTGTGACCCTCGATAAGTAATTTAGCTGCTATTTGCCTCAATTCTTTATCTATAAATCAGGGAAACACTGGAGAAGGAAATGGCAAACCATTAAAGCATCTTTGCCAAGAAGACTCCATGGACAAGGTCCATGGCTGTATGCTTTTCTGAAATATCTTACTCCCTAAAGTTGGACATGAACAAATGAAAAAGCACATGTATGGACGTACACATGTGTCATGTGCACATGTGTCTGGAATGTGCATATATGAACACATGTGTTATATATCATACATATATACTATGTGTATACAACTCACACTCTGGTACAACTGCTAAAAAATTCAATACTTTTATTTATAGTTACATTTTACTTTTGTGCTGGCCAAAAAAATAAAAACAAACCTTACATTGAATAATGAGAATGGAATTGGGTCTATTCTCAATCTGCTTGGAACACAGTTTTCTTAATTGTAAAATGGAGATAATGATACTTGCCACCAACCTTGGAGAAATGCTGAGTAGTAATTGGATGTGTATGAAGTGTTTTGAGCTCCTTGGTGAAAGCAGCTGTAATAAATATTACTCCAACTAGAAAGATATATGTATTTGGCATCATTTCCCTTTCTTTTGTTTGTAGAAATGAAACTCCTACAAGGATATTTCCTTTGTGTCTCTCAGAATCTGTGTTCAGCAAGCATCCATTTTAAATGTCCTGAATATGTCTTAGAAAAATTAATTTACATTTACATGGAGGGAAAAAGTATTTATTTCACAGTACACAAACTAGCTTACAGTAATATGATTTTTTTCACTTTTTCTTAATTAAAAAAGATTGACTTCTATGAAGATTTCAAGCTAAAAACATTCTCCATTATAATTAGCTTTTTCATGGATACATATTTTCTAGCTAGCAAATATTTGTGATGCTACCAGATTCTCAGTAGGGGTAGGAAAAGTTAAATAATGAAAATATCTGGTTTTTTTTTAACATCCCTTACTGTCATAGTATTTACTTATGCACATCTATTACCAGAAAAATTCACAGAATCTGCAAAGTTTATCTTCTTTGGACTCTTCCATTCTTTGTCATCATCTCTCACCCACCAGGGTCTTCATCATACCTGACTGTCCAAGGGCTCTCTGTCCTCATGTGGTCCCCCGATTCTTCAAGTTAGATCCCTTTGCTTTAAATCATTTTTGCCCCTTTCTCCTACCAGCACTAAATGCTTCCCTCTCCCATTTCCAAATAGCTTTATACTTACATATGTGAAAACTACTGATAAGGCTTAATATCCCCCTTCCCTTATTTGTGGAGGAGGGTTGTGCTTATATTTAGATTAGAAAATCTGGAATCTTTCCAAAAGTAGGCCATCACAGGGTGAGAAAATGGAAAACTATATCTTATACAGAAAAATTGAAGGAGTAGGAGATATTGTGCTTAGAAGAGAGGTGATTTTAACAGCATGTAATATCTGGAGGAAGTATGTTTAGACTTGTGTTTGGCACCATAGAGCAAAAGTAAAAACAAATAGGCAGAAGGTACATAGTGGTAGTTTGCTCTTCGTGCAAGAAAAGTCTTCCTAATAATTAGATATGTGCAAAATATAATATTTCTGGAGTAGTAGATGTCCTTCCATCAATAAAGATGATTTTGAGTGGTGGCTGGATTGACCATTTGGGAATTTTTTTTTAATTTCTTTTTTTTTTTTGCAGGGGGAGGGCAGGGCAATTGGGGTTAAATGACTTGCCCAAGGTCATACAGCTAGTTAATGTGTCAAGTGTCTGATGTTGGATTTGAACTCAGGTCCTCCTGACTCCAGGGCTGGTGCTCTACTCACTGTGCCACCTAGCTGCCTCTACCATTTGAGAATTTTGCAGATGGAGTACAATCTCTGTACAATTCAAATACAGGTATATGGTCTCTAAGAATATTTCCAACTAAAATTCTGTGGATTCATAACTCTGCTCTATCCACACTAAGGTGTGTGAACTTGGATCTTAATTTCTCTGGGCCTAACTGTCTACATTTATTAAACAGGGCAGAACATTACTCATAAGATTGACTTTATAGGATTATTATGAGACTCAAGTAGATAATACACGGGGAATTGGTTTTACTATAAAGTACTAATACAGATGTAAGCTATTATTCTCATTTTAACAGAGTACTCTTGAAGAAAAGCTTTAACCAAATGCTTTAATCTCTTAAATTGAATGTTTCAATGAATTCAAAGGGAATATATATTTCTTAAATCTATAGTATATGTAAGGTATATTGCTGTAATTTTATGCACTGCAGCAAGTAAGACATTATGATATGCATATTTATCCACTAGGGGAGAAAGGGAGAGATTTTTGGGTTAGAAACCTCCACAGAACTCCTCAAATTTGACCCCAAATTTGACAGGATTAAGGAACCAAACATGAGGATCCCACCAAGGAAAATAGAAAGGTGCATTGTCGGAATGAGCAGGTTATCATGTATTACAAATTATGCAAAAGAAGTGGTGTAAAGGATTCCATCAAAGAATTGTGAAATCTAAAAAGGTAGGCTAGATACCTCATAAGAATAAGTAAGAGATAATGGATGGAGAGCCCTCTATTCCATTGATATCCTCAGGAAGTTAGGAATATTCAAAGTCTTCAACATTTTGGATGGATACTCTGTGGAGAACTTAAGAGAAGAAAAGAAACAGTCACAAAGCGTGGGCAGGCATGGATGGGCTACTATGTACACTACTAAGTGGAAGACTTAAATCATTGAGATCACAGATTTATTGGAGTGTTGGAGCTTATAAGTATGTTAGTAAATGTGTAAACCTAGCTTGATAATCGTGACTTCTGCATCTATTTCTTTTCTCTCCCATTTATGGGTGAATATTAAATAAATATGCTTTATATCTATATATTGATTTGATACAATTTTGACTATGTTTATACATTTTAAGAAATTGACTATAGTATGAGTATGTTAGTATTTTCAGTCATTTTCTTATAGTACACAAGTAAATTGAATTAATTAGGTGCATTGCTTTTCAATTAAGCCATTAAATGGCTGAAAAGAAGGAATTGTCCCATAGATCTATTCTTTTATTGTTATTTTGGTTTTCTTTACTTTGCTATTGCTTTATCTCTGCAAGTATATGACAATAACACACATGCATATACATGTATGTGTATATTGTATGTGTGTATACATATATTGCACAATTTTTTACAAATTCCTGAGATGCCATGACTGACAAAGTATCATTTGAAAGCATAATATCAAGAGTTTCGAATATTTGCTTGAAAGAACAAGAGATTATTAAAGCTTAGATTAATTAAAGAGAAGCCAATTAAATGAGAAATTTGTTACACAGTAAGAACAATCACCTCTTGAATGAATGAGGTATGCACACTTTCTAATAAGAAGCATATAAGGATTTGGTCAAAAAGCACAATAGGCAAGTAATTAAAGAAAAAATAATTAAAATATTAAAAAAACTTTACAGAACATACTGTAATGAGATGAAGTGGTTGTTATGCATCCAGTACTATTTTCTCCTTATTCACGGGGGTACTGGACCATTGAATAAATCTATGTACAGAGTCCCTAGGTGACAAGATCATCAGAATGCCTTTAATGAGCTAATCCATAATTGAGTAGAGTACTATGTCTGTCAGTATATTAAGAAAAATGTGCAAGTCTCCATCTCTGCCCTCAAATAACTTACATTCTAAGGTTTCTGTTTTAAAATCAAAAAAATGAGTGTCATGGATCATTTGAGGAAAACCAAAGTAAGCATCATAAAAGGTAGTTTATTGGTGAAAATATAGAACAGGAAGTTTGCTCAATTCTTAGCATAGCGTAGCCACTTAATGAATGTTTGGTTTATTTAAAAAATAATGAAATGTCTTTATCAGAATTTCTTTCCTTTAGATTTTAAAGGATTTTTGTTCTTTAAGTGCTTAATAAATGACTTAATAAATGACCTAGAAAGTTAACTTTTGGAGGGCAGGGAGTGTCTGCTTATTATTTCTGCATTTTAAAGAGGAAAGAACAATATAGTACTCATATTAATTGATACTCAAAGGCTACATATGGTACAAAAGTCAAAAGTCATGCTTGAAAACAGATTATGACAAATAACTAAGAACAAACCCTATTCAAGATAAGTAAAATCTACTATTCAGTGATCTGAACAATATATGTCTTTCATAAGTTTTTTTTCCTGTTGGGGTTGGGGTAATGGTTAGAAAAGTATTTGTATTGCTATATGTGCAACTGAGAAGGTTGTGTCAAGTTATGGGATTGAATAAATTTAGTACGATGGCCATTTAAAATGCTTTGACTTCAGTAAAGACTTTGCTGTTGTTGTTTTGTTTGTTTGTTTCTTTTAGTAATGTTTTTTTCAGATAAGTCCAAGTCTTTGTGAACCCCTTTGGGGTTTTGTGGGCAAAGGGACTGGAGTGGTTTGACATTTCCTTTTCCAGCTTGTTTTATAGACAGATGAGAAAACAGGCAAACAGGATCAAGTGACTTATCCAGAGTCACACAGCTAGTAAGTGTCTGAGGCTGAATTTGAACTCAGGAAGAAGAGAATTCCTGACTCCAGGTCCAGAACTCTATTCGTTGTATGACCTAGCTTCCCCTTTTGTTTAATCACTGCAAAAAAGATGAAATTGATGAGCACTATATGTCAGCATATATCACACTCTGTATGTATGTAGAAAAAAAATACTGAAATTTTTTCATTGGGTTAGAAAAGTTTGTGTAAGCAAGATAATGTTTTAAGAAATGTTTGCATGTAGCTAAATTCTGAACATATATGTACCAAATGACATAGCATTAAATTCTCAATGGAAAATTTAAATGAGTTGTAGGAGGAAATAGAAAATAAAACTGTAATAGTGGGGAAACTTCAATTTACCCCTCTCATATCTAGATAAATTTAATCATAAAATAAACAAGATAGAAGTTAAGAGCATAAATTAAGTTTTAGAAAAGTTATATAAGATAGATCTCTGGAGAATTTTGAATGAGAATAAAAAGGAGCATCTCTCTTTCTCAGTTATACATGGATGTTTCACAAAAACTGACCAGGCATTAGGACATATAAACTTTACTTACAAAGGCAGAAAAGAAGAAGTATTAAATGCACACTTTCCAGATCATAATGCTATAAACATTACATTCAATAAAGGACTTTTAAAGCATAAATTTAAAATTTAATTGGAAACTATATGATGTAATCATAAAGAATGAGTGGATAAAGAAAAATCATTCAAAATAATCAATAATTTCATAAAGATACTAATAACAGTGAGACAAAATATCAAAGTTGGAAGGATACAGTTAAAGCAGTAAGTACTTAGGGCAACATTCATATCCATAAGTATTTACATCAATAAGAGAGAGAAAGAGTAGGTCAATGAATTGGTCAAGCAACTAAAAAAAAAAAAACCTAGGAAAAAAAAGAAGAGGAAATGATACTTACATAATTCAATATTAGAAAAAGAAATTGAAGAAGCCATAAATGAGTTTGCTAAGGGAAAAAAAAAACAGGACAGGATGGATTTACAAATGAATTCAACCAAACCTTTTAAGAAACTTATTTTTAAAAAGCCTTAATTAAACACCAAAATAGAAATCCTGAAAATCAAAGGAGAGATTTACAAATTGAGAGTAAAAAAGTAACAAATGAATAAAACTATGACCTAATTTTTAAAAATTCAACAAAATAGATAACCCACTGGTTATTTTGATTTTTTAAAGGAATAATAAGCCAAATTATCTGGATCAAAAGTGAAAAGAATGAATGTACAACCAATTAAAATGAAATTAAAGCAATTATTAGGAGCTATTTTTGCCCAACTATGTGGCAATAAAACTGACAATCCAAATAAAATGTACTAATATTTACAAGAATGTGTCACCCAACAGAACAGAAGAAATAAAATACATAAAAACCCTATCAGAAAAAAAAATGAACAATCCATAAATGATCTCCCTAAGGAAAAAAATCCCAGAACAAGATGAATTTGAAAGCAAATTATACCTGAACAATTTGAAAAATTAGTCAAAGAATTCCTACCAAATTCCTTCTATGACACAAATATGGTTTTTATAGCTAAACCAGGAAGAACAGAAACAGAAAAAGAAAGCAATTGAACAATGTTCCTAATGAACATAGATACAAAAAATATAAGTAAAACACAAGCAAGGAGATTACAGCCTTTTATCACAAAGCTCATACACTGTGACCAAGTGGGATTTATAAGAGGAATTCAGGACTGGTTCAATATCAGAGAAACTGTAAGCATAATTGGATGTTTCAATAAGAAAAGCAACAAAAATCACATGATTATATCATCAGAAGTTTTTGACAAAATATAACACCCATTCCAAAAATGCTAGAAAGCATAGGAATAAATTGAGATTTTCTTTAAATGCTTAGTAGAAGTATCTGAAACCAAGGACAAACATTATCTGTAATGAGGTGAAGTAATGATTTTTATTATCAACATTATCATTTAATGTTATACTAGAAATGCTAGCCATAACAATAAGTCAAGAAAAAGAAATTGAATAAATAAGCATAGACAATGAGGAAACAAAACCATTACTTTTTCCAGATGATATATTGGTATACTTAGAGAACTCTAGAGAATCAACTGAAAGAACTAGTTGAAACAATTAATAAATTTAGCAAAGTTGTTGGATATAAAATAAGCACATAAATTATCAGCATTTCTGTATATTACCAATAAAACCAAGCAGGAAGAAATGAAAATTCCATTTAAAATAACTGTAGACAGTACAAAGTGCTTAGTAATCTACTTGGCAATACACACATGGGAACTCTATGAACCTCATTACAAAACACTTTTCAAATAAAGACATTTAAGTAATTAGAGAAATATTAATTGCTCATGGGTAGGCTGAGCTAATATAATAAATACAATGATATTACCTAGCTTAATTTACTTATTCAGTACAATACCAACAAACTACCAAAAATTACTTTATACACCTAGAAAAAAAGAAATAACAAAATTCATTTAGAAGAAGAAAAGGTCAAGATTATCAATAAAAAAATAAAGGAAGTGCAAGAAGGGGACCTAGCAGTACAAGATCTCAAACTATGTTACAAAGTGGCAATCAAAACAGTTTAGTACTGTACATGATAGAGTGGTTGATTCTTAGAATAGAATAGTACATAATATATAGAAATGAATGAGCACAGAAACCTAGTGTTTGATAAATACAAAGGTCCCAGCTACTGCAGCAAAACTCATGCTGACAGAAACTGCTGGGCAATCTGGAAAGTAGTCTGGAAGAAACTAGGCATAAACCAACATCTCATATTGTATACCAAAATAACCTCAAAATGGCAACATGAAAGGTGATATAGATATAATGGGGAGCATGAAAGAAGTTACCTGTCAGATCTGTGCATAGAGGAAGAGGTCATGACCAAATGAGAGATAGAAAATTAATAAGAAGTAAAATGAATAATTTTGATCAAATTAAAAAGGCTTTTGCACAAACAAATCCAAAGCAACCTCAATGAGAAGTAAAGCAGAAATTTGGAAAAAAAAATTTGCAGTAAGTTTCTCTGATAAAGTTATCATTTCTCAAATATGTAGAGAATTGAACCATTTTTTTTTCTCAAAATGAGCCATTCTCCACTTGATGAATTATCATAGTATATAAATAGCAATTTTCAGAGGAAGAAATCAAAGCTATCAATAGTCATGTGAAAAAATTTTCTAAATCATTAGTAATTAAAGAAATACAAATTAAAACAACTCTGAAAATCTTGGAACTACTTACATGAACTGATGCTGAGTGAAGTGAGCAGAACCAGGAGAACAATGTATACAGTAACAGCAATATTGTGTGATGACTAACTTTGATAGACTTAGCTCTTCTCAGCAATTCAAGGATCTAAGACAATTCTAAAAGATTCATGATGGAAAATGCTATCCACATCCAGAAAAAGAACTATGGAGTCTGGATGCAGATTGAAGCATACTATTCTCTCTCTCTCTCTCTCTCTCTCTCTCTCTCTCTCTCTCTCTCTCTCTCTCTCTCTCTCCCTCTCTTTCTTCTCATGGTTCCTCCCATTGGTTCTACTTCTTCTTTACAACATGACTAATGTGAAATATGTTTAAAAAAACTCTGAGGTACCACTTCCGGTGGATCAGGTTGGCTAAGAAGACAGAAAAGGAAAATGACAAAATCTGGAGTGGATATGAGAAAATAGGTACACTCGTGAATCTATAAACTTGTCCACCCATTCTGGAGAATAATTTGGAACTATGCCCAAAGGGCTCTAAAACTGTACATATCCTTTGAGCAATACTGCTCCCAAGAAGATCAAAGAAAAAGGAAAAGGACTCATATGTAGAAAAATATTTATTACAGCTTTTTTTTGTGGTGACAAGTAATTGAAAACTGAGGGCTTGCCTATCTATTGAGGAATGGCTGAAATGTTTTGGCATATGAATGGAACTCTTTGTGCTATAATAAATAATGAAGGGGATGATTCAAGAAAAAAACCTTTTTAGACTTATATGAACTGATGCAATGTGATGTAAACAGAACCAGGAGAATAATCTATACAATCACAATACAGCAATATTAACTGTATAAGACTGTGTGATTCTGATCAATAAAATGAACCACTATAATTCCAAAGACTCATGATGCAAAATGCTATCCACCTGGTGGACTCACAGTGGAGATTGAAGCATATTGTTCCCTTTCTTTATTTTTCTTGCTTTTGGGGGGGAACATATCTAATGAATACATTTGTTTTACTTTACCTCATATATATTGTGGGTATCGTATTTCTTGTCTTTTCAGTGGGTGAAGGATAAAGCAGAGGGAGAGACAGAATTTGGAACTAAAATAAAAATTAAAAAAGAAATCTCTGAATGATGGAAAACAGCACTACTATTTAACTGGTTAGAGGAAGACAGTCAAGGTTTAGGTTACAATCCACTAGGTCAGATTAGAATGGAGATAATACTTGATTGTCCTAGCATAAGTGCAATCAAACGTAGGAGAGTAGAAAGAGGAAGCAACGTATTCCAAGATGCTCTGAGAACTTTTTAAACAGTGAATGTGGAGCTCGTTTTCAATCCTTTTCTATCTGGAATCTCTTATGCCAGATGTTACTCATCAACATTGAGAAATATGATTAGAGAGTTTTATCTATTTTAAAAGAAATTTCATTGCAATAAATTTGTTTTTATCCAACTACATTCTTTTATTCTCACAAGCTAAAGTACTGATTTATAATGTAGTTGATGAAAGTTAAGGGCATAGGCAGTGAACATGAAATGGAGCAAATACTGAATTTTAGATATGGAAGGGGACATATATTTATCATAGAGCAAGAGTTAGAAAGAAACTCAGAGTCCATCTGGTCCAGATCTGTCAAACATACATCTCAATGCACTGGAAATACTCCTGAGAGCTGCTAGAACCAGATGAAAATGTAATTAGGAGATAACAAATAAAAATACAATAAGATATAGATAATGTTAATATCTGGTTTTCTAAGTCAATATGTGTTTTGCAGGGATAGTGGTCCCTTTCTACTTTATATCATTGATCTAGTCCAACCTCTTTCGTTGACAGATGAAGTACCGAGGCCTAGGGAGATAAAATGACTTCCCCAACACGCTACAGGTAGTATCAAAGATGGAACTTAAACCCAGGTGCTCTCAGTCCAGAGACCACAATCCGGCTGCAGCACCATAAAAATCTAAAGCCCAGAGAGTTTAAGGGATTATTCCAAGGTCACATAGCTGTCGGAATAGACACTAAAAACACCAGTCTTTTCAATGGCTATTATGCACTGTGAAGCTGGGCTCAGGAGATCAAATATGAAAAGAGGATCAATGATTCTTCTCTTTTTTTCTGTGTCTGCCCTTGCTCCTCCTACTCTTTTCCCCTCTTTGCTCTCGTAGTTATGGACTTTTTCTCTTTTTCAAAAGGCTGAGTTTTTGAAGTCCAGGTACTATACCAACACAACAGCTAATTACAGCTTCTGTATTGGGGGAGTATTAGTCAAAGAGGATCTTAGTGTCCCATCCCTTTTATAAACATTCTCATGGAGTCCTGGAACAGAAACTAAGAGGAAAAAAGAGGCATTTACTTGACAACGAAGAAGAAATGGAGAAAGGGAGATTAGCTCTCTCTACTTAGTGAGCAGTTCTATAGCTTTTGATAATATGAGGAGTCCTTCAAGAGAATTTTAAGCCTTTTTTATTCCACTGAGAAGCGGTTTGATACCATAAGGATTAGAGCTGTAAGAGACTTGACAAGTAATCTAGTTTAACTTTCTCACTTTACAGATGAGGAAACTGAGTCCTAGAGAAGTTAAGGTACTTGCCAAAGGTGATAAGAGTAACTAAATGAGATTTGGAGTAGCAGAAATAGGGCCCTTTAGATGGCATCCTTTTCGGAGATTAGTGGCAGATTTTAAGACGTAAAGGAAGTCATTGTAGCTGTCTTCGTTTTACTCACCACTTGAGTATCTACACTTCTATACCTCCTCACAAGCTACCTTCTCACCTAAGAGAAACCTCCCCTTGGCATCCCTAACTCTCCTGATTGGTAACTGCCTGCATGGACCACTCTTTCAGGAGCAGTGTCAATCATGTTTCACTCACAATTTGGCACTTCGGATTTTTTTATTCTCCTCCTCCTCTTTATCCTTCTCCTCCTGTTCCTCCTTTTCCACCTCCTTCCAGTTTTTTTTTCCAGTTTTCTTCCTCCATTAGAAAGTAAGCTTCCTGAGGGTAAATATTGTCTTGTTTGCTTATCTTTGTATCCCCAATGCTTAGATTCCTGGAACATAGTAAGAAGTTGATAAACACTTTATCTGCATATACTACTCTAGCAACAGTTGGAAGAATTTTTAAAATCTTGTCATAATGTCTCAAATACAATTTTTGTCAGTATATTTATATGTAAAATATAACAGAGAACTAGTTGGTGGGGGAGCCTATTTTTTTATGTTAGCATAAGGTAAGGAAAATGGAATGAGTCTAATTAGCCTAATTAGTGGTTAGTACAGTGATGTTAATTGAGTTCTGTCTTTTTAATATAAAACAATAAAAAATAATCACTAGGGCAGTGGATAGAACACTAAATTTGAGGTCTGGAAAACCTGAGTTTATATCCTTCCTCAAATACTTACTGACCGTGTGATCCTGGGCAACTTACTTAACCTGTTTGCCTCAATTTCCTCAACTCCAATGTGGGGATAATAATAGCACCTGCCTCCAAGGGTTAATGTGAGTATAAAATGAGACTATTTATAAAGCTCTTTGCCCACCTTAAAGTGCCATATAAATGCTAATTTTCATTCCTATTATTATTGTTCCGTTCTGGACCCTTTCCCTTGTCATTTGGCATGCTGGACCACAACTTGGGAAGAGTTTGCAACAGTGTGTTGTGTTGCCTTGAAAGATATCTACAATTTTCTTTCAGCTTTTATAAAAAATAGAAGTCAAACTAGAGGAATATACAGTGTGTGATAAATTGATATATTTTTCATTACTTGAGAATGTGGGCTATTTTCTCTCCTTTATATTTAGCTGTTTTGGCTTTGAACCTTTGCACTTCGATCAAAGTGTAATTTTGAAGAAAGACTGTGTCTTAAGTTTTATTGAAGACTCAGCTATGTTTTCTTTCTCAGTTACTGCATCAGAAGTAAATATCCTGGCGAGAGAAAACTTACTGCTTGTATCAGTCTTGAGTGCCTGGTGATCATAGGCATAATGAATCACCCAGCAATTCAATAGAGATACGAAAATTTATTTAAAGGCGTGAAAATGAAATAAGCTCAATAATTGTTGTTCAGTGGTTTCAGTTGTGTCTGACTTTTTGTGACCCCCCCCGCTTTGTTGGCAAAGATATTGGAGTAGTTTGCCATTTCCTTCTTCAGCTCATTTTACAGATGAGGAAACTGAGGCAAACAGGGTTCAGCTCCTTGACCAGGGTTACATAGCTAGTAAGAGTCTGGGGTTAGATTTCAACTTAAGTCTTCCTGATACCAGACCTGGTGCTCTATCTACTGTACCACCTACTTGCCCAAACTTAAAAATAAAGACCTCTAGTAAGGAAGCTAGAGTACCAGGTAGAGTGAAGAAGTTTTTTCCATTATCACCTTGGTATCTGACACAGCTTACTAAATGATAGAAAACAAAAGTAGTCACCGTAGCATAACTGATGTTACAAGTGTCAACTGGACCTCAGAGAAGAGAATGCCTGTGGAGACTTTGAGTACCACTAGTGATAAAGTATTCTTGTATCTGTCCCATGGAGTTGGCACAATTCCTGAGGGACCCCTACTTTCCTGTCCTATACCTACGAGCTACATATTTTGTCTGGAAATGATGGCAACAGACCCATTTCTGATCAGTGCCTACTGTGCAGGGACAAGCGATGTCATAAATACTGCTATGATCTGTAATAACTGACTGCATGTTGGGTAAATGCATTTAGATTTAGAAATACCCAAATTACCAGGCCATTTGCTATATTTCTAATATGAAAGGCTCCAGGGAATCTATAAATACTCTAAACTCATACTTGCCATGGACAAATTTTACTTGTTGCTGAATTATTACTTGGCCTCTGAAAATCATGATCATCATTTGGCTCACTCAGAGAGGTAATTTACCTCATAGGGACAAGCACTTTACTCCCAAGAGGGAGTGTATTTTACTCTCCCTACTCCTCCATAAGATTCAGAATATTTTTAATTGTTTCTTTAACACTGATAGTTTCCTTCAACTGGGGAGAGGCCTAATTGTCTTCTGCAAATACCAATCCGATGAAATAATGTGGTGTTTCAATTCAGAGCAATTAAATTGGCACTTCAATTTTTGTTTTGGAATCTACAATTATAATAAGAAAATTAGAAGACCCACTTTTGGCTGCATATTCAATTGTTTTCTAATCAATTATATTCAGATATTTATTGACAGAAATTATATGTTTTAAGAAATCATTTATGTCTAC
The DNA here is from genome assembly GCA_028646595.1 of Phalanger gymnotis. NCBI lineage: Eukaryota > Metazoa > Chordata > Mammalia > Diprotodontia > Phalangeridae > Phalanger > Phalanger gymnotis. Next base: position 77,286,238 of record CM053626.1, read on the forward strand.
AACTTACAGGATGCAGTCATGAAAATATATATTATATTTAGAAAATCATAATCCTTAGAACAATACAGTCCACTACCCTGTCAGGAGATAAACATATAAGAGTAAGTCAGCATATGTTTTATTTCTTCGCAACAAATCATGCTTTGTTTTGTTTTAACCTTGGGTAAGTGGAAGAATAATTCTTTCCAAGGTCAGTTGTCATTGAGGATGACAGCAATGCACTGGAAAACACGATTGGAAAAAAAAAAGATGGGGAGTGACCTTTGCCTTCTTCCTATAATTTTATGGATCAAATTTTAAACTTAATTATACCATATGCATAGATATGGACCTGCAGTTTTCTCTTTGTGCACATTAATATATCCTAAATGTGAAAGTTGGTGCCTTGAACACAACATGAGACAGTTCTTATTCCCAAACACAGATGCCAGACATCAAGAGTCCAAAAGCAGCATCTGACTCAGGCCTGACATGCTTTACAAGCTGTTGTTTTCATAGCTCTCTTGCTTTCCTGGGGACTGGTTGATTGTCCTGTTGATGCTTTCCCCATTGATTCCTGTTTCCTCAGTGTGATGCTCTTCCAGGGAGAAATATGGGCTTGAGCAGATTGTTCCTAATGAGGGCACTCTGCAAAGCTCTTTGAAAGAAAAAAGTGTGCAGAAGCAGGGAGGGATAGTCAGGGATGTTCTGAATGGCTTGTTTAATCTGCCTTTTCTATTAATCTACATGCCGCAGAGCCTATTCCCTTAAGGGGCTTGTAATGCTAGAGTTAGAGTTGTTGTTTGTCTGGCTTAGCATTCATTTATTATTGGATTCCCTAAATACACCTCATTCTTCCTTTACCCATAATTTAAAAGATCTTTCCTTCCTTCCTTCCTTTCTTCTTTTCTTTCATTTTTCTTTCTTTCTTTTTCTTTCTTTCTTTCTTTCTTTCTTTCTTTCTTTCTTTCTTTCTTTCTTTCTTTCTTTCTTTTCTTTCTTTCTTTCTTTCTTTCTTCTTTTCTTTCTTCTTTTCTTCCTTTTTTCCTTTCTTCCTTTTTTCTTCCTTCCTTCCTGTCTTTCTTCCTATCTTCCTTCATTCCTGTCTTTCTTCCTTCCTTCCTTCCATCCTTCATTCCATCCTTTCTTCCTTCCTTCCTTCCTTCTTTCCTTCCTTCCTTCCTTCCTTCCTTCCTTCCTTCCTTCCTTCCTTCCTTCCTTCCTTCCTTCCTTCCTTCCTTCCTTCCTGTCTTCCTTCCTGTCTTTCTTTCTTTCTTACTTTCTTTCTTTCTTTCTTTCTTTCTTTCTTTCTTTCTTTTACCCCTCTTTTTTTCTTTCTTCTTTCTCTATTTTCCTTTGTCTTTCTCTCTTTTTCTTTCTTTCTCTGTCTCTTTTTCCCTCAATCGGAAAAATATTACTTGTACTAAGGGATGTTTATGATCTGTTGTGACTCACTAAAAATTCCAGCATATTGAATATCTATTAAAATGTTTTCAGAGTCAATTAGTTTCATTATTTTTCTGTACCAGATCTCCACTGTGCTATTTTTTTTTAATAAAAATGGACTTAATATATCAAAAGAGGATTCTTTTCCTAGCAGGCACAAGTGTTGAGCAAAACACAAAGTAACAAGCGAATTGCTGGATTTGAATCTTTTTATTTATTTCAAAACATTACAGATGCACTGCAAAGACAAGCCATCAGTTAGCAGTGACAGCAAGCATGAAAATGTAGAAAAATAAATTGAACTTTAATTTTTTCTCGACTAAGTATAGACATCTATCATAACTAATGCACTTATAATAGCATAGCACTTTTCCCCCCATGTAGTAATCTCATCTATTTTGCTATGTCTTAAACCTAATTAGAAAGCAACAATCCTGGCAGTTATAAGAAAGGCAATATTTCTTTTGACCAAGGTAGGTAAAATTCAGAGCAATTAAAGTTATGGCAAAGTTTATGCAAGAACAGAGAAATCGTATCTTTGCTAAATAGTCTGTGAAGTCCTCCTACTTTTGGTGCCTAATTACTGGTGTCAGGCTTGTAATAGCGGCATCTGTGCACACTCAACACTCTAATGGGCAGCTCCTACAGGACTAATGAATTTTAATTGATGGTGTTTAGCGTGGCTTTGGGTTTCTCTCTCTTGTGTAGAGGAAGCTATGCCCTTCTGCTCTCTTGTCCCTAAGTGAGCTAGCTGTCTGCTAGGGGGGCTTATAGGTGCAGATGGTCAACAAAAGGTAAAGAATGCCTGGGATCTCTGGCTATCAGTTTCTTTTCAGCAATGTTAAAGCCTACATTACTAATCAGCTTCCTTCTTCTGCCCCAATTCCCAACTTCACCCTTCACCCAAGCACAGTTAATGCTTGCCACTCTTTGTCAAATGGACAGGTCAAGTCCTATTCGATTCAAAACACCCCTTTCTACCTAGCAAATCAGGCTTGGGTTATTCCAGTTGTCAACTTTCCATAGGTCATTTTCAAAACAGATGGTTCTTTCTTTGTGGGAGGAGGAATGGGAATGGAAGCAAAGCTGAAGCCTTTATGCTTCATCACTGGTATCATCTGAAATGAAAAGAAAAAATACTCGAGTACAATGGAGCCAAATGATGGATCACCTGTGTGTTACCTGAATGCTTGTGGTGCATCCTGCATAGAATTGTTATCAGTTTTATTCTGTTTAGCGTTTCATAAATAGTACATTTAGACTACAGAGTTTCCTGAGAGTGCCCTTAGCTCTTCTTTGATAAGAAGTCAGGTATATAGTAAAGAATAATGAAACGATGTAAAGCTTTCACTGCAGTGACTTTAACAATACTTGAATCATTTTGCCTTTTTACTAAAGAGACTATTTGAAAATCATTCACAACAGCAGCAGAACTCAGGTTGCAGTGTGCAAAGTGAACCCTGCAAAAGAGTATATGACTTCCCAGTCTTCAGTGTTCAATATTTCAGAAGCTGGCCACAGGACAAAAAATGACAGGGTCAATCCCAGGTTTATAGAAAACAGGAAATTGGCCACCCCCTGCTGGCCAATTAACACAAGCAGCTTGGCCTTGCTTTTTAAATCAGTCACTTGTCTGCCTGCCTGGCTGCCCATCCAAAGGGAGCAATTTCAAAGTAATAATGAGAATGTGTTAATTATGAGTGATATCTCAGTGTAATGGTCATTTGTTTTTTTTTTTTTTTGCACTGGGAGAGAGATGGGGGAGAGAGAGAGAGAGAGAGAGAGAGAGAGAGAGAGAGAGAGAGAGAGAGAGAAGATATTTTTACTGTCTTAAAACAATATTCTAGTGTTGGTTTCCAGGCAACAAAAATAACACATGCACACATAAACCCTTATAAAGATTCCCCCCCCCCAATAAAATATATGCATTTTCCTGTCAATTTATGTTTCATCGCATATTATGTAATGATATATTTCTAAATCTTTCCCTTCATTTCTTTTTAGAAAAGATGGAAGATGAATGTGGCATGCTCTATATTTGATGGTTAGAAAGACCTCCTTTAAATCTAATAATTATATTCCCTTAAATATGTGATAATTAAAGAAATATATATATTAAAGAAATAAAACCTAAGCTTTCCTAGGGGAGACTCGCCTTCCTTAGGAGCAGAATAAAACAAAGACATAAAAAGATAAAATTCCACTATAGATTAATGACTGTGCCTAAAAAAAACTCAAAAGGTATGTATGTATATACATTCATACTCACATATAACGTATGTATATATGTCCATATATACATACATATAAATATACATAAGATATACTTTCAGAACATATATCCACATAGAGATTCATGCATGCATACATACATACATACATGGACAAATGGTTAATGTTCCATTATAGATGATGCAGTATTGTCTGATGGAGCACCTCTGGGTTTTTTTGGTGTTGATTGTCAGGCCAAGATTAACATGGGCAGCAGAGAAGATCTCTAATCCGTTGCATTTTGGCCTAAAAAACTGCATTGAGTGCACAATCATCAGTGAACAAAAAGTTAGGCACCAATTCCCTTCCACTTTAGTCTTGGCTTGTAGTCTTTTCAAGTTTACCATCAGTGAAGAAGTTGATCGTGATGCCTTTTCATTTTGGTTGAAAGCATCTGACGATATCACAGAAAACATCCTGCTGAAGAACATGGGAGCAAGAAAACAACCTGTTTCACTCCCTTGGTGACTGGGAAATCATGAGATCATCCTTTCTCCAGGACCCATGTGACCATGCCATCATGAATCTGGCATGCAATGCTAATGAACTTCTCCAGGCAACCCAAATTTGCCATGATCTTCCATAGGTCCTCATGACTGACAGTATCAAAGGCCTTAGTCAGATCAACAAATATCGTACAAATATTACAAATATTGTAATATTTTGCTCCTGGAATTTCTCCTGATGTTGTTGGCAGCAACATGCCAACCATTCCACAGCCCTTTCTAAACCCACATTGATAAGTTCATTTACCTTGGCAGCATACTTACCAAGGCTGTTGACAAAAATGATAAGGTTGATGCATATATTGCCAGAGCTACCTTAGCATTTGGGAGGCTCCAAAAGAAAGTGTGGTAGAAAAGAGGTATCGGGCTGCATACCAAACTGAAGATCTATAGAGCCATGGTGCTGATTACATTTTGGTATATCTGTGAAAACTGGACAATCTATCAGCACCATGCCAGCGAAGGGAAATGCTTCCACATGAACTGTGTCAGGAAGATACTGAAGATTACCTCACAACATAAGGTACTGGACAATTAGGCCCTCTCCAGGGCTGAACTTCCAAGCATTCAGACTCTATTTCAGAGTGTGCAATGGGGCTGGCCACATAGTTCAAATGACAAATGCACAGTGCACAAATGTGCACTTAATCAAAAGACTATTTTACAGAAAATTCACAGAAAGTAATCCCACATACGGTGGTCAGAAGAAGCAGTATACATACACTTTCGAGGTTTCTCTGAGACCTTTAGTAGTGATTGTGAGAAAGGGGTTACACTGGTACAGGACAGTCCAGAATATGATGCCTGCAACAAAAAGGCTTTGTATTCCATGAGCAAAGCAGAATTGGAGAAGCCCAACAGAAATGTAAGTTGTACAAATCTAGAGTCATTTGCACTCTCAATGTTGTAACAGATCACTTGTGCCCAATCTGTAGTAGTGTTTTATGAATTCATACTGGTCTAATCAGCCACAGCCCAAAATACCATGTCCTAACTCCAACATTGCGATCTTCAAAAATGAAGGCTGAACAACCGCACTCACACACACATACACACACACACACACACACACACACACACACACACACACACACACACACACACAGTATGACCCAAGCTCAGGTCCTCCAGTCTAGATGCTGAAACTGCTGATTCAGGCAAACAAAAGAAAACACCTAAAATGATGAAGGAATTATTTGATCTAAAAGACATGTAGGGAATAGAACCTGAAAGGAAATATAGCCACACCAAAAATCTAAAAGTAGCTTTGGGGACAACTAGGTGGCACAGTGAATAGAGCACTGGCCCTGGAGTCAAGAGGACCTGAGTTCAAATGTGACCTCAGACACTTGCCACACTTACTAGCTGTCTGACCTTGGGCAAGTCACTTAACCCCAATTGCCCTGCCTTTCCCCCTCCAAAAAAAAGTAGCTTTGAAGGGAAAAACAAAATGTGTTGGTTTCAAAGATTACACAAGGATATGTAGAAGAAATTAAATAAGAGATTCAAGATCAAGTGGCTACAAAGGAAAGAATGACATGTTGGAATTGAAATTGATGTCTTGGAAGAAAATACGCTAACTCTTACCTAAGAAGTACATACCCAGAGAGGGAAGAATGATTAAGTGAGAAAACACGAAATATTATACTAAAATCAACAGATTAAATAATCAGAAGAAATGTATGTGTTTCTCTGTCTGTCATCTATCTATCTATGATCTAAAACAACTAACCTGAAAAAGTGCACAAGAAGAGATAATTTAAGAAACATTGTACTATATGAAAATTTTACCTAGAAAATATTCTTGCAAATCAAATGATAAGAAATTATGAAATACAATTGCCCAGACAAAGCAGAACTAGAAAGCAAAGTGAAAATGTGCAAGATCCACCAGTCATCTCCCCCCCAAAAAAACCTCAAAATGAAAACTCCCTGGAATAGCATAGCCCAAATCTAGAGCTTTCATGTCAAAGGAAAATACTATAAGCAGCCAAAATGAAAAAAAAAAAAGTTTAAAATCAAAGGGGTCAAAATGAGGATCACACAATACTTGGAAGCTGCCACATTAAAGGAGAGAAGAGCTTTGAATCTGATATTCTAAAAGCAAATGACAAAGACTTGCAACCAATGCTAATCAAGCCATCAAAACTAAGTACAAACCTATGACAGAAAAATGTAACAACAACGTTGCTAGCAGTTGCTGTGGAAGTAAAAGACCAACAAAAAGACCAATAACGAGAGCACATGGGAGAGCTGCTAGCACAAGATCTTTCATCTGCTTTTCTAAGGAAAGCAACTTTAAGGGGTTCACATCTCACTTTAATTAAACATATACATATCATTCACTTAGTTCCGGGGGGGAAAGTCAGCACCCTGAACTTCAGAGCAAATACTAACAGAGAAAATATAAACAGATCGACAGACAGGTTTTTGTCTGATCCAGACATCACATACAAAGTTACCTGAGAGACAAGCATCAACATCTAGGTTTTTCAAAGCCAGGGGCGCTCCTTGACAGCTACCCAGAGTCTCCACACCAACACTCTTCCAACGAGTGTGCCCCAAAGCAAAAAGTCAACCTCAGAGCCTACTTAGCAAAAGAGGTGTGGGAAAGATCTTTAATCACTAGCCCCACATCATATACATTGTTTCCAATCAATACTCTTGATTCAAACAAAGCAAGACTCAAAGACACCCTATTGCCTCAGGGCTGAGAAGCACACCAAAACAAAAGAACCCAATTTGCTTGCCATTACATTTGAAAGACAAGACTTACCAAAGGCACTTAGTTACCTGCCTCCTGCAGAGGTGGCACTATCCCTCAAAGGATGATGGAGAGGGTGAAAGAAACAAGGGCCAGGTGGAAGAGTATAGGACACAACTCTGTTTAATGAGCAGAAGCGGTGAACTTACATACTCTGTGAAATCAAGTAAGTGGACCAAGTGTTGCACTGCTTTGATACTTTGCTGGGACATCCTGTCACGTGTCTCATGTAGCTTAGATATACCATGCTCACTGTATTGAAACATTCCTGATCATTCCCATGCAGATACTCATACTGAAACATTTCTGTTCTTTCCCATGTGGATCACACCTGCGAGGGTGGGCGGTTTCTTACCATGTCCTCCTATATTGGTACAGTCTTGCCTAGCAGAGGCCTTGCCTCAGATGGCCTTGCCTAGCAGAGGCCTTGCCTCAGATGGCCTTGCCTCGCACAGGACTGGGAGGCTTAAACAAGATATAACTGAATCTCTACGTGCCATTCTGCACATTCTCAAGGATAGCTAGAACAGGCTCAGGCTTAAATGAAAACCTGTCATTTACCTTTCTCACCTTAGACTATCTCAGAGCTGGCCCTCTACAATGACTTCAGTGCTGAGAAGCACTTCAAAACAAAAAAACAAAAAGTCCCACTTTACCTGCCCATTCAAACAAAGGCAAGACTCATTAAAGGCACTTGATTGCCTTAGCATTCCAAAAGAGAAAACAATAAAAAAAGTCCCACCCGTCTTACCACTATAAAAAAAAAAGATAAAATGAACCTTTAACGGAATAGAGGATTTCTAAGCATACCTGAATGAAAACGCAGAATTGAATAGATATTTTGAAACTAAAGTGCACATATTATGTAAAATATAAAAAGTATACATATTTGTTCAATGAGAAAGAAATATGTGGAGATTATATAATAATAAGAGAATAAGAACCAATTGTATTATCAAATAATAGAGGCTACCCTCCTTCTAAAACACCTCTCAATCATTCTCTTTATTTTGTTCCTTTATATTTCTACTTGGAATATAATATGTTTTTAAACTACGGTTTCTGTGTTTCTGACTTTCTCTACATCTCTGTCTTTCCTCCATGTTTAAATAATTTTCTTGTTATAAATCTATTACATAATAATGATTTTGCATTCTTTCTTCCTTTTTTCTTCTCCAGCATAGTGCCTTCTCTCTCCTATTCTGTCTTCTCCTAAGATGATCAGAATAGGCTAAAATCACACATAGGCCATCACTCTATTATATTTACCTTTCCTTTATGACCTTCAAATAGGCTCCTGAAAAAATATTTCTTATTTCCCTATTGGCATATAAACAATCCATCCCTCATAGTCCTGTGCAAATGAACAAATTTGTATAACTTTCCATATTTAACTTTACTCTTGCATTTTCATCTCAACTTCTGGTCTGTTTATTACGAATACTTGAAATCCTCTATTTTATTAAAAATCCTTTTAGCACCCATAGTATTATTGTTAGCTTTTTCTAGTAGTATTTTTATTAGCAAGTCTTTATTTTTTCCCATTTGTAATAGTGCTATTACAAGTATTCTTCTTTTATGAGTCAACTAGAAAGTTTTATGTGTTCTTGACTTGGACTTCTTGGTACTTGAACTCTTTCTTTTTGGTTATTTTTGGTATTTTTTTTCCTTTGACCTACTCTAGAATTTGGATATAACATTCCTGAAAGTTTTCAATTTAGGATTTTGTTTAGGAAGTGATTTATGAATTCTTTTTTTTTCTACCTTGCTATCTGCTTCTAAAAGTTCTGGTCAATTTCCATTTAACTTTCTTGAAGTATTTGTATTCAGACTTTTCGTGCATCTTTGCTGATAGTTACTGTGAAAGAGCTCTCATATCCAAGATACAGAGAATTGAATCAATTTTTTAAGGATAGGAACCATTCCCCAACTGATAAATGGTCAGCAATGTGAGCACAGTTTTCAAAGGAAAAAAATTTCAAACTATTAAGAACCATATTAAAAAAACTCAATCGCTAATAATTAAAGACATTCAAATTAAAGCAACATTGAGGTTCTACTTCACACCCATCAGATTGACAAAGGTGTCAAAAGATGAGATTGACAAATGTTAGAGAGTCTTGAGAAAAATCACACTAATACAGCATTGACAAAGCTCTAAATTGACTTAATCATTCTAGAAAGCAATTTGTAACTATGCCCAAAAAGTCACCCTTTGATTCAGCTATACTGCAACTAGCCCTATACCCCAAAGAGATTGAAGAAAAAGGAAAAAGACACATATATGCAATAAATATTTATACTAGTTCTTTTCATATTAGTTCCAAACTGGAAAATAAAAGAGGTTTTTACCTACTGGGAAATAGCTAAAAATATGTTATATCGATATAATATAAAATTGTAGCATGAGAAATTATGAAATGCCTAATATCAAAAGAAACTAGGAAGATTTATACAAACTGATGCAGTATTAAGAGAGCAGATTAAGAGAAAATTTTATGTAATGAAAAAAAAAAGCATTTTAGAGAAATGTAAATTTAAAAGAACTCTAATCAATGCAATGATGAATGATGATTCTAGAAGACCAAAACCAAAACTTGCTACCCAACTCTTTTTAGAGAAGCAATGGACTTAAAATGCAGAATGAGACTTTTTTTTTGACATGGATAATGTGAAAAACTGGTTTTGCTGGACAATATACATTTATTATGAAGGGTTTTTTTAATTCAGTTGCAGAGTTGGCTGGAGAAAAATAAATATATCTATATGTACGTAAATAAATGCATACACACATATACTTTGTATTCCCAGTACTTACCATAATTCCTGGCACAAAGCAGGCACTACTTAATAAATGTATATAGACTAACTGAAAGATGAAAGAAGACTAGAATAATCATTATTAAGGGACTTCTGGACTGACAGGAACATTAAGACATTGTTGGTAGACTTATGAATTAGTTCAACCATTTTGGAAAGCAATTAGGAAATACATAGCTAACTCTTTACTCTACTAGACATGTATAACAAGGATGTCATTAATCTAAAAAAATGTCTCCATATTCACCAAGATATTAATAGCAGCATTTTTGTGTCTAAACAAATTGTAGTAGATGAATGTATTGGAGTATCACTGTTTTAAAAGCAACAACAAATTTGAAAAATACAGTGAAGCATGCAAATACTTACATGACCTGATGCAAAGTGAAGTATACAGAACCAAGAAAAGAATTTACTCTATGACTACACCAATGTAAATGGAAAGAACAGCTTGTTTTTAGTCAGGGTTATGCTACATGAGAGACAGGTGAGAATCTACCTAATTTTTATTTGCTTCTAACAAAACCTAAATGTGTCCAATGAACTCTAGTCACATATGTTTAAAATTATTTACAGCAGTATTTTTTGTTGTAGGAAAGACCTAGATACATTGTAGTTGCTCACCAATTGGGGAATGGCTAAACAAATTATGTTTTATAAATGAAATGGAATATTATTGTGTTATAAGAATTGATGAAAGAAGCATATTTAGAGAAAACTGAGAGGACTTATGTTAATTGATGCATCATGAAGTTAGGAGAATTAAGAGAATTTTTTATAATTACTGCAATATTATAAAGAACTATTAAAGTCTTAAGAAATATAATCAATTTGATAATCAATCATTGCTCCGGCATGTTGATGATGAAGCCTGCTTTCCACCTCCTGGTAGAGAGGTGATTGATTAGACACCCAGGATTTGATTTGTATTGTCATACATATTCATTACAAAGGAAAGGTTTCTGCTCTATTTTGGAGGCGTTGGGTGAGGAAAGATGTAGGAGATTAGGAAGGAAGTAAATATATTTATTAAGTACCTACTATGTGCAATGCACTGTGCCAAGTCCTTTACAATGTTTGTCTTGTTTAATCCTTACGACAACACCAGAAAGTAGGTTCTATTATTATTTCCATTTTATAGTTGGGGTAACTGAGGCAGATAGTGATTGTGTGATTTTTCCAGGGTCACAATTCTAGAAAGTATGTAAGTTGGTATTTATAATCACATTTTCCTGACTTAGGCCCAATGCTCTATCTATTCTGCTACCTAGCAGTAGTAATAGTTATAATAAAAAGGTTTTTTTAAGTATATATGGACATTAGTTTTGCCACTTCTTTGCTTTTCACATGCATTCATGTATGCACACACACACACATATACACAAATGAATATATAAGCATAGGTATAAACAGTACACATATATATCTGCATGCACATGTGTACATATATGCCTACATCCATGTGCGCAATATGTGTGTGTGTTCCAGAAAAGAGCAACAGCAAGTTCAAAAAGGAAGACAGAAGGAGGGCAGTGGAGGTAAAAGGTTAAATTTTATATCTACTTGATAAAAAAAATTGAAATAAGCTATATGTAGTACAAAAAAAGTAATATTTTATGACCTGAAAATCCAAACAAATTCCAGATGTTATTTAAATTGGTCAAAGGTGATATTTTTTTCCTGCCTTTTTATTTTTGTCCATCAGCAGCCTCCTCACATAAGCTTCCTCTTAGCTGGAGCTCCTCCTTTAGAACTGCCCAGCTGAACTTTCCCCACCTCCCCACCCCTAGTTTTTTTCTGTAAAGTTCAGAAAAACTGTGCTAGCTCTTGAACACTTCTATAAGTCATTCATTAACATGTCTGGTCTCTCTGTAAGAAAAGTATTGCATTCATTTCTGTCTATGATAAGAATTGGATGTCAACTGTAATACTGGATACACATTCCACCCTCTTTCAAAGTTTTATGTTGTCATATTTTCACTCTTTTTCTTTGCTATGAGACCATTCAATGTTGAATTTCATTAAAATACTGTTCAAAATGTTAGACTGACAAGGACAGACTTGCACAATAGAGGACTGGATGAGATTAGTATATTTAGCCTAGTTTGGGTTATGCACAGCTGGGAAGGAAAAGAAACACATTGGTGTAGTGGATTATGAAGAGTTGGCGCCTAAATGATGCCACTTTAATGTAAAATCTAAGAATATTTTCTAGGGCACAAATGAAATGATTGAAATTAAAAAAAAACCGTTAGGAATTTTTTCAGTCGTCATAATATGGATGCCAGTTCACATTTCGAAACATTTTTCTGCATTTTTGCCCATTACAAATGTTTTAAAATGTCATCATATACTCCAATCATTCGATAAACGTTTATAGACTTACAAAAATGTACAAAAGAGGTACTAGGTACTGGGAAATAAAAGATAAGTAAAACATAGACTCTAAAATCAATGAATTTACAATCTAGTAGGAGAATTAAGGCATACTCACACATACACAAACACAAATCATATCAATGATAAGTATCATGAGAGTGTAAAAAAAGGTATTTATTTTTGGAAAATGGAGAATTCATTTCCAACTCGAGGGGCAGGCAAAGATTATTTATTGATGGAGGGCAGGGAAAAGCTAAAAAGGAAAAACTAATTCAATTTGAATGAAGAAATAGCAGAAGTTAGCCGTTTTTAGAAGTTAGGATATAGATTTCAAGTTTTTTGAATAAGAGGTATTTTGTTTTTGTTTTTTTTTCCCCACATAATAGTATTTTTTTTCCAATTCCATGTAAAGATAGTTTTCAGTGCTCACTTTTATAAGATTTTGAGTTCCAATTTTTTTCTTCTTCCCTCCCATCCTGCCTGGCCTAACCCCTCCCCAAGACCGCAAGCAATCTGATTTATGCTATACATGTACAATCAATCATACTAAACAGATTTCCACATTATTCATATTATGAAAGAAGAATCAGAACAAAAGAGAAAAACCATGAGAAGGAAAAAAAGAAACAAAAAAAAGAGAAAATAGCATGCTTCGATCTGCATTCAGACTCCACAGTTCTTTTTCTGGATATGGATAGCATTTTCCATCATGAGTCTTTTGGAATTGTCTTAGATGATTGTATTGCTGAGAAGAGCCAAGTCTATCAAAGTTAGTCATTGCACAATGTTGCTTTTGCTGTGTACAATGTTCTCCTGGGTCTGCTCAATTCATTCAGCATGTTCATGTAAATATTTCCAGGTTTTTCTGAAATTCCTGTTCATCATTTCTTATAGGACAATAGCATTCCATTACGTACATATACCACAACTTGTTCAGCCATTCCCCAATTGATGAGCATCCCCTCAATTTCCCATTCTTGGCCATCACAAAAAGAGCTACTATATATATATTTTTGTACATGTGGGTCCTTTTCCCAAGAAGAGCTATTTTGAATGGTTCCTCCTGCCAAGGACAGTTAGTTGGTACAGTGGGTAACAACAGTGCCAGACTTGAAGCCAGGAAGACATGAGTTGAAATCCTACCTTAAACGCTTGACTAGCTGTGTGAGCTCAGACAAGTCCTTTAACCACTGTCTCAGATTCTTCATCTGTAAAATGGGGATTATAATAGCACCTACTTCTCAGGGTTGTTGTGAAAATAAAATGAAATAATTAGGAAAATTACTTTAAAAAATTAAAATCATTGTATAAATTCTAGCTATCATTATAAATATTATTATTATAATTAGATTGGTTTTGTGACTGAAGTACAATAGAAATTAGAGTCATTAGAGTTGAGGAGGTGAAGAAATCAAAATCTGCAGTGTTAGATATGACATCAAAGTGGGTGCTTCTGAGGATGACCCCTTGGCTTTCAAGGATTAGGTCTTGCCCCAACCCACTTTTTCTAGCTTAATTTCTGACTGTTCTCCAATATACATATCCTACTGTCTTATCAAACTAGTTACAGTTCCCAACCTAGGCCTTCAGCTTTGCCACTTCCCATACTTTAAGTTCTTTTGTCTGCCTAGAATGCTACTACTACACCCTTCGAAATCCTAGTGATACTTCCTTTCCTTGATCTTGGCATGAACTAATATCTTCATTTGAATTTCCATTCCAAAAATATAACAATTATTTCATAGAGAAGATGATCTGTCTTATTGCCTCTATGAAACTATGGACTCCTTAAAGCATGAGATATTTTTAATTGTTAATCATTCACCTTTCATTTTAAAATATCTACAAAGGCGTGCTCAGTGTGTCTCCACATTTTAAGGTTAACATTTGTCTTCCCTTTCTTCCTTCTTTTCTTGCTCCCAGGGAACTTTGGTAAGTAGTGCCACAGCAAACCCCTCTATGCTTACGTAGGATCCCAAAGAGGTAACACAGTGCTCCATATATGATAAATGCTCATCAACTGTTTGATGAGTGAATGAATAAATATGTTTAAAAATGAATGGATAGATGAACGACCAATGATCTAGAAATGCTACTGGCCTCCACGTATGCTTAGAACATCTTCATTTTACCTGTGTGTAATACTCAGCGCTCTTCTTCAGGATGCTAAAAACCATACATTATATTTAACAGTCTCATTTCCTCCATAGACTGAGGTTTTCAACTTTTTTAGATTTGAGAAAAGAGAAGAGATCTTAATTCTGACCTTTAAAACATACCACTATTTTCTGAATATATGTAGATATCTGTGCTTTTCTGTATTATATGAATTAGCATTTAAATAACTTTTGTTTTAGAAAACAGAGGTTTGTTTACGTATCTTTTAATGTATTCTGAACATTTTTAAATATAAAGAGATATTCATTAATCCATGTATACCATAGTGATTCTTTGAGAAACGAATTTGTTTTGGGGCATAGATGTCTCAATAAAATTGTCAAGCAGCTTAAAGAATCCAAAAAAGCACATCTCAACAGTTCACATAATCAGCATTTCAATTATTCAGAAAATTATTTGGAACTATCACAAAATGATCCCTATTTTACTGTTAGTTGAAATTGTCTGCTGTTATTAAGTATAGGGTATGGGATGGGGGGGGGAGAGTAATAGCGAGGCTGTAACAAACCTCTGACAGAAAAACAAAACAAAACAAAATAAAACTAAAATGGACTAAATGATTTAAGGGAAAATGCAACACTCAGTGCTCTTCTTCAGGAGTGAGAATGGGGAGTACAGGAAGAAATCTGCTTGATGAGTCATCAGAGATAGCCTGGAGATGTAAGTAGGGCTGTTAAACTGTGAATGTTTATTGAGCTGGGGAACTGGCTGTTTTCTCTGCAAATGAGCCTCCAGAGAATTAATCTTCCCATGGAAAAGAAACTGGAATTTAATGGGTGGTCCAATAAGGGGTTCAAGGATTTAAACAAGAAGAGATGAGAGTTGAATGAGGGCCATTGCTTTAAGTAGCCTTGAGGGAGAAAGCTCCAGGGAATAACAGAAGAGGACAATAAAGACAACATGCCTAGATTGGGACTAAATTAAGTCTACTCTAGCACATTGGGTTAAAAATCAAGTTTTTTCTTTTGTTTTGTAAGCACATAACCATCTTTGACTGCTGACTCATGAATTTGCTTCATTATTTAGAAAATAAATCAATCTCTCAATTCAATTTAATAAGCATTTAGAACCAACATCAACTCAAAGTGAGGCAAGAAGCATTTATTAAGCACGTACTATACACCAGGTGCTATGCTAAGTTCTGGGGCCACAAATAAAAGCAAAAAGAAAACTAGTACCTGGCTTCAAGGAGGTTACATTTAAATGGGGAAGACAGCACACAAAAATGAGTTGAAAAGGGAGAGAGGGGAGGCAGGGAGAATGTACCTGCATGAGGGCATCCTATTCAAGTCTAGAAAGTCAGACGCATAGCTCGGAGAAGAATGAAGGTTGGCCAAATGGGAGCCATTAGCTGGTGAGTGGGGAGGGGCTCTTTAATGAGAAAAAAGGGTCTGATACAGTGGAAGAATGTCCAAGGATGAGAAAATCATGATGTGGGTGCAAACAGTGCACTAAGCACTAAATTGCCTTTTTCCTGGGGACTCCGTAATGTATCTTAATACAAAGGTACCCTAAGAGATGAGTTTCTCTCCCCAGCACCCCAAAGTCTCTTCCCCTTATCTTGTGTATGGTCCAGACTCCCTTATCTTGTGTCCAGGTCCAGACTCCCTCATCACGTGTCAGGTCTCCCTTATCTTGTCCTTACCCTGTAAGGCTTATCCTATCCCTAAATCTCCAACCCTCATAAGAAACCCTAAAATCATCCTACAGGCTGTATAGCTTTTTGTCTATATAAGTCTGTCCCGTTCCCTACATCAGTGCCTTTTGTTTAGCTCCTTGCTGAATCTCAGGCCCACTGCTTTTGCATCAATAAAACTCCCAATGGCTACAGAGAAGGTCTAAGTGAATTCTTTCCCATTTGATGAACCAGCTCTCCCAGCTCTGACTTCATCAATCACAGGGGTGAATAGATGTTCCAGTGTGAGGAAGCCCCAAGTGTTAAGAGAAGTTCCAGTATGAGACTGCAGCTGAGGCATGGCCATTGAGATTTCCAATGAGAGTAAAGAAAGCAAAGTTAATTCAACAAAGTTATGGAAGGCCTGAGGACAATGGGAATAATTTTTAGGGGAAAGAGGTCAGAAAGATCAGCTATGGAATTGCCTTTCTCTTTTAGGGTGCCAACAGAAAAAGTAAAATCCTACCAACCATCTGTTTCTTTTGATCTTGTTCAATTGTTTCCAGAACAGAAAATATTAAGCTGTTGTACAGGTGAGATCATGCTTTAAAAAGCATCTAGAGAGCTGATATGAGCCCTTGGAGCTGATTGCAGGATGGAGAATCAGCTGTGCTTAACTCAGTCCTCATGAAAGGAATACTGTTCAAGATCTTATTCTCAGAAACCAAAGAACAGCCCAGAGGTATAAACCTTAAAGATAGGGACAAGTCAATATAAATGGAAGACGTTGATTAGAATGAAAGCAGAGTCAAGACACCACACACACACACACACACACACACACACACAGAGGCATCACAGGTTCAGGAAGAACTTTATCAAAGCATTGAAAAAAATATCTCAGTATAGATAGACTATCCACAGTCAGAGAACTCTTCAGTGGCCTCTCCCCTCTGATTGGAAGGGTGGAGGGTAGAGAACTAAACTCCTCCCAAAGTCTTTATAGAGGACAGGGATCTGAACTTACCAGTTAGCTCTCCACTTTTCATTGGTAGCTCTGCTTGAGTTTGACTCATGCAGCCCCTTTGCTGGTTATTCCTGGTGCACACCCCCTCCCCATTCAGCTCCTTTAGGGCAGGAGATGTTTTTTTTTTCTTATTTGTATCCTCAGTGCTTACTACAGTATTTGGCACATAGTAAGAGCTTAATAAATGTTTATTAAATTGATTTGAATTCATCTGAGACAGAGTCAGTCTCCAGAGGAAAGGAGAGGATCTTCATGCCTTGTTTATGTCATAGAGAATAGATTTGGTCAAAGTGATCTTTACAAATTACTTCTCTCCAAGTGTGTTGACTTTGACTCCATTTGATGTGAGAGTGGGTTTCAACTATCTGTGTGGGCAAATGGAATTTAGAGGGTTATTATCTGAGGAACTGGGCAATTCCTAATAGTCAGTCTAAAACCTATTACATTTCTTTGTTATGATTCCACAAATAAGCACACTGATCATGCCACAAAGTACATTTTGTATAGTTTTACATGACTTCTTTTTCAGCATCACAAATGAAACAAGACACGGTAACCTGTGTAGCCCTTCATAATTTGGGTAAAAGTAGATATGATGGATAAGCAGCCAGGCTCCATTAAGCCTTTCCAGTAATTTATTCCACATCACTATCATTTTCAATCTATTGAAAAGGGACCTGTACCCAATACAAATCATTTTCCTTATTCCTCTATGTTTCTAATAGAATACAAACAGCAAATTAGAGCAAAACTTCCCATCCCCACCATCACCTATTAGTATTGTTTCCATCTGAACAACCAATGCATTTGGCTAAACCACCAGGGTGCTCAACTCCGAGAGCAGGTGGAGGCATATATTCTAACTTTTATGTCATCTTGTCATGCTGAGGTATCTCAAGGTGCTTTGCAGTGACATTAAACTTAAAAAAGTTATTCCTCCTGCAGAGTTAATTAGTTAAAATCATCTAAGTGGCAATGGCAACAAACACATTTTAAATTCATAAGTTAATCTGAAACTAATATCAATAGGCATCTAGGAGTTCCATGAAGAGTAGGTGCATAATAGCTCAAAGGGGGTCTGCCTGCAGGGATATATCTCATCACTGGGGACACAGAAGGATTTGCTTTAGGTGACTTCAAATTAAGAGTTGTATTGGAGAATGAGTCACTAACTGAGAAGACTAACTCCCCATTTTCTATAGTGTGGTGAGTGTCAGCCTGATGTGGTAACATGACCTTTAACAAGCCCTACTGGAATAAGCCTTACACCCAGTGATCTAACCTCTGAATAACTGGCAGCTACTATGTTTTGAATCAGTCACAGTCCATTAAATAAATGAGTTAGGCTGTCAGTGAACGAGATGTCAGGTGTTTTACACATTGTACAAAAATGATCAATACACTTTACTGAGTAGATCGAGGCCATCCAATGTGAACTCCCTCAGCTTCTTCCTCTCCACCTCAATATCGTTTTGCATTTCTTCCCTCCATTCCTGTTCTAGTTTCTGCGGAAGAAATATTTGCTCCTATTTAACTCTTAGTTAACTCCTATGCACGTGCTTGTGAATGTGTACTTTCTATTAATCATCCTACAGAATTTTCCTATATTAATTAATCTACTCTTTCTTTTGAATCTTCAATTTTACCTCCTTTCTTCCTTCTTCCTTTTCTTCTTTCCATCTTTCATTCTCTCTCTGCTCTGGCTCTCAATCTCTTCCTGTCTCTCTCTCTCTTCTCCCTTTCTTCTTTACCTTTTCTCTTCCCTTCTCCCCTCTATACTTTTTTGATGAATCTTCTATTTCTTCTCTCTTTCTCCTCTTCTATTTTTCCTCCCATCTCTGAACTGGGATCTTGGTTCAGTGAATATATTACTGGACTTGGGTTTGAGGAGATTTGGATTCGGATCCTCCTTCAGATACATTACTTCTATAATCATTGAAAAGTCACAAACTCTCATAGCCACAATTTTCTTATCTCTAAAATAAGGATATATATCACTCGTTTATATATATATATATACACGAGTGCATATATACATATACACATATATACGCACATTATATATATATACATGAGTATATATATACATACACACATATATACACACATTATATATATGTATATATATATGCTTATAAAAACTGTACAAGGTTATTTCGAGGAAACTTTTCAAACCTTAAAATACTATATAAATATGATATTTAAAAATCATTTAAACATATTCAGGTCTATCCTATTCTTTAAAAAAATGCCTTGACAACCATTACACCTTCAAGCTCCTATCCAAAACCAGTGCTTTGAAAGCATTAAAATAGTACACATTCAATAGCACTTTAAGTTTTCAAAATAATTTTCCTCACGATACCCTAATTATAGTGATTTGTGATGTTTTGTTTGTTTGTTTTTTAACAAGTCACTCACTCTATATCTCATCTCTGGGCATTTTTTCTTTCTGTCTCCTATACATGGAATGCTATAGCTCATCTTCAACTACTGATTTCCCTTCCATCTTTTCAGTCTCAACAAAAATCCTATCCTTTACAAGAAGCGATTCCCAACCATTTTTAATTTTAGTGTCTCCCTTTTGTTAATTATTTCCTATTTATTCTGTATATAGGTTGTATCTATTTGTTTGCATATCATCTCCCCCATTAGATTATGAGTTCTTTCATGGAAGAGATTGTCTTTTGCCCCTTTTGGTATCCCTAGTGCTTAGCACATAGTTGCTGTCATTCAGTCATTTTCAGTTGTGTCCAACTCTCTGAGACCCCATTTGGGGTTTGCTTGGCAAAGGTACTGGAATTATTCGCAATTTCCTTCTCCAGCTCTTTTCATAGATGAGGAAACAGAGGCAAACAGGGTTAAATGACTTGCTTAGAGTCACACAGCTAGTAAGTTTCTGAGGCTGAATTTGGCCTCAGGAAGATGAGTCTTTTTGATTCCAAGCCTGGCACTCTATCCACTGTGCCAGCTAGCTGCCCCATTGCTGGCATATAGTAGATACCGAATAGATCTTTTTCAATTGGTTTGTTGGAAACTTTAAGTTACCATCCAGTATGCCATTTAGCTTTTATAATTTAGGAAATAATTATATTAAATTCATTGACAAAGTCACTGGCCCCTTATTGCTTTAAGCTTAGATGGCTTTTATACCATAGCCATTTATTGACTGTCTTACCAGTTATCTATACCAAATATATATGTGTGTGTGTGTGTGTGTGCGTGTGTGTGTGTGTGTTCCTAACAGCAAAAGAAAGGAATCTTGTCCTTTGTCAATGCCCCCTTAGTTTTTAAGAAACACTTTTCTTTAAAGTAAGGAATGATAGACATTACTTTAATCTATGGTCAAGATTTAAAGGGCAATGTGGCTAAAAGATGTGGATGCTTGGAAAAAAATGACATTCTGCTGCAACGCTTAAGCATGAGCCAAGCAAGGAATAAAAGGAGACAAAATAAACAGAAGTCAATATTACTGCACGGGTACTATTCTGATGAAAGCCAGTGAAGGGTATGGAACTGTGGATAAATAGACACAAGTGGTACAAATCCGTAATGAAAGTCAGGGTTGCTCAAGTTCAATGAGATTTTTAGGGTGGGGAAAGCAGGGCAATTGGGGTCAAGTGACTTGCCCAAGGTCACACAGCTAGTAAGTGTGTCAAGTGTCTGAGGTCACCTTTGAACTCGGGTCCTCCTGACTCTAGGCCATGTGCTCTACCCACTGCGCCACCTAGCTGCCCCCAATGTGGATTGAGGATGGGAAAAATCCCTTAATATAATTTGCAGTTCTCTACTGCACTTATCATATGATATTGTGCTTTATAGTAATCTTTGTTATCTTCTTACTAGACCATGAGTTCCACGTGACAGGATATACATATTATCCAAACTTTCTATCTCTACAGCAGCATGTGAAGCAAGCTTAATTCCTTTACTACATCTCTCTTTCAAACATTTGGAGATAGCTATCTTGTTTCCATCTCAGATATGCAGATAATACCACTCTGATGGCAGAAAGTGAAGAAGTATTAAGAAGCCTCTTGATGGAGGTAAAAGAGGTGAATATAAAAGCTGGCTTGAAGCTTAAGATAAAAAAAAAAGCAACCTGACATCTTGGCAACTGGTCCCATCACTTCCTGGCAAATAGAGGGAGAAAAAATAGAGGCAATATTAGATTTTATATTCTTGGGCCCAAATATCACTGCAGATGGTGACTGCAGCCACAAAATTGAAAATGCTTGCTCCTTGGAAGGAAAGCTATGGCAAATCTGGAGAGCATACTAAAAAGCAGAGACATCACTTTGCTTACCAAGGTCCTTGCAGTCAAAGCTCTGAGTGTGTGTGTGTGTGTGTGTGTGTGTGCGTGCACATGTGTGTGTGTGTGTGTGTGTGTGATTGTGTATGTGTTTCATTAACAATGTATGGCTGTGAGAGTTGGATTGTAAGGCAAGCTAACCACCATAGAACCAATGATTTTAAATTATAGAGTTTGAGAAGACTTTTGAAAGTCCCTTGGATAGCAGGAGATCAAATCAGTCAATACTTAAAGAAATTAATTCAGGTTATTCACTAGAAGGTCAAATACTGAAGTTGAAGCTTAAATACTTTGGCCATATAATGAGAAGATGGTACTCATTGGAGAAGACCCCAATGTTGGGAAAGATTGAAGGCAAAATGAAAGGGGCATAACAGAGGATGAGATGGATGGAAACAACAAATATGAAGTTGGATAGACTTTGAGGGATAGTGCAAGGATGCAGAAGCTTGGCAAGCCCTTCATTCATTCAGTGAGTTGACAATTAGCAAGGAAAAACTGTAGATAAAGCACTATTTCACTTGTCAGGGAAAATGTACACTTTTGATGAAACACACTATTAATCCTATCATAGTGTAGAGACTAATAGGAGGATAAGGCTCAAATGCAGATAACTGTAGTATACAATGTTACCAGAGAAATACATTAGTAAATGACAAAAATAAAATTATCTGTATGAGATTTGAGGTATTATGCCGAATCTCGGCTCTGCCAGTTACTGTCTATGTGATCTTCTACGAGAGTCTTCACTTCTCAGTTCCTTCATCTGTAGTGAGGGAGTTGAACTGGCTCAACTCTGAGATTCCTTTCAGCTCTCAGCCTTTGATCCTAATTTGAACAGTACAGAACCAAGGACAAATCACTGTACCTTTCTATAGGAATGGTCATCAAGCCTCCAGTTAATGACCTTCCCTGAACATGATGGGGTAAATCAATCAATTAATTAAGTGATTTCCCATTTAGTGAGGAAAACATTAATCTGCAGCCTCCCATTCTACTTTTGGACAGCTAATTGTTGGGATGTCTGCTCTTACATTGAGTCAAAATCTTCCTCTTTACAATATCCACACCTTTGTTTTTTTTGTTTGTTTTGTTTTTGATAGGTCTTAAATCTGCTCTCATATTGAATCAGACCTGGGAAAAAACAACATAATATCTTTATTGAAATCTGTATAGATAGATACCGTGATCTAATAAGAAGAAAACACTATTTGTACTCAGTATCAGAAGGACTGAATTTGATTCGCAGCATTGATAGTGATAAGCTCTAGTTCTTAGTTTATTGGTTTAAATTGCCAGTCTTAATTTCCCCAGTAAAATAATAAAAATGTCAGGTTGATTATTCACCAGATTGTCAAAAGGGTCAAAGTGAGATAATGATACAGAACTCTTTGTAAAATATGAAATGCTTTATGCAACGAATATAGGCCCTTACTGATATGTTCTTCTCTCATCAGAATTTTCTGATTGTTTTCTCAGGGAACTATCTACAATCTGGCAGAAATCAGATTATGATTTTCGGAACTTTTACAATTTTGTTTTAGGATGAGGACCTAACCTGAGATTTTATTATCATAGGGAACTTATATGAGGAAATTCCCTCTACCTATGCAAACTAGTACCTTCTCTTACCATTTAAAGTTTTATGGAGTTACCTAGAGCATAGAGGTTAAGGTGATATATACCCCTGGTCACCTAGCCAGTATGGAAAAGAATTGGTACATGAACTTAGGTTTACTTATTTCCGTGGCTAGAACATTGCTTCTTTGAATCATATTTAATAAACTAACAAGATTATCAAATTGATCGATATGGAAAAGCTTCTTAGAACTCTTAATTGTGGGACATTCTACTCGATCTGATTATCATACTGAATTTAGAAAAAGGGTAGACCTTCTTTCAGTAGTTCAGTATTGAGTTCACATTTTCATTGATGTAGGTGCCATTAATACCTCTATCAACCCGTCAATATTTTTCATTCTATGAGACTCTTCTTTATCCTCCCTAAAGGTCCTTCATATAAAAATCTGTATAATAGGCTAGAAGCCTTCCTCTAGTTTTATTTGTTTTTTGTTATTGCTCATTTTTTTTAACATTCCATGGGTAAAAGTGCATCACTCAGTCTCTCCATCCCCTGCACTTTTTACATACACACATGTATACATACAGGTATATATACATATATACACACATTCATTAATATATATATATACATATATGTTCTTGAAGTTCATAGACTACTTTTTCATATTTTCAATTTTTAATTTTTTTACCCTCATACTACATTTTAAAATCCATCTTCAGTGTTTTAAAGTAATAAATTATATGTATATATGTATGTATACACACATGCATATATGAATGTATATATGTGCATCTATGTATGTATGTGTGTATATATACATACATATATTTCCATTTCCTAGTCACTTTGTTCTTTATTGCTTATATTTTATGGAAAAATCTAAACTTTCTATAAGCACTTATTAAATGTTGAATAAAGCCATGCCATAAAGAATGTGGAGGACAGCTATAAAAGTGAATGAAATTCATCTTATCCACATGGTGCTATGTTCTCTGGGCCTTTTTGGCTCTCTCATCCACAATTCACACATATATGATACGCTTTACTTTATGTATTGCCTTATATTTAATTATGATCCACAATGCCAGGAATGTAAAGGAACTTTTGTAACTTGTGGGGAAAATACAGTATTAAATCATGGAACCTTAGGACTTCAGAATTATAGCAACAAAAATCATATCTTTATAAGAAAATATAGAATTATTAAGTAGCTGGCATAACATAATTATAATAGCTCACATTCTTATAGCTCTTTAAGGTTTTAAAAGTGTTTTACATATATTATCTTGTATGATCTTCAAAACAATCTTATAAAGTAGGTACTGTTATTATGACCACACATTTAAAAGTCTCTTTTATTCCAAGTCAAGTGCTTAATCTGCTCTGCCATGATGTCTCTCAGCAGTACAAAGTGAAGAATCTTTTTAGCACAGACTTACTCTCATCATTCACTTTCATATCATACTTTTAGCACTATCTCACAATAAACCTAATGAAGTATGTAATATAGGCATTACCATTCCCATTTCATAGATGAGAAAACTGAGAATCAGATGGGGAAAGACTTGCCCAAGTACAGCAAGCTACAGAATAAGGGTACATAGCTAGATCCTAATGTTTTCAGGTCTGTTTTTAGAACCGTTCCTTCTAAAAATGTCTCTGAAAACATACCCACTACACACTATGGAAGGAAAAAAATCAAGTAGCATTTTAATCAGTGACTTAACTAGTCAATAAGTATGAACACCCATTATGTGCCATGTATATCCCTAAAGATAATAGTAAAAGAGTCTCTACCTTCAAGGACTTTATATTTTATCGAGAGAAGTAACCTGTATGAATATCACATATACACGCATACGTTTAATATGTGTATAACTAGACATATGTACATATATATACATATATATAACAAAATTGTAGCTATTTATATTTATATTCTCTATCTATCTAATTATAATTACATGCATGATACAAAGTATTTTTTCCCCAGGCTTGTAGTTTCATTGATGGAAGAATTTCCTACTGACAAAACTTTATGGTGCTAATAAAGATTGGCAACTATTGCGCAATTTATTGTGTTAGAGAATGGTCTTGTGGAAACTGAAAGGTTAAATGCTCAGGGGCTCAGTCACTATGTTTCAGATCCTGGATTTGAATCCAAGTCTGGATATGAACTCAGGAGTTTTCCTGGCTACATGGCCAGCCTCTGCTCACTGTATCATGGTATCTTTTATACAGAATACTGCAAAATGGATTCAAGGAAATTTGGGGTGACAGATAGTCGTTAGGGAAATGGGGATAAGAGAAATCAAGAAAGTGGAATTTGAGTTGAGTTTTAAAAGAAACTAAGGATTCTATGAGGCAGAAGTGAAGCAGGGATGTTTTTCAGACACAGAGGACAGCCAATGCAAAAGTACTGAGATGGGAATGTCACGTTATAAGGAATAGCAAGGTGGTCTGCTAGGTTAGAATTGTAGAATCAATGAATGGGCCTGTGCTAAAAGGGTAGAATGAATGGTTGGTTGGAAACTAGTTATGGTGCCTTTTAATGCTAATCAAAAGCTTATGCACTTGATTCTAAAAGCAATAAGGAGCCACTGGAGGATATTGATTAGGAAATCATATGTTTAGACAAGTGTTTAGGCAAATTAGTTTGGCCACTGTGTGGTATATGAGAAAGGGGAGAGACTTCTGACCTTATAATTCAACTATTCTCTCTAAAATTACCAGTGATCTCTGAATGAATGAATGAATGAAAAAAGATTGTTTATAAGTTGCAAAGTACTGTGGTGAACATTGGAATTAGAAATAGAAAAGAAATAGTCCCAGTTCTCAAGGATTTTCACATTGTAATAGCAGGTTTCAGCTGCAAACCAAACAGAAAGGTTCAGTGGTCTTTGGGTGGAAAGGCAAAGGACAAAATAATTCATTATCCTGAATGTCATTTCCATTAATAAAACTCAATTTGTTTCTGATGTTGAGGCATTTGATAGTTTGGAGGTGAAAATTTTGTCTTACAGGTCTTTTTTTAAATATAATTTTATCATTTTTTTAAATTCAATTTTATTTTCAGTTTGATTCTCTATTTCTTCCTTTCCCCAACCACTGAGAAGGCAAAAAATGGAATAAAAAAGACCCACTTTGTAAAAACATGAAGTCATGCAAAAATTTCCATAATAGCCAAGTTCTGAAAAGAGAAAACAAAAAAAAGAAAGACAAAAAATACATGTTTGAATCTGCGTTCTGAGTCCCACCATTTCTTAATCTAGAAGTGGATAGCATTTTCCTCATGAGGCTTTTGATACAGTGGCTGGTCATTGTGTTGAGCAATTAATAAGTCTTTCATCGTTGATTATCTTTACAATATTGCTATTGTTGCATAAATTGTTCTCCTGGCTCTGCTCTTTTCATTTTGCATCAGTTCATATAAATCTTGCCAGTTTTTTTTTCTGTAACCACATTCATTTTATCTTACAGCAAAATCGTATTCCATCACATTTCTATACCACTACTTGTTCAGATATTTCCCAATTGCTGGGAACCACATCAGTTTCCTTTTATTTTTCACCACAACAAAAAGTTGCTATAAATATTTTTCAAAATATGGATCTTTTACTTTTTCCTTTTATTTCTTTGGGATATAGAGAGCTAGTAGCTATAATGCTGGATTAGATGGTGTGTACAGTTTTTTTGGAAAAGGCATTCTATTTTTTTTCCAATTGCATGTAAAGGTAGTTTTCAACATTCATCTTTCATAAGATTTTTTTAACTAGCATGCCTAATTCACTGATCTGCTCTACAGTTTATTTATGTTAACATTTTAAAAATGTCCATTTTCTACTAAGTACTGCTTTGCTTGCTTCCAAAATTTTTTGATATGTTCTTTCATTGTTGTCATTATGAATAATAAAATTATTGATAATTTTAAAGATTATTTTCTTTGAGTAATCTTTCCTTAGGATTAGATTATTTAGTTTCAAATTAATTTTAACATATACTTCAATCTATTTGGTCTATCTCATTCAATCTATATTTTGTTGAATGTAATTTTTATTGCATTATGGTTAGCAAAAGGTGTACATAATATTTCTTCTTTCCTTCATTTCTGGTCAATTTTGGTCAAAGTGGCCTGAGAAAAAAGGTATGCCCCTCTTTATTCCCATTCAATATTCTCCAGAAGTATATCATATTTATCTCTTTAACTAATTTCTTTTTTTGCACTTAAATCTGAGGGCTAAATTGAGATTACCCACTATTACAATTTTATTTTAGTTTTTATGGCTTTCATGTCTACTATCTCCTGTAACTCATTTAACTTTTTCTTCAAGAATTTGAATGCTATACCATTTGATACATATATGTACAATACTAATATTAGTTCATTGCACATCATAGCCAGTTTTTCTTGTTGTTGAGTTGTTTCAGTCATGTTGAACTTTTTTGTCACTTCCTCTCCCCTTTTTGGAATTTTTCTTGGCAAGTCACTGGAGTGGTTGGCCATTACCTTCTTAGATCATTTTATAGACTAGAGAGGGCTATGGGATTAAGTGTCTTGCTCAGAGTCACACAGCTAAGTATCTGAGGTTGGATTTGAACTTAGGTCTTTCTGACTCCAGGCCCAGTGCTCTATCCACTGTACCACCTAGTTGCCCAGCAAAATGTAGTATTCTTGATTATTTCTTTTAATTAGGTCTAATTTTGCCTTTCTTTTGTCTAAGATCATGATTGTTACCCAGACCTTTTTTTTTGCTTTAGCTGAAGCACAATAGATTCTGCTTTAGCCACTTATTTTAACTGTGTGTCTTTCTATTTCAAGTTTTATTCCTAAAACAGTATATTGTTGGATTCTAGTTTCTAATCCATTCTGCTATCCTCTTCCATTTTATGGAAGTGTCTATCCCATTCAAATTCACAGTTATGTTTGCTAAATGTGTATTTCCCTCTATCTTATTCTCTTATACTTCTGTCTTTTGTCTTTTTTTTGTTTTTTTAACCTATTCTCTCTGTTTTTTTTCTGATCACGGCCTATTTAATCTATTTTTCCTCTTACATACCCCACCACTTTATCTTATTCCCTTTTCTCTTCTATTTCCCTGTTATGTAAGATGAATTTCTGTACTGGTGTGTGTGTGTGTGTGTATGTGTGCTCGTTGTGTGTTGTGTGTGTATTTTCCCTTCTTGAACTAGCTCAGATAAGAATGAGATCCAAGTGTTATCCTCATTCTCATTGTCCTCTTTGCAACCTGTGACACTATTGATCATGCTCTGATCTTAATATTTTCTTCTCCCTGTTTTTTGGGGTACCACTCTCTCCTGGGTTTTCTTCTATCTGGCTGTTCCTTTTCTGTTTCCTCTGGCAGACCTCTTTGAGATCATTCCTTTCAGCCATAGATGCCTCTCATACTTCTATCTTTATCCCTATTCCCACTATATTTCTTCCCTTGGTGATTTCATCAGGTATAGATTTAGTTACCATCCTTATTCTGATGATTCTCAAATCTATCTAATCTATCTCAAACTCTCTACTGACCTTCAATGTCACATCTCCAAAAGCATTTCAGATATCTTGAAATGAACATCCAGTAGACATTTTAAACTCTATGTCCAAAATAAAATTCATTATTTTTCCTCCTAAACATCACCCCTACTTTGCCTATTACTATTGATGGAGGGCAGCACCACATCCTCAATCCATCAGGATAACAACTTAGTTTTCATCCTCAACTACCCGCTCTCTCTCTCATTCCCTATATACAACTCATTGCTAGGGCCTGTTGATTTCGCCTCTCAAACCTCTCTCAAATATTTCCTCTTCCTCTCTTCTAACACTGCTATCACTCCAATACAAGCTCTTACCACATTATGTCTGAATCACTGCAATGGCCTACTATTAAGTCTGTATGTCTCAAGTATCTCATCAACCAAATGAAAGTGATTTTCCTAAATCACAGTTCAGATCATGTCACTTCCCTACTCAATACATTCTATTGCCTTCCTTTTGCTTCCAAGATCAAGCATAAAAATTCCCTATTTAGCATTCAATGCCCTTCATATTGTAGACCTCTCCTACATTTCCAGTCTTCTTATACCTTACACTATAATGCAAACTCTTTGATACAGTCACACTGGCTTCCTGGCTATTCCATAAACAAGAAATCCCATCTCTGCTCTGGAATTTTTTCCGGCTATCTCTTCTCCCATCTACTCATCTCTCTGGTTTGCATTAAGTCCCAATTAAAATTCCACCTTCTATAGAAACCTTTCCTAAACTCTCTTAATCGCTGAGTGTTCACACTACTAATTACAGTGTATATAGTATATAGTTTGCTGTGTGTATAATTGTTAGCATGTTGTCTTCCCCATTTGATTACAGGCTCCTTGAGAGCAGGGACCGTCTTATTCCTTTTTAGTATCCCTAATGTTTAGCAAAGTGCCTGACGCATTGTAGGTATTTAATAAATGCAGACAGATTATCTTCTTTCCCCCAATCCTATTTCCACTGTATAAATTTTTCTTCATGCACCCCATTTATATGGGACAATTTCCCCCATATTTCCTCTCCCTTCCTCCCTCTCTCCTAGTTCATCCCTTTTTTTCTCACCCTTCAATTCTTCTTTTAAGACCGTTCTACGGGGGCGGAGCCAAGATGGCC
>CM053626.1:77316274-77353950 GCA_028646595.1 Phalanger gymnotis
TACATACATAAATGTCAGAGAGATATTCTTACAAATTATGAAAATGAAAACTAAAAAAAACAATCACCAGGTTGAAAATATGTGGGAAAAAAGACACTGACCTCAGTGATCACATACCATTATCACTGGAGATAACACTCTATTTCCTAATTCTAAAGATTTTCACAGGCTATCTCCCATCCCTAGAACATTATGTTCTTTACCTCCTAGCTTATCACTTTCTGCAAGAAACTTTCCCTAGTCCTCCTGAATCTATGGGCTTCCCTCTGAAAGTACCTTAAAATTATGCTGTACGAATCTTCTTTTTTATATAATTCTTTATATATTGTCTCTCTCATTAAACTATAAACTTCTTGAGAACAGGGACTATTTTTGTTTGTTTTCTTGTTTGGCTGGTTTTTGTCAGTCCTTTTTCATCCCCAGCATTTAGTATACTGCCCGGCACCTAGTAGGTGCTTAATAAATTCTAGTCGATTTATTGATTGATTTATATACCTTAGAATATACAAGATATATACTGAGTAACTTTCAGAAGAATTTCACCACAAGTAGAACACAAATGTTCCAAACCTTTGTTTTCACAGCCAAAATAGGTAGAGAAAGTAATGATGATATTTTCAACTGATCTCTTCACTTAGTGCAGCCACTTCAACACATTATCTGGGATTTTGTTACAAGATTGGAATTGCACTGCAACTCAGGTCGTAGATCTGTGAAAAAGGGTCTAGCTCTCATTCTAGTCGGCACAGTTGTTGGTATGCAGCTCAGAAAGTCCTTGCCTTTCATTTTCTGGCTTTGCTAGGTTTCTACTCCACTATCAACATCATCATTATGCCCTTCTCCACTCAATAAACTCGTCACATCAGGAAACTCATCATCATGGAGATTGCTTCAGCTTTGGTCCTCAAAATCTTCAATAGCCTCAGTTGCTTCTGCTCTTCTGATTGGAGGGCAAGAGAGAGGAACAAAAAATCTTTTCTTATCCCCTCCCTATAAAACCTATAAACCTATAAAAAGTTCAAAATTCCAGCTATCCCTTCACTTGCCAGCAGCTGTTCTGCTTGGATTTGTATTTCTCCACCACCACCACCTCCATCATCACGCTCCAGTGACGTACACTCTAGTGCCAGTCCCAGCTTTGAGCTTCCTTTTGTTAATTGTCTTCCTCTGATAGATTGTAAGCTCTTTGAGGGAGGGAACTGCTGGGACTATTTTTCTTTTTCATAACCCCAGTGCTTAGCACAGTACCAAACACATAGTAGGTGTTTAATAAATGTTTATCATACCGTATCATTAAAGGTATGGAGATATTTTTCTTAGTAGATAGTGATTAATTGGCATTTTAATTAATTGAGTTACAGTGTCTGCCTGAACGGAAGGAATGGAGGCACCATGTAAAACCAAGAAGCATTTATTTGGCATTTAAAGCACAGGGGCACTTGCGTAACCATGACTTGATCTGTCTGCTCTAATGATTGGGGATTTAGAGAGTGGTTTACATAGTTTTAAAACCAAAGGAGGCAGAAAAATAGGAGGAATACAGAATAACCAGAAGCAGGTTGTTTGTACAAGCTCTGCCCATTTGGATGAACCACTTTGAGGCAGCCCTGTGGTTGGTGTTCTGGATTCACCCAGTAGACGCCTCAGAGGATCACTGGCATGTCAAACTCAAGCAATATTCATTCTGCTACTGATTGGCTGATGTCAATTCCCAGGTTATTTCAGCCTGTCCTAGATAATAAAGGAGCTCAAGCAAATCAAGGTGATTAGTCAACTCATGATTTTTTTCCCCAAAGGGTTAAGGGAAATCCCTATATTGATGTAATTTGAACATGCCCAAGTATTGTAACTAAGATATTTTTGCATCTGGGATAATAACAATAAACAACAACAACAATAATAACTTCATTTATGTAGTACTTTAAGGTTTACAAAATGCTTTTAAAATAATATTATCTGATTTATCTTCACCAACAATCATGGGAGGAAGGTGCGATTTTTTCCTTTATTTTGCAGAAGAGGAAACTAAAGCTCACAAAGGCTGAATGGCTTGCCCAAGTCTTTCTGATTCAAGGTCCAACACTATCTATTCTGCCATCTAATAACTGAAGGAAATCTTCGTTCTCCTTTTCTTCTCAAAGTAAAGTCAGGCATGGTGAAACAGGTTAGTACATCTTGTTGAACTAGATGGAAATTTTTCAGTTCTATTAGGAACTCTTTTTTTTCTTTTGTAAGAAAAAAAAATAAAAGCATTACCACCAATTTTAATCACCGGAAAACCTGAAACCTTTCAAGTGCAAATAAGTATCATTATAAAGAGAAATCAAACTGAACCTCAATGCTGTTAATAAAAAAGTATAACTAGGTCTTCCTATGATTTGCAAAAGAGTTGCTGGAATGAACTGGTTGCCCTAGTTCTATCCCTTTTTACTTGTTTTTTTCCAGTACAAAATCAACAATTAATGAACCAATACACCACTCTATTCTAGGCTCTGGTCATTCTTTAGGTGCATTTTCTCCTAAAACTTCTTCATTTTGTTGCTAATGAGTCAGTCTGTCTTAAGTGTGGTACAGTGGAAAGAACCTTGAACTTGGAGGCTGAAATCCTAAGTGTGCCCAAGTATCAGACCTGCCACTTATTAGTGTGTGACCTTGGGCAAGTCTCTAACTCTGTGGGCCTGTTTCCTCATCTGCCAAATGAAGGTATTAGACAAAATGCTAAGGTACTTTCTCATTTAAAAAAAATTCTATGAGATAATTATACAGTTTCCCTTGCTTCTTCTTTGACAAGTTACACAGGAACCACAAGATTCTAATACACTTACTATGAAATGGGAGCTGAGGGAGGGTTCTACTTAAAGGAAAAGAAGAAGCAAGGAAGATAAAAGGAAAAGGAGAGGAAATAAGAGGTAGTGGTGGTAGTAGTACTACTACTAGTAGTAAGCATTTATATAGCATTTTAAAGTCTGCAAAGTACTTTACATGTCTTATTCTTTCTCACAGCAACCCACTTTATATATTTTAGGATGTGGAAACTGAGAGATTAATTCATTTATTCAGGGTCCATAGCAAGTGAGTATCTAAACCAAGATTTGAAATCAATGCGGTAGTGACCGGGATGCTTAGAGAATAAATATTTATTTAAGTATTATGTCTATATTAAAGGCAGCTAGGTAGCTTAGTATATAGGACACTGGACCTAGACTCAGCTGAGTTCAAATCCACTCTCAGGCATTGACTCTAGCTGTGTGACTCTAGGCAAGTCACTTAACTTCAGTTTCGTTAAACCTCTGTATCCTCATTTGTGCAATGGCTATAATAATTCCTACGTCCCAAGATTGTTGTAAGGATCAAATGGATAATCTTTGTAAAGCACTTTGAAAACGTGAATATACTATATGTTAACCATTGTTTGTTGTTATCATTAACTTAAGGATGAGGACGACAAGTACAAAATCATATTGTTTACCCCCAAAATAAAACTCTGTGAGGTATCTGGTCTACTTTTTCTGAATATATGTGTATATATATATATGTATACATATGCATCAATATATACATGTGTATATACACATATACATATAAACACAAATATATATACATGAACGTATATGTACACGCATATATGAATAAAATTTTAAAAATGTTTTCCCAATAAATATAGATGAAGTAGTGAATGTGACTGAAGCCCAAGAGTAAGAAAATCACTACTTCGATCAACAAATTTAATTATTTTATACCTCTCTAAGGGCTACTAGAATACAGTTACAAATTATTTGGGGTTCCTTAGGAAAAAAAGGTATGCAAATGAACACAAAAGTTGTTCTTCTCTGTCCTTATTTATCATTAGAGAGACATCGGATCAATTACAGCTTTGCATCTATCATCCTATGACCCCAGGAAGGAAGGAAGCCTGCCCTCTAAACCCCATAATCCCTTACCAATGCACAATCACTTTCCTTTCCCAAGTTCATCAAAATGTCTTTGACCTGGGAGTCATGTGGAGGGAAGCTCTCCATAACTGTGCTGCCATTCCTAATAATTTTATTGGATTTACTTAAAGATTGGATCATCTGTCATGCCTCGTCTCAAATACTGTGTTCAGTTCTCAGAACTATAGTTTAAGAATATTGATAAGCTGGAGAGTATGCAGAAGGGGGCAAAGAGAAGATGGCAAAGGATTTTGAATCCTTAACATATATTTATGGAGAAACTGGGTATGAAGGTACTGGGTTAGCTCTCTTTGGGTATGAAGAGAAAGTAAATGATTTGGTCTCAGAAGGGAAGACAAGAAGCAATGGGTGGAAGGAGCAAAACAGACAAATTTAGGCTTGATATCAGGAAAAGCTTCCTAAGGATTAGAGCTGTAACAAAATGGAATAGACAAGGGGTTGGAAACCTGAGGTCTCAAGGCCATAGGTGGCTGGCTAGGTCCTCAAGTATGGCCCTTTAACTGAATCCAAACTCCACAGAAGAAATCCCCTAATAAAAAGAATTTGTTCTGTAAAACTTGGACTCAATAAAAAGGCCATCCCCAAGGACCTAGAAGACCACATGTGTCCTTAAGGGTACAGGTTTCTTACACCTGGACTAGACTATATGGAGACATGGTATATTTTCTTCTTTTACTTCCAAGAAGACATCCAGTTCTTGAAGCTGTGACTTAATAACCACTTTTAGGTGTTACCCAAGGAAGGATTCCTTTCACATATGAGTTGGATTACATGAAAGCAGTCTATATTTGAGTAGTCAGTCTAAAGAATACTGTCAGACATGGCAGCTAATATGCCTTCACAGGAAGATATAAGATCCTGTTTCAATCCTGAGAAGTACCTATGAGGGCTGAGCTTCTGTGACTATCATAGAATTGGTTTTACATTGTGACACCTAAACCAAAAGTTTTATATGACATGGGCACCAATTAAATGACCCAGGACAAGCCTATCTCCCCCTCAAGGAAATCTTGTCACTGAACCTGAAGACTTTTATGTCATTTTCATTTGACTTGCCTACCTGTCAAACTGGCCTAAGCAAGGCCACAAGATGCAAAATGAGGCCATTTTAAAAAATAATCCCTGCTTCTTCAAGAAACTAGGCAAAAAAGGAGTTAAAAATGGAAGTTTTATTTTTCTCAGTCTCAGGATAGAGTATGCCTCTAGTGCTTTACAAGCAGTATATTCCATCTATCCATTATCTCCAGTGAAAATAATAAAAAATTAATTGAAACTTTATATCATAAAATATATACATTTCACTGTATATCTTTCACATTGTATCGTGAAATATATTAGTATTAAAAATGTTCCTAGTAAGCCAGTGAGTACTTATATGAGAATTTGTCACATACAATATTTAACAGCTGTCTGATTTGAACATCTCTCTTACTAGAGGGAGGGTATATTGGTCTGGATAGTACACAGAACTGTGGCCCAGACAACTTAGAATCTTAGCTCTTAGCTTGTGAGCAACACTGTTCATTGATTCTTACTGAGTCTATTTCTTCATCTGCAAAACAAAGACAATAATAACATCCTCTTGTCAAACATATTTCTATGAAATTCAGCTTATTATCAAAGACTGAGAGAAGGGGGTGTTAAAGTAGCATCCTTGTGTTAAAAGCTGGCAAAATGAGAATACAGCAACATCTGAGCGTTCTTTAAGGTACAGGACTCAATCCAGTGCACCAATCTATCAGTTAATTTATTTAGCATTTATTTAGCACCTACCTTGTGCCAGACACTGTGGTAAGCACAGGTCCATCCAGAAACTCAAGGATACAGGAATCATCAGAATGCAAGAAGCAAGGTTTGCCAGGAATAATAGGAGTCACATTCCAGGAACTAACAATTTGGCACAAGGATTTGAGGCCTGGCAACATTTCCTGAGGGAAGAAGTCTTCAGTTCTCTGTGTGGCACCAGGGTTAGACAAAGATGTGATGATGTAATCACTCACCCACATTATCTCTCTCCCTATAAAGATGCCAATCTATGCTGTACTCTCCAAGCTATGGTCCGTGGACCATTGTGGGCTGAACAACAGTTTACCTGCTCCTCACAGTTTCATTGTTTCATGATAACTATTATCTGGCTTAACAGAAGTCTTTTTTTTTTTGAAAATTTGCAGTGTGTAGCAATAATATTAGCTAGCTTTTATATAGTGCTCTACAAATGTTAACTCCTTTTATTTTCACAAAAACCCTTAGAGTAGGTGCTATTCCTATCCTCATTTTTCTGATAATTTAAAAAAAACCCTAACAACTAATATAGATAGGTTAAGAGACTTGCCCAATTCATATAGCTAAGTGCATATGGTCATTTTTAAACTCATATCTTTTTGACTCCAGGTCCAACATTCTATCCATAGTGCCACCCGACTGATAGTAGAAAGAACACTGATTTTCGTCATAAGTCTGGTCCCAGTTCTGTGAACAATAAGTTACCTAATATAAGACACCCCTTATCTCAGTTGCCAAATTGATCAAATGAGGATAATAACATTGATATTATCCACTGCGTGGAGTTATGAGGACTATGTTTTGTAAATTGTAATTTTGAGTTGATGTGTTTATATTTACAAATATGTTTATCTCCACATAAATAATTTAGTTATAAGAAATGTAAACTTGCCACATACCTTTTTGTGTTTGTGGAATACAATAGAATGTTAATGGGTCAATGAATGACTCACAAAACACACACACACACACACACACACAATAGTGACAAAAGCGCCAAGAATTTAGGAGTCTGAATTAGCTATATGCAATAAAAGGTGGGGCAAATGTATGATGATAGCTAACATATAGTATTTTAGATATTTAAATTGTTGGAATTTAAATATTAAATCTTTGGGATACAGGTGCTATTATCCCTGTTTTACAGAAAAAGAAACTGAGGCAAGTAAAGGTTAAGTGACTCACCCAGGGTCATACAGCTAAAAAGCTGTCCAAGACTAGGTTTAAACTCAGGGCTTCTTGTGTGTATATGATGAGCTTATTTTCTGAATTTGGGTTAATAAGGAAGTCAGTCCTAAGAAGTCAGATTTCAATCAGCTCCTGAAGCTAAAGGACACCAAACATTTTGTTTGTTTGTTTTCTTTTATTTGTTTACACCGGCTGAGTTCATATACTCCTATCACTATCAAACATTGTTTTAAAGATTGCTTGCATTTTTCTATGAAAATGCATCACAAACATATAGTGCAAGCTTAAGATATCAAAGTAAGTGTCTAATAGTATATGGATCTTTTTCCAAGACAGTTTTACTGTCTTCAGACCCTCCGGAGAGCAGTAGTGGAATATGAAAATTTTGTTGCTATTTAATACTTAAAGCATTAAATTAAATAATTAACAAATCAGGACATATTTACTCAATAGTGACACTTAGGGCATGACCTGAAGATTCATTTAATCCAGTTCACCTCAAGCATGCATGAGTCATCATGGTGTAGTAGGATAAGCATTTCACTTCTTCCAGTCATAAAACCTTGGTCCAAATCCTAATTCTCTTACATATTAGCCAAGAGTCTTTGGAGTTAGTTGACCATTCTGGTCTTCATTTTCCTCCTCTGAAACATGTGAGTCTTCATATTTGCCCTAACTCTTTTAAATGATTTAGGAATATATCACAAGAAATTGGGTATGTAAAAGTCATTAGTAAAATTTGTAGCCATAAATTGCTATATGTGTAGGAGAACTAGTTGTAATAGGAGAAGTAGTTGCCTTCTTCTTTGTTGTAGTCATAGTTACAGTCAGAGTCATTGTAGTTGCAGTCCAAATACTTGCATATATAAGGACCCTATCAGCATAAGAAACCTAGACACTAACTGTGCCACTTGGAGAGAAAATCGTTTAGACACCATGGTCTTCAACCACTGTCTGCCTACAATGGAAATTTTCTCCCATACTTATTGCTTTTACCATGAAAAGAGTCCATCTATTTGAATGCATACTTCAATGATAATAGTAGCACTCTCACTTCAATTCATAAATTATATCTGTCAGTGATTAGACAGAGTTTATTATCAACTTAGAAATGTCCTCAAATTTATTTACTTCTGTAAGACGATGAAGCTGTGTCACATACAGTTTTAGTATCTTTCTGAATAGATTATTCTGGGGTTTCATTAACTTGCTTCAAAGAATGTTTTATCTAGATACTACAACACTCTAAGCAATTCAGAATTCTTTAGCAAGGTTCAATATGTTATCTTATTAGAATGTGTCCATATTCCTGTCCCCAACTACACATACATTTATAATAACAGGCACAGAATACTCATTTTAAAGATGCATTAATGATTTTTAAATATCTGGTACTGGCTAAGAGTGATGGATTAATGGAATAGATAAGGTACACAATATTCAGTAGTAAATAACAATAGTAATCAAGTGTTTGATAGCCTCAACAATCCAAACTTTTGAGATTTTAAAGTAAGAACTCACCATTTGACAAAACTGCTGGGAAAATTGGATAGCAGTTTGGAAGAAATTAGGCATAGAGCAATATTTCACACTGTATACTAAGATATGGTCAAATGAATAAATGATTTAAAGTAAATTAAGTAAATTAAAGGAGCATGGAAAAATGCACCTGTCAGATATATGAAAAAAGGAAGAGTTCATGTCCAGAGATAAAGAGGCTCAAGGGAAGTATAAGGGGAAATTTTATTTACATGAAATTAAAAAAGCTTTTGCACAAGCACAACTAATGTAGCCAAAATTAGAAGGAAAATGGGAAATTGAGGGAGGAAATCAGAACAAATTTATCTGACAAAGACTTCATTTCTAAAATGTATAGGGAACTGAATCAAATTTATAAAAACAAATAGCCATTTTATAGCTGATAAATGGTCAAAGGACATGAACAGTCAGTTTTCAGAAGAAATCAAAATTAAGTCAGATAAAAAAATAGTCTAAACCACTGCTGATTAGAGAAAAGAAAATTTAAAACAAAACAAAACAAAACACAACCAACTCTGAGCTACCACCTCACTTCTATCAGATTACCTAAAATAACAGAAAAGGAAAATGCTAAATTTTGGAGGGCATGTGGAAAAGTTGGGACACTAATAAACTGTGTAGTTGTGAACTAGTCCAACCACTCTGGAGAACAATTTGGAACTAAACCAAAAGGGCTGTGGTACCCTTTGGCTTAGCAATACCATTATTAGATCAAAGAGATCAAATAAAGGGAAAATAACCTATTTGTACAAAAAATATTTAAAACAGCTCTTTTTTTTGTCATGGCAAAGAATTGGAAATCGAAAGGATGCCCATCAATTGGAGAATGGTTGACCAAGTTGTATATGTTTGTGATGGAACACTATTGTGCTATAAGAATGGTGAGCAGGATGGTTTCAGAAAAATCTGGGAAGACATATGAACTCAAGCAAAATGAAATGAGCAGAATCAAGAGAATAATGTACATAGTAACTGCACTATTGTAAGGATGACCAACTGTGAAAGACAGCTACTCTCATTAAGACAGTGATCCAAGACAATTCCAAAGAACTCATCAGAAAAAAAGCTATCTACCTCCAGAGGGAGAACTAATGAACTTTGAGTACAAATTAAGCATACTTTTTAAATTTTTTTTGCGATACAGCTAATATGGAGGTATACTTTGCAGGACTTCACACATATCGTTGATATCATATTGCTTGTCTCCTTGAGAGTGGGAATAACAGGAGAAAAAGAGAGAATGTGGACCTCAAAATTTTAGAAAATGAATATTAGAAACATTCTTTACATGCAATTAGAAAATATTTAATAGAATAAATGAAATATATATTAAAATGCAAAAAGTCACATGATTCTTTTCTCTGCTTTTTAAAAATGTATTTTATTTATTAACATTCTTTGCTTTTTAAATTTTGAGTTGCAAATTCTCTTTCCTCTCAATTCACCTCCATTCACTACAAGGCAAGCAAAATTATATCAAGTATACATGTGAAATCATATAAAACATATTTCAATATTAGCCATATCACAAAAAATGGAGAAAATTATACTTCGATTTTCAGTCAGAGTTAATTAGTCCTCTCTCTAGAAGTGGATTGCATTATTTTTCCTGAGTCCTTTGGAATTGTCTTGAATCATTGTATTGATCAAAGATCATCATTGCACCATTGCTATTACTGTGTACAATGATCTAGTTCTCACTTCTTTGCATCAAAATCATATAGATCTTGCCATTTTTTCTAAATACCCCCCTCATCATTTCTTATTATACAATAGTACTCTATCAAAATCATATTCCATAATTTACTGAGCCTTTCCCCCAGTTAATGAGCATCCTCTCACTTTCCAATTTATTGCTGCCACAAAAAGAGCTACATAAATATTTTTGTACATATTAACTTCTTTCCCTTTTTCTTTGATCTCTAGATATAGTAGTGGTTTCACTGGGTCAAAGGGTATGCACAATTTTATAGCCTTGAATAGAGTTATGTATTCTTCTCCGGAATCATCAAATCAGTTCACAACTCAACTAATGGTTTATTAGTATACACATTTTCCCTCACTCACTCTAGCATTTGTTATTTCTGATAGCTGTAAGGTAGTACCTCATGGTGGTTTTAATTTGCTATTCTGTAATCAATAGTGATTTAGAGCCTTCTTTATATTACTATAGATAGCTTTGATTTCTTCTTCTGTAAACTCCCTGGTTATATTCCTTGGCAATTTATAAGTTGGGTAATGTCTCTTTGTTTTTATAAGTGTGACTCAATTTCTATGTATTTGAGAAATGAGACCTTTATCAGAGAAACTTGCAGCATTCATTTTCAAAATTACTTCATTGTTTATGGTACCTTTGTATCAAAATGTAGCGATTATCTCTTTGAATTAGATTTATTTTTGATTTTGCTTTATCTGAGATCATGATTCTACCTCCTGCTTTTTTAACTCCAATGGATTTTGCTCTAGTACTGTATTTTAAGCCAGTGGGTGTCCTTCTGCTTCAAGTATATTTCATGTAAATAATACATTGTTGGATTCTACTTTCTAATCTGTTCTGTTGTCCACTGCCATCTTATGGGTGAGCTCATCCCATTCACTTTCACAGTTATGATTACTAACTTGCATTTGCCTCCATCCTATTTTCTCCTGTTTATTCATCTTTCTTTTTATCCTGTTCCCTCCTCAAGTCTATTTTTACTTCTGACTACTGCATCCCTTAATCTACCCAACCTTTTATCATTCCTCCCCTCTATATATCTTATCCTCTTCCTCTCCTATTTACCTGCTTGGAATGACAGACTTTTATACCCAACTGAGTGTGTGCATGTGTGTGTGTGTGGGTGGGTGGGTAGGTGTGGGAGTGTATTGCACATGCACTTTTTAAAAGCATGTTTGTAAAATCTCATTCCCTCTTTGTACTAATTCTGATGACAGTGAGGTTCAAGCATTGCCTACCACTCAATTTCCCATTCACTATAAAAGTTCTTCTTTGTGGGCCTCTTTTGTGTAAGATGATTTCCCCCATTCTACCTCACCCCCTTCTTCTAGTGCATCCCTCTTCCTCACCACTTAATTTTTTATATCATCCCAACATAAACTCACACTCATGCTTTCTGTCTATGTAGCCTCATTCTAACTGCCCTAATAATGATAAAATTCTTAGGAGTAACATGAATCATCTTTCAGTATAAAAACGTAAACTCTCTAACTTTATTGAATTCCTTAGGATTATTCTTTCATGTTTACCTTATCGTGCTTCTCTTTCATCCTGTGTTTCAATGTGAAATTTTCTATTTGGCTCTGATCTTTTCATGAGGAATGCTTGAAAGTCCTCTATTTCATTAAATATTTAATTTTCCCCTTAAATATTACACTCAGGTTACATGGATTATTGTAATCCTAATACTTTTCCTTCCAGAATGTCATTTTCCAAACCCTCTCCTTCTTTAAGGCAGAAGTTGCTATACCTTGTGTGATCCTGACTTTGGCTCCATGTTATTTTAATTAATTTTTCTGAATCCTTGCAATATTTTCTTCTAGACTTGGGAGCTCTGGAATTGGGTGATAATATTTTTAGGAGTTTTCTTTTTATGATTTCTTTCAGGAGATGATTGGCATATTGTTTCAATTTCCATTTTAACCTCTGGATCTAAATTGTCAGGGAAGTTTTCCTTGAAAGTTTCTTGTAAGGTGATATTTAGTTTTTTTTTTTGGGGGGGTGGAAATAATGGTTTTCAGTTAGTCCAATAATTCTTAATTTATTTCTCCTCAATCTATTTTCCAGGTTAGTTGCTTTACAATGAGATGTTTCGCATTTTCTTCTTTTTTCATTCTTTTGACTTTGATTATTTCTTGATGTCTCATGAAGTCTTTAGCTTCTACTCACTCAATTCTAATATTTAAGGAATTAATTTATTCAGTGAAATTTTGTACCTCTTTTTTAATTTGACCAATTTTATTTTTTAACTTCTTTTCTTCAATGAAATTTTATATTTCCTTTTCCTTTTGGTTTATTCTGCTTTTTATGGAGTCCTTTTCTTCAGTGAAATTTTGTGCCTCTTTTATCATTAGGCCACTTCTGTTTTTTAAAGTGTTATTTTTTGAGTAATTTATGTACTTTTTTTTAACTAAGCTGTTAATATTTTCATGATATTCTTGTGTCACTCTTAATTCTTTCCCCAATTTTTCCACTACTACTCTTATCTCTTTCTTTAATTCTTCCAGGAATTCTTTTTGGTCTTGGGTCCAATTAACATTATTATTTGAGGCTTTGCTCCCCTGCAACCACTAGCATTCTTCTTGTCCCTAGAACTATTACCAGGTCCCCTGCTCTCCTACAGCCACAAGCTCTAGCACTTCTCTCTACCTCGGAACTGCAACTAGAATTTCTAATCTCTTTTGACCAACCACAGGTTCTACTCTTCACCTTGCCACTGTGGCCCTGAACTGCTTATGGGCAACAGAGCTGCCAATCACTGCCAGCTAAACCCAGGGCCAGCAAAGAGATCTCTGTAATTTAATTCTGACTAGTTGTCCAACTCCTTTACTGTCTCTGGTCTGAGAGATCCCAAGGCTGCCATTGTAGCTCCCTGCAAGTACTCCTGTTGGTGCTGCCATTGCATGTGCTCCTGGCTAGCCCTTACCCAGGTGTCACAAACCTCTCCAACTGACCTTCGAAATTGAATTAGGCTGGAAAAATGTCTCACTCTGACCTTGTCTCTGCTATTCCAAAATTTGATTTAAGGAATAGTTTTAACCTTTTTTTGAGAAGAATGTTGGGAGAGTTCAGCTAGGTTGCTGCCTGTACTCTGCCATCTTGGTCCTTCTGTGGCATTAATGTTTTTGTTTTATAAGTGGGAAAGGGCACTGTGGATATCCTGAAATAGCTGAAATGATCTCACTCATGACAATAGTGCTAGGATCACAGAATCATATAGAGAGAGCTGCAAGGGACCTCAGGGTCTCTCTAGTACAAACTCCTTATTTTATGAATGAGGAAATTGAGCCCCAAGGATGTTAAGTGATTTGCCCAAGGTCATGTAAGTGGTGGGATTTTAAACATGGGCTTTTGGAATCTAGAGTTAGCCTCGTTCTTTGCTACCTAGGGTCAAGAAAGAAATATTCTACCAATGACCAACTTAACTCTTCCTTAAATTTCTCCTTGAAATCAGCTACCTTGCTGATTTGAGTTTTGCTATGTAGCTGTCCAATTCTGCCCCACTCCCTCTACTTTCTTTTTTTCTTTTGGTAGATAAAATAATAAAGAGGAGGAGCCATACATCACTTCCGTTGTACACCTGGAAGCAGCAGTTGGGGGCAATCCACACTGGCCCATAGGAGACAAACAGCCCCAACAGCTGGTAGAGAAGAAAGTAAAGAATAGCACATGCTGTTCAACTAAAATGACATTACAGAAGAAATGTCAGCAATTCCCCGATTGGAATCCAGCCAGGTTTCTGATAATGCCACTGGAATTGTTTAATTATTTTTACTTCCATTAAAAAAGATACTTGCACAGTTATGGCCTCCATTTTATATCTAGCCCAAAATATGACTTTATCATCTTAATGCCTTTAGCTTTTTGCTTCGTGGGTAACATCATTAGAGGACTATTTATCAAGTAACCAACATCCAGATCACTACATAAAGTCAGAGTGAACAATGTGGGCTATATGAATATAGAACCAATGTTTTTATGCATTATGGTTGAATTTTCTGAAGAAAACAGTGTGCCATGTACAAGTATACATATATACATATATACAGACATATGTATATACACACATATACACACATTTGTGAGTACATCATATATATGTCATGTATATTAATAAATCAGCATGTAATTATTAAGTACCTACTATGTGACTGTACTTTGTGATTCTCTGGAGACTAAAATAAAAAAAAATTTTAAAGACCTTATATTCTATTGTAGGAGCCAAGCTGTACAGATATAAGTATATAATTAGGAAGAAAGTATGTGCGTGTGTGTGTGTGTGTGTGTGTGTGTGTGTGTGTTTGTGTGTAGGGTGTTTCACTAGTCTTGGTACAATTTTAAGCTATTAAAACTTAAAACTTATCTATCATCTATCTATCTATCTATCTATCTATCTATCTATCTATCTATCTATCTATCTATCCATCCATCCATAA
This sequence comes from Phalanger gymnotis, assembly GCA_028646595.1. Classification (NCBI taxonomy): domain Eukaryota; kingdom Metazoa; phylum Chordata; class Mammalia; order Diprotodontia; family Phalangeridae; genus Phalanger; species Phalanger gymnotis. The sequence goes on from CM053626.1 coordinate 77,330,890, forward strand.
AGACACACAGATGTAGTATATGTATCTTTACATATGCATAAAGTGAAAGAGAGAGATAAACATAGCTATAGTTATAGATACAAGTAGCCTCTATATCATCAAGGGGGCTGATTAGAAGTACAGGTTGTTCCTAAAGTTTGGACACATAGGCAAAAATGCATATTTTCAAGAAATGAAACGAATGAAATTTTTGACACCATTTTATTTAATTGGAATATTAACAAATAACATGGTCAATATGATTTCCATCATTTGCGATGCAAAGGTTGATGCGCTTTGCAAAATTCACGTGATTCACGTGAACTTGATGCAGTAACTCCACATTGCCGTCAGTTTTAGCAATTCATTCTTTATGCATTCAATCAAGTATGTTGCATCTATGATTTTCATTGAATATGCCTTCTCCTTTAGCATACCCCAGAAGTCACCAAACAATAGTCTTCAGTGAAACGGTTAATGAGATGTTAATGAGATTGCCTATGTGTCCAGACTTTAGGGACACCCTGTATATTCTTTACAAGCTGGTAAAAAGGGCTGGAAGACAATAGGTGACAGAAGCCCAAGTCTCAGATTCTCTCATTTTTCCTCATCTGTTATGTACTGATTTAAATATAGGGAAGTAAAAAGGAGTGCCCTTTATCTCTCCACGAAGAGTCTACAAGTCCATTTTTCTTCCGCCCATGAGGCAAGAAAATAATAATAATGAGGGAGTTGAGAAGGTTTGCTATAATATCTTCTTCCTAACATTTCTTCCAGAATCCTTTATTTTATTTTCATTTTAGCATCTAGAAAGACATAACTCTCTTGCTTCCAATATACACATCAAAGAATCAGGTTCATTCCAGTTAAACCCTCCCCCACCAAAGCAATGAATATTGCCTTCCTTTTCCATACCATGTACTCTGAAATGGGAAAATCTCAAATGTGTGACTAAGAAAATCAAATTTTGAGTTATGCCATTCTTCCCAAAAGAAAACAAAACATCATTAATTAAATGTAACTAAGGAATTATTTAACAATCTACATTCTTCTGCATGACATACATTATGTCTGACTGGTGGTATTTATAGATGGAAAAAGAATGAGTACCCCCTGTAAACTTTTATACATGCCACATTAGCCTGATAGCAAAGGCCAGCATTTGCACAGCTTAAGAAAATTCATCTAAAGTAACTGGGTAATTATATGGAAACTTGTCCATAAAACAAAGTCAATCTTATTACCAGCACTGTGCTCAGATATTACCAACTTTCATTTTAATGACCTCCAGATGTATTGCACCATCCTTGTTCCTCATTTTAGGAAAATAGAAGTGGAGTAACTATGCACCAGGGAGTTAGCGAGAGAAGAATACTATTTTTCAAGAATGCAATTTTATTTCAGACATAAACAATCAAGGATGAATTGTGAGTTTAAAGTGAGAAATCTAACACTCACCTGATGTTTATTCTTTGGATGGAGGGACCATCCAAATGAATATAATTGGACTTGGCTTTTTCTCTGCCAAGAGTTGGGATTTTAGCATGCATATTACACAAACAGCTTAGAAAACACACACAATGGTACTCAGTTTTGTTTTAAACTGTGATTTGGAAAAGGAAAGTAACAACAGATGGAGCAAAATAAAATTGAATTCCTACTATATTGAAAACAAGCTTAAATACTGTGCTAGGCTCCCCTGTGGTCTGCTGGTTTGTCTGAGAGATTAAATGTGACAAGTTTTGCAGGGAACTCTCAGGCTGCCTCTATTTGCAGTCACCAAATTCAATGTTTTTTAGTCAAATCTCTCTTTTTAAACTTTTAATGACTATTTTCTAATCCATTTAAGGGACACCTTGATCAATAGTTACCACCAATGACACAAAACATTGTGATTTCAGTCTTCCTCTTCATCCCCACCAATACCTTCTTGCAAGGGGACTCTAATATGCTGGCTGACTGACATTTCCTTAAAAACCTTTATCTCTTCATACACTACCCTCTGGCTTACATCTTTACCTCACCTAAGTAGAATGAATAAAATGAGGACAAGTGAAAACAGTATCAAATGGTAGCAAAACATTTTAAATGCAATGCACTACCTTGTCATCACCCTCAAATTAAAGCAAACAAGCTCCCTTTTCTTTAGTAGCGAAGAGTACATTCGAAAAGCGTACAGTTGCTTGAATTATCAATTACAACATTTATTCCATTTGGCTTAACTACTTTTAGGGAATTTCTGGTTTTTTTGTTTGCTTATGCTTTGTTTAAACCATTTTTTCAAGAAAAATAAGTGAATTGCATATGTTATTTATTTTACAATAATATTCTTGTCTATAAGACTTCAAAGACCAATATGACTGGTGCTAGCCACTCACCTACTGTATATTTTTAATTAAGACTGCAGTTGCTACCTCCTATTCTCATTAAGATTTGTAGTTCCTCCTTTGAGTCCATCAGTTGGCAGGGCACTGTTTGGCTAAATAAAGGAAACCACCAGTGCCTGTCGTAAGCTTTGTATTGACATCATATCTACTCTGTAGATTTAAAATTGGGTTGTTGCAGGGCTTTAAAAGATTTAAAAGATGCAAGAACTGCTCATATATCCTGTATCATCAAATGTCCAATCCAGTGCAACTAAGCAGTAATGAACATGCCTGTAATTTCTATGAAATGCTGGATTGAGTGACAGGGAACTAGCTGAGATTAAATCAGATGGAAAATTCTTTAAAATATATCAAAGAGAATGGAGTACTTCTCTTTTCAAACCTATTGGCAAGAACTGCTATAATCCAAAATCTGTTTCTCTTTTGAGGAGAAACCGTATTCTCTGTGATGAAGAGAAATTATAGAATGATTTTCGAAGATTAGAAAAATATGTAAGAAAATAGGTATGTCTAGTACATCTTGACCCAGAACTACGTCTGATTGATTGTGAAGAATGCCAAAGAAGATGATTTAGGAAATGCAGGTCTATACAAGACAACAGGATCAGTCATTTTGACAAAATTGACCTTTCTTCTTAGTGAAGTGACTGGCTATGCTATTTTTTAAGCTAAATTGGTTGCTTGAATGCACCTAACTCTCCTGCCATCTTTTTTTTTTCTTCTGAGCATCATAAAATAATTGACCTTTTAGAGTAGGAAGTAACTTCAGAGGTCATCTAATCTCACCCATGCCTGAATAGGAATGACCTCCATGACCTGATCAACAATAAGTTTTACCAGGCTGTATCTGAAGATCTTCAGTGATGGAGAGTTAACTCCCTACCCAGCTCCAAAGTGATATTTCTAAAATACAGATTACTGCCCTGCTCTAGAAACTTCAATGGTTCCCAAGTGCCTCCAAGATAAAATACTAATACCTCTGTTTCATCTTTTAAGCCCTTCATAATCTGGCACCAACCTATATTGAACCAGATATATTGACCCTTAATTACCTCCATGCTTCCTATCTTCTAGTTAAATTGACCTTCTTACCATTCTTCATAAACATATTTTATCTATCATCTCAGTGGCTTGAACAAGCTGCCTTCTATGCCTAGAATGCATTCTTCTCACATCTGCTTCTTAGAATCCCCTTTTTCTTTCAAGGTTCAAATCACCTTCCCCCTGCCCCGCCCCCCACACAAAGTGTTTTACTAATTTTCAAGTTATTAGTGCCCTCCCATGAAGAAATTACTTTTTATATACTTTTTAATGTCATATACACTTATTTTATTGTCACATTATCTTCCCCCCAATACTTTTTGTCTTTGCATTTCTAGTACCTTAAACAGTATATGGCATATGGGAAGATTTTATTATATGTTTATTTATTGAATGAATTGTTGAATTTAGTCACCACTGATTCATTTTCTAATCATACAGAATCAATAATTTTAATACATTTTTGTTGAATGAATTAATGCTGACTTTTAGTAACCATTTATTCCCTATTTAAATGCTCACACACCACTCATTATCATTACAGTCAAAATCAAAATCTTAATGTCTTTCTCACATGCCTCTGACTAAATACAATCATTCCCCAAGATTTTTCTTCTTAGGTTATCTAGTTTCTATTCCATTCTTCTATTCACTTCTGTTTTATTGGTGAATTCATCCCATTCACATTCACAGTTATGATTTCTAATTGTATTTTCCTCCATCCTATTCTAATCTATTCACCAGTAATCCTTGAAAATCCTCTATTTTTGTTAATGTCCATTTCCCTCCATGTAAAATTATATTCAGTTCTGCTGAATGGATTATTCTTGATTGCAAAACTACCTAATTTGGCTTCCAGAATATCATATCCTAAGCCCTCTGTTCCTTTATATTGGTAGCTGCTAAATCTTGTGTGACCATGACTGTTACTCTATGGTACTTGAATGGCGTTTTTTCTGGCTGTTCGAAGCATTTTCTCCTTGATCTGGGAACTCTAAAATTTGGTTTTATATTCCTGAGAGTCTTCATTTTGGGATGTCTTATAAGAGGTGATCAGTGGATACTTTTGAGTTGTACTTTGCTTTCTGGTTCTAAGATTCCTAGGCAGTTTTCCTATATAATTTTAAAAAATATGATGTCTAGGCTCTTTTATTCATCCTGGCTTTCTAATGGTGCAATAATTCTTAAGTGATCTCTCCTCAGCTGATTTTCCAGGACAGTTATTTTTTCCTATGACTTATTTGACATTTTTATTTTTTTTCAATCTTTTCCTTTTATTTTATTATTTCTTAATGCTTCATGAAGTCATAAGCTCCTACCTGACTGATTCTGCTTTTTAAGGAGGTTTTTATTTTTAGCGAGCTTTTGTATTTTTGACCATTTTGCCAATACTGATTTTAAGACTTTTTTTTAGTGCTTTGACTGTTTAATCAAGCTGCTGATTCTCTTTTCATAATTTTCTTGCATTGTTCCCATTTCTTTTCCCAATTTTCCCCCTAGAACTATTTTTTGATCTTTGAATTAAAAAAAAAAAGCTTTCTTTACTTCTTCTGGGAATTCTGGTTGACACTATGTCCAATCGGCATTTTTTCTCTGAGATTGTGTTTGCAGATATTTTCAAGTCATTTTCTTCTTCTGTGTTTGTGTCTTGAACTTCCCTTTCACCAATAGTACCTTTTCATGATTAGTTTATATTTCTCTTATTTGTTCATTTTTCCAGCCCATTTCTTGATTTTGAACTTTATGTTAGAATTTGGCTTAGTTCACCCCTGGGGCAGATGACTTATCTGAGCTTCAGTGTTTTTTATCCTTCTGTTGATTTCTTTATACATACATACATATATATTTCTTTTTAAAATTAAATTAATTAATTTATTTTTAGTTTTTACCATTCACTTCTATAAGATTCTGAGTTCTAAAATTGCCTCCCCTTTTTTTCTTCCTCCTTCCTCAAGATGGCATGAAATTTGATGTAGGCTATACTCGTACAACTATATTAAATGTATTTCCACATTAATCATGTTGTGAAAAAAGAATCAGAACAAAAAGGAAAAAAAAACACAAGAAAAAAATAGAAAGTAGTATGCTTCAATCTTCATTCAAACTCCGTAGTTCTTTCTCTGTATGTGGATAGCTTTTTCCATATGAGTCTTGGAATTTGTCTTAGATCATTGTATTTCTGGAAAGAGCTAAGTCTATCAAAGCTGGTCATAGCACAGTGTTGCTTTTACTATGTAGTGTTCTCCTGGTTCTGCTCACCTTCACACAGTTTCAGTTCATGTAAGTCTTTCCAGGTATTTCTGAAATCTGCCTGCTCATCATTTCTAATGGCATAATAGTATTCCATTACATTCATGTACTACAACTTGTTTAGCTATTCCCCAATTGATGGGCATCCCCTCAATTTCCAATTTTCGTGACCACAAGAAGAGCTTTTTCTACTGATTTCATTGCTAGGTGTGGGGGAGAGGGGTGTTATATGCTTTTGATGCATCCAAAGTGGTATGATCTGAGGGAATAGTCTGGTCACTGACTATTTTAATCTGTGCACTAGTCTTTACCCAAGTAAACACTCTGCTTCCTAATAACAACTATTCTTCTTCACCTTGAAAATGCAACCTGGAATTGGGTAATGGAGAAGGGGCTGCTGAATCATGCCCAGTCCTGCACCCAATGCTAGCACAGGGTTCCCTTGAAATCTTTTTCTGATGCTGCCATCAGTCCACTTGCCATCCCTATGTATTGGACATCACTGCCATTGCCGCCGTTGCCGAGGCTGTGCTGTAGCTGCTGACCTCATAGTCCACATCCTCTTGTCCCAGCCACCTCTAATGCCCATATCTGTTGTAATACGCTTCTCGTCTGCAGTCTTTTATATCCTTATATTGATTTCTATTTCTATTCTTATAAGCTGCCCTGGCCTAGAAAAATGACTCACTGTGAATTTCAGTTCTTTAGCCTGCTCAAAATTCAGTTTGACTTGCATTTTACAAGGTTGTATTAAGAGAGCTCCACAAAAATATTCACTTCACTTGCCATCTTTGCTCCAGCCCACTAAATCACTGTCTTTTTAACATCTTTATTGAATGATTTTTCAAATGTTCCCAATTACTTTGGACTCCTTGTAACAGTGAAGCAAACATTTTCTTTTGCTTATCCTGTGTGTGCTGCCTGATTGAAGATTTTCTGAATAAACCATAGTCACAGGTTTTCTTTTCTCAAGCTGTTTTATTTCTTCTTTTTTGCAGGAAAAGGAATATTGTGGGGACTACTTAAAAAATTCCCTGAAGACTTATATCACTACCTGGTTCACATCAGTGGAGTAATTAGCACTCCTTTGTTTTAATCCATTTGCAAAAGCATCTTAATGAAAGAGAACCTATGATTTCCACCCAAATCTCATCCTCTGTCCCAGTTCCCAAATGATGACATCTAAAGTCATCTTCTAAAGAAAACAAACCTAGATGGTTTTGTAGTTTTTGAATATGTCAAAAACTACTGAAAATCTTAGGCTTCTCTTTTTCTAATGCAGAAAGGGATTCGAAAGGTTTGTGGTCACCTGAGATCCTATTTGCAAGGTAAAAGTGACTCAGAATCTAGAATGAGGGAGCATGGAAGTAATTATATTTTGCACTGCTCAAAAAGTAGGTAACCAGAGGTATCGTCATTTCTATTCAGTCCTAATCTTTCATCTGTTTTTTGCGGGCAATAGATGGAGTGAGGAGGAGGGTTGGGACCTAGAGCCTTTTGATCCCTTCTGTTACTAGCAGGGGTTCCATCATAGAAAACTGACAATGAAGGAACCCGGCCCACAACTAGGAAAAATCCATTTAAGAAAAGAAAAGCAACAGGGTCAAGGATATTCCCTAGCTTAAATCCAGAGCAGAAGCTCTCAGGTAGTTGTAAGATCAACAACTGCTCGGGATTTCTTCTGGACACCTGTGACCCTCGGGCCACAGAAAGCTCTCCAGGGTTCTTGATCTGAGCTCTTATTGGATTGTAGGATTATTGGACCCTCAATGAGATCTTGGGATATAGAAACAATCTCTTCATCCCTGGTTCTGTTCCCCAATTTCCTATTGATCCATCACCTCCGTCCCTGCTTACTTAACCCTTCGTGATCTGGGCCACCAACCTGAAAGTGTAGCACTCAGCTAGGGCATTAGGCTGGTTGCTCCTAAATGCAACATATCTTAATAGGGAAGTCCTCTGTGAAGAGAATGCGCTAACAACACAACTCAGAGGCATTGGATGTTGACTCCTCAGGAAAACTGTCCAGTTAAAATGTATAAACGGGACTATCCATTCAATTGTTTATTAGTGCCCAACAAGCTAGGTTTGTTTTCTTGGCTATGTGTATAAATATAAATTATAATTATTAGCCATATTGTTGACTTATAGCTTGCTTACCATCATCATCATAAATCATAATTTTCACATTATCATCTCATCAATAATCATGAGATAGCTTGGCTTCATGGATACAGTGCAGGAGTCAGAACTACCTGGATTCAAGTCCTACCTCAAACACATTTTGACCTTGTGACCCTGGAAATTAAGCTCATGATGTTCCAGGTAAGCCTTTAACTCAGTGACAGACATTTGCTGATCTGCAGTAGAAGTTTCCTCATTAGAAACTTCTTATACTGAGAAAATCAGAGGTGATAAAATCAGTCAGTCAATAAACATTTATTAAATTGATAAATATTTATTAAATACCTACTATGTGCCCAAAAGGCAGATAGATGATGCAGTGGATGGAACGCCAACTCCAAAGTCTAAAGTCACTCTTCCTGAGTTTAAATCTGACCTCAGACACTTACTAGCTGTGGGACACTGGGCAAGTCACTTGTCTCTATTTGCCTTAGTTTCCTCATCTATAAAATGAACAGGAAAAGGAAATGACAAACCACCCTGGTATCTTTGCCATGAAAACCCCAAATGGGATCACAAAGATAACTGAAAAATGACTGAACAACAAATGTGCCAGTCACTGTGCTATGCACTGGGAATAAAGAAGGAAGCAAAAGTCATTCATCTTCCTCAAGGAGTCCACAATCTAATGGGTGAGTAAACAAGGAAACAAATGTGTACAAACAAGCTATATACAAGATAAATAGGAAATAACTAACAGAAGGAAGGCACTAGAATTAGAAAGGGTTGGGAAAGGCTTCCTATAGAAGATGGGATTTTAGTTGGAACTTAAAATAATCTGGGGATGATAGTAGATAGAATTGAGGAGGAAGAGCATTCCATACATGAGGAACAGCCAGGAAAAATGCCTGTAAAGAGATGGAGTGTCTTGTTTAGTCAGGATGCCATTATCACTGGATAGAAAGCAAGTGGTAGGAAGTCAGGTATGAGGAGGAGGTTAGGTTCTGAAGGTCTTTGAATGTCAAAAATGTGATCCTGGAGATGATAGGAGCCCTGGAGTATATTGAGTAGGGGAGTGACATGGGGGAACCTGTGCTTTAGTAAATCACTTTAGTAGCTAAATGGAGGCTTCATGGGAGTAGACAGAGAATAGAAGCAGGCAGATTCACCAGCAAGCTATTTCAATAATCCATGGTTGTGCTGATGTAGGCCTGCACCAGAATATGAAACAAAATTGCATCGCCATTATTGAAATTTTGTTTTTGAAGCACTTTACCAACTTCAGTCTTAGAACAGACCTATGAGAGAGAAATTATAGTTAATGTCTTATTGTACAGATGAGAAAACTGAGGCTCAGGCAAGTTCAGTAACTTTCCCATAGTTATAAATTTATCAAACATCAGAGGCCAGATGTAAACCCAAGTCTTTCTGACTTCACATCCAACCTTGTATCCAGTACGCTTTCTGAGAGCAATCCTGTGTGAAACTATTACTTCCAAAGCTCATATTTATGCTTCTGCTTTTCTATTCTAATGAAGTGGGAATCATCAGAAAGCACAGGAAATCAGGAAGGAGATGAGGGAAGCATTGGTAAGTGTGAGAAGGGCTGATTCAGATTTAGCTGCCTCGATGAAATCTTCACAGGCCTAATAACTCTTGGAAACTGTTCAGAAAGCCTGATAGAAGAACACTCTTGCATACTAGGCAAATAGAATAGTCTGACCTCCTCTTCAAACAGAAATGTCAACCTTTGTTCTGATCTTTAGAATCATTCTGGTTATGATTAGAAGACCATAGTAATTAAAGGAAGAAGAAAGAAATTCAGAGAAAATGTATGCACAATAGTGAGCTCACATTAATGAAATATTAATATTGGAAAAGAGAAGAGCTTGATGCCATAAGCATATGAAAAAGACATTCTGAGTCACATTTCAAAGGCAAACACTGATTTTTTTTCCTTGAAAGTGAAAAAAACAAAGATGAGCCAAATTTTGTTGTGGATATTATCTACCAGGAAGGAGTACTAAGAAAGACTCAAATGAACACAATCATTTTTCACATCAAATTGCCATCAACCAATTGGGTTGGGTAAGAAAAGTTGCATTTACTCCCTTGATGATCTAACAGTCTGGCCATATTGACATCACTCTCACAGGCAGTTTTCCTTGGCAGGGGTAAATTGCAATGGAAATTGGGGGAAGGATCACTTAAATCTCTTTCTGTCCCAGTTTCATCATCTCTAGAATAGGGATCATCATAACATAGTTTTACAGGGTTGTTGGAAGACCAAAAGAAATTTCCATAGCACTTTGTAAACTTGAAAGCACCATTATTATTAATAACAATAGGAATAATAATAAATGCCAGATTTTTCAAAGTCTCATTTTGGCCTTCTAATTGGTTTCCAGAGTATACATGTAGATACTATATTTATATGCTTATTTTGTATATTTTTCCTATATCCTTAAACATCTGCATGATGTCTCTCCTTATTGAGTACTAGCTGCTTGAGGGCAGGAGTAGTTTCCTTTTTGTCTTTCCATCTCTATAGTCCAGCATAGAGCTTGGCACATAGTAAGAACTTAATATATACTTTTTGATTGATTGGTAGGTGGTAACTGGTGAATACTGGAGGCAGCTAGGTGACTCAGTAGATAGAGCACCAGGACTGAGTCAGGAAAACTCCTTTTCCTGAATTCAAATCCAGCCTTGGACACTTGACCCTGGTCAAGTCACTTAAACTCTCTTTGCCTTAATCCACTGGAGAAGCAAACACTCTGGTATCTTTGCTAAGAAAACCCTGTGAACATTATGGTCCATGGGGTCATGAAGAATATGACATGACTGAAAGACTGAATAACTGGTGAGCACTGTTTTCATTCCAGGAGATCTCACAGAAGAATCAGGTTTATCTGTGTCATGAGAAGTGAAGGTAGCCCAATAACCGTATGGAATACGGACTGTCCAGGGAGCTCAATGAAGTTTAGTATGGGAGGGGACAAGATGACACCCCCAGTGAATGGACTCAAACATTGCATGGCATTGTATTTGTGCCATATAGAATACTCAGAGGGCACATGGTTTTTTTTGGCACAACAACTCAAAAAATTACATTTCAAAACTGAGTATTGTAAATAGATGAATTAAACATTTTAAGAACACAGAGACATCAAAAGCTATATATATATATATACATATATATATATATATATATACATATATATATATATATATATATATGTATATATATATATACCTTCGGCCTGAAATTACAAGCGATATTTTTGAGTCTTTCCTACTCAAATATCTTTTGACAAATATAATGATTGGAATCAATCCTTTATTCCAGTCAAGTAGATCACTTCATTTATTTTTCCTATGCCCATTCATCTGTTCCAAGCTTAAATTAACATTTTCCTTAATGATTTTTTCTCTTGTCTTTTTTAAGTTTCTCTATTGAAACCTGTGGAGGCATAGTCTCCTTGATTGAAAAAAACATTAGCAGCTGAGGTGTGCTAAAAGGGAGATTAAAGCATACTAGAGCCTCTTCTCTTCCTGATGCAATCAGAGGAACAGTGATTGAATGAAAAGAACAGAAACAAGCTTGGAGTATCAAAAATTAGGAGGAAGAGAAATTGGGTCTTTGTATCTCTGGATAAGTACCAGTTGATGTTTACATTTTTTTTTTGCTAGTATATTCCTTGACTTCCTATGATCATATAGAGTATAATTAAGCAATCTTCTGATCTTAGTCTGATTTCTTAGGTGGGCTTCCCAACTAGAAGAAAAATGTGATGATTGATCCAAATATAGATGATAGATATAAATATGACAGCTATAGTTCTCATTATAAATCATCAAATTGGCTTCAGATACAAATCAGTCATAGAGCATAGAATTTACATATGGTAGACAGTAAATATTGCGTAATGAGTGGAATTTGACTTTGGATGGATGGACTTTTGCCATTTTAGGGTGAGATGACAAAACTTGTTGGGACAATAACAACCTTAAGATATTTCCTCCAAAATCTTTCTTAATGTAAAAATTATGCTGAACCATTTTAGATACTGAATAATTAGAAGCCCCTCTATGTTTAAAGTGATTTCAATACATTTTTGTCCTGACTATTCTTTTGCTCATTTTTCTGTTCTTTTTGCTCCCCACAATGGAGTGAAATATCTTCCTCCTTGATTCTTCTCCACCTTTTCAAATTAATCTATTATTTAGAACTCTGGTAGTATAGCAGAGTAAGTGTAATCACCACTGTCATTCACATCACTTAACACTTTCTCCACAATTAAATGTTTGTCATTTCCAGAAACTCTAACAGTCAGCATTTTGAACATTTGTTCATATTTCCAACTCTAAAGAGCTCTTTGTAATTTAAAGAGACTCAGGTATTTTCTTTCTAGTCCTTTTCTCTACTTCCATCTATTAATGAATCTTAAAAGGCTCATGTAGCACAATTCTTGGACAATCTGAAAATTAACTGTCTTCTATTAGCGTACTGGGGCAGCTAGATAGTTCAGTGGATAAAGCACTGGACCTGGAGTCAGAAAGCGCTGAGTTCAAATGACTCCTCAAGACACTTAGGTCTTGTGACCCTAAGCAAGTAATTTAACCTCTATTAACCATAACCTTAATTCACTGGAGAAGGAAATGGCAAACTACTCCAATATCTTTGCCAAGAAAACCCCGTGGATGGTATGTTCCAAAGGGTTATGAAGAGTTGGACACAGCACTCTATTTTGTATGCTACATGCCCATTGTTTCAAGTAATTTTATCACTACATTATTGTTTTTGTTTGCCCTTTACATTCTCTAATTTCATGAAGTAGGCTGGGCAGAAACCTATCGATCATGGGTCCAACAATCAATCCCCTTATTATAGTTCAACTCAAGATGAATATCTTGAAGAAAACTTTTATGAATTTTCTAGATATAGGATATTCTAGAGTTCCCACTTTTCTTTACCCTTTCCTTTACTTGATTCAAATAGCTTAGGATTTACATAAATTCACTAATTACATAAATTCACTAATTATTTAGTGTACATTAAAAGTTTTCAAAAGACTCTTTTTCACCGTTCTTTGTTGTCTCCTGTGATTAGCATATTGCCTGATTTAATAAGTGTTTATTTACTGAATGGAATCAACATTAAAAATCCAATAACTTTTTATAAAGTGCCTAATATGTGTTTGTACTACTTATGTTCCCTTAAGAGCAGGAACTCTGTCTTACACTTTTTTGAATTCATCTTTATACAATACGTGGTAACAGAGTTATGGTTGAGAACTCAAGAACATTGTACTTGATGATTGTTTATTGTATACGGATGAAATGCTCACACACAAATTTTCCTATGTTCTATAGTACCTAGCATGATAAGTAGTAGACACTCAGTGATTTCTTTGTTGAATTTGTTTTCTTGTTTCATCTATACGCAAACAAATAGTATATGTGCTATTTGCATGACTCCTGACCTCTGAAAGTTCATATAAATATACAGGAAAAATGTGCTTTATTTGCTTGAAAGTTCATGGATTTGATTGTACTGTTAAAAAGATGTTTTAAGGGTTAATTATTTAATTGGTATGTTTACTTTTCTACTGATATAGGTTGCAACCTCTCTATAAATACTACTACTATCTATCTACCTATTTTTCTGTCTATAATACTACTATTACTTACTACTATTCTTCTTTCCCCCTCTACTTCCTCCTCCTCTTCCTCCAATTGCTGCTGCTGCTCCTGTTCCTGCTGCCACTACTATGTCTAGATCACATGTACATAGTATCTGCTAAGTACAAGTCCCTGGGTTAAGTGCTTTTCAAACATTTCTCATTTCTCGGAAGTGTCAATTTTATCCCCATTTTACAGAGGATGCAAGCAAATAAATATACCTCCCCCACACACACACAGAGGGAAAAATAAAAAATAGTATACTCATGATTATTATTTGGCATGTTGATTATGTAACATAGTATGAAATCACTATAAAATAGTATTAATATAATAATATCTGATATTTGGATAGTGTTATAAGTTGTGAAGTGCTTTATATGCATTACCTTACTTTACTCTCTCAACTGTTCTTTGGGTGCTATCATTGCTCTTTGAGAGATGAAGGGGTTAAAATCAGTAAAGTTGAGATCTGTCTGGTTTACACAGCCAGTGTCTGAGACTGAATTGGAATCCAGGGCTTTCTGATTCTAAATTCAGCATCCTATCCCCAATGGTACAATGGATAAAGTACAGGTCTTGGGAGCAAGAAGATTTGCATTCAAATTGTGACTCAGGCACAATATCTGAGTGATCCTAGGCAAATCCCTAGACCTCTTTGCTCAGATGCTAATAGCACCTACCTTCAGGGTTATTGTGAAGAGCAAATGAGAAGACGTAAAGTGTTTTGCAAATCTTAACATATAGTATAAATGCTAGATATTGTTGGGGACTTTTTTGGTTGTTATTAATAGTTGTATTATTATGTCATGTCTTATCCTAGTGCCTTGAATATTGTTATGGTCTAAAAATTTTTGAGCTAATTATGTGCTAATAAAGCACGGCATTGAAACTCAATATTTCATTAGTGCCTAACACTCAACATCAGCTTATATTAGGTGTGGTTTCATTTTGTCACAGCTTTACCATTCTTCTTACGCTGTAAAAGGACAGGGCCGATTATACTGGAACACACTGAAAATCAAGTGTCCATTTAAATTTGGCCTGAAGCAGGCAAGTTGAAAGATGCAGGAAGAATGTGTGGACTAGGGAAATTGTAGCAATTTCCTGCCTCCAGCACTACTCCTGATATTTCTTCTTCTTTCATTTCTCCTACTAAATGTAAAACACCAGAAATCATGGGGAAAAATAACATCTTACATATGTATAGAGTTTGACAGCTTACAAAGCACGTTCACACACATCTCATCTGATCTCAGGGAAAGAATAGCTGGATTGCGGTTTCCGGCTTCTGGAACTCTTCTATGATATTAAATCTCTTATATTGCTTCTGCCCAAATCAGTGCAATGAAAAATGGAAGGAAAAAGACAGCAGGAGTCAGACAAAGGTCAAAAGCCTCACTGCTAGGAATAGACTGAAAAAAATTAAGAAAAATGGCTAACTGCAATTTGATAGTGACCTCTCAGATAGATCAGCTATCAAGGACATTAGTCCTACTGACTGTAGCCTGTCTCCAAAGTGATGATCTTAGATTAGTGGTCTTCCTGTTGTAGAGAGAATGCAAGGTTATCCAAGGGATCTCTAAGGGATATCTTAATGTGTGGCTACATTTAATTTCAAAAATATTATGATGGCCCAGGGTCTAAGAAATTAAAACAATGCAGAAAACTCCCCTCATTTAAACAGAAAACTGAAAAAAAAGATAAAATTCCAAATGGGAAAATACTACATTGAAAAATATAAAACTATATAGAGAAGAGCAAAGAGAATGCTTCTTTTTTATAAACCCTACCCTAAAAAGCTCTAATCCATATATTTTCTAAATGAAAAGATTATCATAGTATTATGGTAATATTTCACTTCTCAGGTAATAACAAAAAAATCATTCCGGTCAATCGAATAATATTGAATATTCACCTTCCAGGCACTGTTTCAAGCATAAGACAAACAATCTTCATCCTCAAGGACCTTATATTTTATCTAATTCAAATTCATTTTCAGATACCCAAAGTTTATAACTTAAAAACACAACAATTAATTTAACCATTGACAATAAAATTATTTCAAAGTGTATCACATATACCATAGCTTTAATAAACAGAGTACATAGAACATAACATGGGTTGTTCAACACAATTCAGACCCAACATAATTCCCAGCCTTTAACATACCTCAAGGTTCAGCAAAACCAGACTTGAGACATAGAATGACAAAATCATAGAATGTGAGAGTGGGAAGGGACTCCAATGGCCATCTAGTCTAATAAATACTAACAAGTACATTAAGGCAAGGCATGCTTTAATATATCTAACATGTTCTCATCCAGCCTCTACTTCAAGACCTCCAAGGAGAGGTAAGCTACCATCATTATGGACAACTCTTTGTAGAATTGGAAAATTTTGGCAAATTCTAATTGTTAGAGAATGGTTTACCAAAATCAAGCCTAAACTGACCACTTACAAATTTGGCAGTCCTCCTGGATTTGCCCTCTGGGGCCAAGCAAAATAAATCTAATTCTTCTCTCGACTGAAAAACCCTTCAAATGACTGAAGACAGCTGACATGTTTCTCCCTTGCCCCCAAACTCTCCTCTTTTCCAAGCTAAATATCCCAAGCCCCACTATCGATGCCTTATGTGACAGACTTAAGGTCCTTCACCATACTGTTGGTCCTTCTTTAAATCTCTCCAAATCAATGTTTTTCTGTAGCTGTAGACCCCGAAGCAGAACACAATAATTCAGATTTGTTTTGAAAAGAATAGAATAGGAAAGTTGAAACTGTAACAGCCTTTTTTTGGCAGGGGGGCCTCAGGGCTGCCACATCATACAACTGATTCATATGGAGCTTACAATACATGAAAATCCCCCCACATCTTTTTTCAAAATTCTTTTTAGTAATGACACTGCCATCCTGTATTTAAGAAATCGATTTTTGAATTTATTTGATCATCTAGAAATTTATTGAGTATATTGTTTAATGGCTTTATCCAAATCATTGGTATTCAACAACATAGAGCCAAGTACAGATCACTGAAGTATTCCACCATTTACATATTACCTCCAAGTCATTAATGAATACTTTGCTAATTCTATCAATTTAACCAGTTCTGTTCAGTCCATATCATTCAATCTACTCCATGAGACATAGAATTAGATTAAAAGACATTTTTCAATTACAATTCTGTTCTATTTTTCAGAGAATCTATTGGTTTGAGGGAAATCTTCCTCTTTTATTTCTAGTTACACATTGTTTTATTTTTATTTTTATTTTTTTTTCCTTGGGGGTAGATAGGTGGTAGTGGATAGAGTCTGGAAGACATCTTTCTGAGTTCAAATCTGGCCTTGGGTATTTATTAGCTGTGTGACCCTGGGCAAATCACTTACCACTGTTTACCTCACTTTCCTCATCTATAAAATGAGCTTACCAAGGAAGTGGCAAACCACTCTTTGCCAAGAAAAACCCAAATGTGATCATGAAGAGTAAGACGTGACAGAAAAACAACAATTTTCTTAAAATTTCTAATTTTTGTCTTTATTTCTTATTTTATTTCTGTTATTGTTCCTCTGAATAATTCCTTTAAAATTTTTTATTGTCTTTTTATCACTTATGGTTCTCAATATATCCTGTCCTCTCATGCTCATGAAGCCATCTTCAATAACAGAAGCTTTACATATCTTTGCAAAGAAAGAAGAGATTCATTCTCATGTCTCTTCTCTTGGGTCAAGGTCGTTCATTAAAAATCTTCAATTTTTTTTCTTTTGTATCATTTCAAAACATAATGTTATTTCCAGTGGTTACTTTGTTCCTTCAATTAGTTTTGCTTTAATTACTTCAAAAATAATCATTTTCCATGTTCTGACCTATTCTGAAGATTTCTACAATTGTTCCTTTATCATTTCTTAGGGTCTCATAGTCATTGTTGCAGCATTTCCCCTCTCACTTGGGTTTTACATAATTTTCTTTTTACTATAAGTCTTTATTGCATTATACACTTGAAACTCGGGGGTTGTTTAGTCAATTTTTCTCTCTGATTAGTCTCTACTGTTTTTTTGTGGAAAAGCTGTATCATCCTTATCCTCTGTTTGCTATCAAAGTAATACCTATCGTCTTGTTCAGTGATGTACAATCACCAAAGTACAATCAGCAAACTTTCCCAAGGCTCTTTTCACTTCTAATCAATCAATAAATAAACATTAATTAAGCACTTAGCATAATAACTCATGTGACCCATGGCCCATTAGGAAATTTTTATACTACCAAATTTAATTGAGTCTTGGGGATTCATCATGATCTCTGTGACCTTTGATCTCACCCAATGATACCCATGGAACCATCAGAATTTGGACTGCATTTCTCAAAGTTCTTTAGTTTCTTTGAAGAAATACAAGATAACAAAATAGCAAATAAAGGATATTTTATTTAATCCCAAAAAACCTCAAGGGACTGGCACCTGAATGCTTTAAACAGTCTAAACATCTTCCCTTCCACCTTTATTCCCTTCTCCAAGGACATAATCTTTTTCTAGATGTAATTATTCAGGTTAGGTCCTCTAGCAATGGTTAAAATACTTTGGAGTCTTTAATTCATAAACTTCATTTATCTGGAAAACAAACATAAGTGGAATAGAATATAAGCTTCTTGAGGGAAGAGACTATTTCATTTTGTCTCCCCATTCCCAGAATCAGCATAGTGCCTAGTACACAATATTTGCTTCATAAATGATTGATGATTGATTTTTTTCAATGATACCTAATAAGTAATGCATAATTTCAACACTATTTAGGTCCTTCCTGTCAAAGTGAGGTCATATCTGAAAAAGGAAATATTTCTGGTTATGATGATGACAGTAGCTCACGTATTTCTAGGGCCTTGTAGTTTGCAAAGTACTTCCCATACATTATCTTATTTGATCTTCATTCATTGCATGACATTGTTAATGAAAGTACTATTAGTCCTATTTTATAAGTAATGAAACTGATAATGAATTACACTAGCTACTTTCCAAAGATCCTTCTCATCATTTCAATTCCAAATGTTAATTAAAATATGAGTATGCACACTATACTATGTTTTGGGGGAGACGCAAGATAAATAAAATATGGCAATTGCGTTCTAAGAGCTTCAGTGCAGTAGAGATGAAAGTTAGACATAGAAATAAATATTAAATAAATTAGACAACTAGAAGTACATGAGAGGTATATGATATAGAATTTAAATTTCAACTTATATCAAATCTTTAGGGTTTTTTCTATGTGTTGACTATTCTGCTTCTTTCTTAAAATGACATCATTTTGTGGTAACAAATCCTATGTGAGACAAAAGTCCATCTATAGTAACATTTCTAGTAATGTGAAAATATAAAATAAGCCATTTATTTAAAATACAAACCTGTACTAAACACTCTGATCTGTTGTTCCTTAGCTGCAGAGTGCCTTTTGCCTCACCCTGAGAGAATGAATTCACAAGCAAAACCTGGCAGACACAGATCTTAATTGCCTCTTCAAGATTATGCCAATGTACATATCTCATTCCTGGAAACATAAGAGGGTTTTCAACAACCAATATAGTGTTTAGGGGTAGTTTTTTTTAAGTGACTCATTATGCCATTACTACTGTACATTGCATCAACAAATATCTCCAGAATTAAATCTAGCATGACTTGAAGAATTGAAACAATTTGTCGGTTACTCTTAATTAAATCAATATCATTTTTTTTTCTGGAAGTACATCTTTGCCAATCAACTACCTTTGGCTGGCTGGCCTAATCTACATGAGCACCTGATTGCTGACATCTCAAAAAATATGTCATGATTTGAAAGCCAGAATATTTTGAAAACACACTTGGGATATTGCTGTTGCAGAAACTGTGCATCTAATAGTAGTAAAGAGAAATAAAATCTATTTCTGTTCATTTCTGTCCCTTGTAGCTTATAAGGTAACCATTTATTATGTTGTGATCATCTATACAGTTTACTTGCTTTCATTGATAGTCACCAAAAAGTGAAATTGATAGGTCATTCAATTTCCATAATGTATTGATGTAATCATGTTGCTCAAAACATTCTGTAGCTCCCCATTTTCTACTGAATAAAATGCAAACTAACTTTTCCATTCAAGATCATCCATAGTCTGATGTCAATGTTAATTTTCAGGATTGTTAGGAAGAAAGGAAGGAAGGAAACATTGAATTAATGAATGAAAAAAAATGCTTACTAGATGCCAGCTACTGTGTTAAGCAATGGGGATACTAATATAAAAAAGAGGCCATCTCTGCCCTCAAGGAACACATACTCTTATAGAAAAAGTCAAGAACTTATAAGAGAATATGGGACCAGAGATGGTAAGTGGAGCCATGGGGCAAATATGTAGTGTTCCCTTTTTGGAAACAATGACAATAGATTATTGTTCTCAGAATAAGAAAGTGGGGGAAGGAGAGACTACATAGCTGCAGCATGAAAAAAGATGGTGTGGTTGGGTGAGTGGGCTAGCTAGATACAATGAGCTCTCACCAATCAGCAGGGCAAGGGTTAGAGCTCTATTTGGGAGGGAAAATGGCAGCAGAGGCATGGATGAGATATTTTATGTTCTACGCACCCATCAAATTTTATTAATCATCATCTCCAATCTCATCCTTCCCTTTCTCACCTCTGTGTCGCAGTCACAGTCAGAGTCAATTAACATTTATTAATATCACTAACTATATGCCAGACACTTTGAAAGGATGAGAGATACAAAGAAAAGGTGTAAGACAGCCCTTGCCCTCAGGGAGTCAATAGGTAGGTAGGTAGATAGATAGATAGATAGATAGATAGATAGATAGATAGATAGATAGATAGATGGATGGATAGATAGATATAGGATAAGGCATCATATAAAAAGAAGCTGGGATGGGGCGCAGTTCAAGGAAATTACCCACTGCAGGGACATAATGAAGATCTAAAGCTATGGTGGCAAATGATGAGATGGCTGCCTTGGATGGTCTTTTTAGATGGTAAAGGATCTGGGAAGAACTCTCTGATGTCTACCTTCTACTCTCCAATCAGAAGGAGGGAGGAGATCCAGGAACAAGGGGACCTGAGGAGGTGTGGGTTTCAGAGTTGAATTTATCTTGCAGAATGATGTGTTTCTGGAGATCCAGAAGTCTGGGAAAGAACCCATGCATCTTGAAAAATACTATCTTTTTCCCCTAGAATAGAACTCACCGCTGCTCTACCTTTATATATTATTATCCTTCCCTATGTTCACAGCTTAGCTCAAGAGCTACTTCTTTGTCCACTGAGACTTCTGTGATATTACTAAAAATAAGTGACTTTTCTCTCTCTGAATATCTTTAATCATTTTGTTTGATGTCCCTTATATATGTATAATCTTTTTTAAATGTATCAATAATAATTTATACAATGCCATAAAGTTTACAAAGTATTTTATATGGAGCAAGGCATTCTGAGAGACAAACTGGAAACAACACATGCTAGACAAGTCAAAATACTACCACCATCTTGAACACCACTTCCTCAAGGACCCTGGAGTAGAAAGCCCAAAACCTAGAGTCTCAAAACCCCCAAAATGATAATACAACCAGACTACTCATCCTACTTCCATCTAGCCACTGTAACTATAGTTAGGGAAAGCCCTTGCAGAAAAGAGGCCCACAAGCCTTACCAACACCAATTGCTGATCAGATACCTTCAACAAGTAGGTAACCCCAAACCCCCCCAAAGCACAGTGACCTCAGATTATGAGCTCTGCTCTGTGCCCACAGCCTTAGTTTTGCACCACTTTTGTGGTAATGCAACCTTTCAACTAGCCCTCCAGGTTGCACAGCACCAGATACTGAGGTTCCATTCACTTTAAAATTTTTTCTGCTGTCAAACAGTTCAACAGCAGAAATTAGTGTTAGCAATGGAAATGAAGTGAAGTGAAAGAAGTTGCATTACCATCTGCTTTGCTCTTCTATCCTGAAGGGTATTGGACTTTACCTTCTGATTTACAGCTGAAACCTCTTGTATGTGATTATATGTATTAGAATGTGAGCTTCTTGAAAACAAGTGTTCTTGCTTTTCTATTTTTTTACATATAACAAGTCCTTAATTAATGATTTTCCATTCATTTCTTCTTTCATTTAACTTGTTCGATCTTTAGTTGTTAACTACTGGAAATAGATACTTAGAGTTATGGCTATTATAGTTTTGCAGATCAGAAAACTAAGACCCAGAGAGGTAATCGGATCTGGGCAAGGTCACAGAAATTGCAAATGTCAAAGGCAAGGTTCAACCCAGAAGGCCAGTGTTTTCTAATACACCATACTTTCCTTCACTGTGTTATTCTAGTTATGAATGGAGGATTTCATTTTATTTTTGAATCCCCAGTGCCTATAATACAAATTTAATAGTTTGTTGAATTACTTTCATAACTGAAAAGAATGTTGACAATACATAAAACAGAAGCTTTACTAGAAAAGTCTGCTTAAAATATTTTTTGAAAAAATGCTATGTATTTTCATGTCTCTGAAATTCATATACACTATTTTTGGTCCAGATGAACCACCTTTAGAATGGGCATTTGATTTTATAACTGGACATTATCCTCAATTGTGTTCACTTATATTTATAATGAAGCCAGAAAGTCTAAATGTTTTATAAAGCGAAAAAAATCAAGACTACAATATATTTTTAGCTTAAGGCAATACATAAAACACAACCAATACATCTCCTGACAGAGAAGTAACTGTATTGGTCAGCATAGTTTGTAAGTTTGCTGTTGCTGTTTAGTCATTCGGTCATGTCCAACTCTTTGTAACTCTATGGTCTATAGTATGACAGGACCTTCTATCCACCACTATCTCCTGAAATCTGTGAAAGCTCATGTTTGTTGCTTCTATACTTTTTATCAATCCCATCGTCTGTGGTGCCATTTTCTTTTTTCTTCAATCCTTCCCAACATCAGGGTCAATTCAAATGAGCCCTATCTTCTCATTGTGTGGTCAGAGTATACTTCAGTTTTAGTATTTGACCTTACAAGGAACAGCCGGAATTTCTTTAATTATTGACTGATTTGATCTCCTTGGGATCCAAGAGACTCTGAAAGTCTTCGCCAGCACAAGAATTTGAAATTATCATTTCTGCAGCAGTCAGTTTTCTTTCTAGACCAACTCTTACAGCCATAAATTTCTATTGAAAAAAAATCCTAGCTGTGACTATACTGACCTTTGTCAGCAAGGTGATGTTTCTGCTTTTAATATGCTTTCCAGATTTGCCATAGCTTTCCTTCCAAGAAGCAAGCATCTTTCAATTTTGTGACGGTAGTAACCATCTGCAGTGATCTTTGAGCCCAGAAATACGAAATTCAGGGGGCGGAGCCAAGGTGGCAACTGGAAAGCAGGGACTAGCATGACCTCCCTGCCAAGTCCTTCCAAAGACCTATAAAAAATGGCTCTGAACCAATTCTAGAACTGCAGAACCCACAAAATAGCAGAGGGAAGCAGGGCTTCAGCCCAGGACAACCTGGATGGTCTCCGGGTAACGTCTATCCCGCACGGAGCTGGGAGCAGAGCAGAGCTCAGCGTGGGCAGCGCAGACCAGCCAGAACAGGAGCC
>CM053626.1:77354450-77383473 GCA_028646595.1 Phalanger gymnotis
GAAAATTCAATAAAGGGGGATAGGTTAGGAAGAAGCAAAATATAGTTAGTCTTTCACAACATGAGTATTGTGGAAGGGTTATACATAATGATACACATGTGGCCCATGTTGAATTGCTTGACTTCTTAGGGAGGGAGGGTGGTTGGGAAGGGAAGAGGGGAGAGAATTTGGAACTCAAAGTTTTAAAAACAGGTATTCAAAAACAAAAAAAAAATTGTATGCAACAAGAAAATAAGGTACACAGGGAATAGGGTGTAGAAATTTATCTTGCCCTACAAGAAAGGAAGAGAAAAGAGGATGGGAGAGGAATGGGGTGACAGAAGGGAGGGCAGAGTGGGGAACAGGACAACCAGAATATATGCCATCTGGCAGTGGGAGGGAGGGTAGAAATCAGGAGAAAATTTGTAATTCAAACTCTTGCGAAAATCGATGCTGAAAACTAAATGTATTAAATAATAAAAAGAAAGAAAGAAAGAAAGAAAGAAAGAAAGAAAGAAAGAAAGAAAGAAAGAAAGAAAGAAAGACTATGAAATTTGACACTGCTTTCATTTTTTTTCTCTCTCTATTTGCCAGGAAGTAAGGGGGCCAGTTGCCAAGATCTTGTGGCTTTTTTTGGTTTGTTTTTCAATGTTAACCTTCAAATCATTTTCCTCTTTCACCCTCATCAGGAGGCTTCCTAACTCTTCTTCACTTTCTACTGTCAAGGTGACATCATCTACATATCTAAGATTGTTGACATTTCTCCTGGTAATCTTAATTCTGGCTTTTGACTCATCCATCCTGGCATCTCACATGATGGACTCTGCATATAAGTTAAATAAGTAAGGTGACAACGTACAGCCTTGTTGTGATCCTTTTCTGATCTCAAAACACTCAGTGCTTTCATGTTTAATTCTAACGGTTGGATCTTGGGTTGAATACAGGTTTCTCAGTGGACGAGCAAGATGATCTGATACTCCCATCTCTTTGAGGACTGCTGCAGTTTGTTGTGATCCACACTGTCAAGACTTTAGTGCAGTCAATGAGGCAGAAGTAGATTTTTTTCTGGAACTCCCTTGCTTTCTCCATAATCCAGCAAGTATTGGCAATTTGGTCTCTAGTTTCTCCACCTCTTCAAAAACCAGATTGCTCTTTGCTAATTCTTGGCTCACATATTGCTGAAGCCTAGATTGCAGAATCTTGGACAGCAATTTGCTCATTTGTGAAATAAATGTAATCGTTCAGTAATTTGATCATTTGTTGGCATTGCTCTTATTTAGGATTGGAACGTAAACTGATCTTTTCTAATCCAGTGTCCACTGTTGAATTCTCCAAATTTGCTGGCACAGCTGTTAAGCTGGGGTCCCACTATATTAATTAAAAGTTTACCTTATCAAACTTTTCTACATTAAAGTATTCTGATATACAGTAGTGGAAATAGTACTGGATATGGAGTCAAATTGAATAAAACTTCTTTTCTTGTGTGACCTTGGGGTCTTAGTTTCTCTTAGTGACCCTTTTTACTCTAAAGCTATTATCTTATGAGTTTTTCAAATGCCTATCCATGAGCCACAATCAATCAACTCCTTCATTTTCTCTTATCTTAAATAAACTGCTTGGCATACGCAGACAAATAATAACATGCTAATGGATAAAGGTCAGACACACTTAGGAAGAAAATAAAGCTTCATTTAGACATATTTTCATCATGCTGAAATAAATTTAAAATGCAAAAAAGTCATATAACTAAAACATTAGGGAGCTGTATATGTTTAAATGGATTCACAGATTTTTTGAAAATTATGAAACCTTAAGTAAAACAAACCCATAAAAACTATTTCCTGGCCATACTTTAAGCTATATAAACAATAGGACTATGTGCTTTACAGGTATACATGCTATTTTGGGTGGTGGCAAGAACCATTAGAATCAGAAGACCTGAGTTAGAGTTTGAACTCCTATAGTATTGATTTGTGCTTATAACTTGTCTTTTTTTCGGAGGGGGGAAGGTAGGGCAATTGGGGTTAAGTGACTTGCCCAAGGTCACACAGCTAGTGAATTTGTCAAGTGTCTGAGGTCAGATTTGAACTCAGGTCCTCTTGACTTCAGGGCTGGTGCTCTACTCACTGTGCCACCTAGATGCCACCTTATATAACTTGTCTTTGTCTCACTTTTCTCATTTCTACATTTGGGATAATGGTGTTTATACTACCTACATCTCAAGGTTGTGGAGGAGGAAAGCACTTTCAAAACTTAAAGCATCATGTAAATGTAGCATATGGTCATTTAAGAAAAACTTTGATACTGCTCATTATTCTTAATTTTAAGTTATACTGAGAAAAGAAATAATTCAAGAGCACAGTAAAAGAAGACTTGAGACTAAAACAACTTCCCATTTTAATTCAAATTAGCCTATATGAGTGATAGTAAAGGGAAAATAGATTTGAATCTATATGGAATAACAAATGAAAAGAATACATACCATACAAATGTCACCATATTGCACATTGCTTAATGAAGTTCTTCCTGAAAAGAAAATTTCACTTAAAAACTTCTACCCATGTACCCCTCCTCCAAAAATTGTTAACTTCACCAGGTTCCATTTTTTGGTGCCATGACCTCATGTAGAAGAACATATGGTCATTCTTTACCAAATGTCTGAGAAAGTGATGATCTTGGAATACAAACTGGAAGATGAGTCAAATGAAGTCATGACAATAAGCCTTTAATAAGTGCTTACTACCTGTCAGGCAGTATGTTCAGCATTGGGAATGTAAACATAAAGAAAAAGTAAGAAAGACTGATCTTTTTATCAAGGAGTTTGCATTCTATTGGGCAAACTGAAAGGCAAGGAGACTAGAACATAAAAAGTGGAAGCATAGTCGAGAAATAAGCCCAGAAAGTCAAGATTTCGGGCCTAGAGTGGAATGAAGGAAAGGACATGACTAGCTGAAACCGTTGCTTAAGATGTAAGTTCTAGGAAAAACTGAATCAGAGTAAGGTGTGAGAAAATTTCTGGAATGTGATGGCAAAGATGTATTCCAAGATGACAATACTGGTTGGCCAGCCAGAGTAATAAGGCTGGTTGCTGGAGAAAGAAGTTTGGAACATGATGATAGGGACCCAAAGAGAAACAAAAATGGAGAAATAATCCTGGAAGGCAGAGAACATTGGACAGTACCATGCATAATTTGTACTTTGTAAAGGCTACTTGATAAAAATCTGTGAAAGTAGATGACTTTCTCAATATTACAATTAGTACCTCAGCAATCGAGTATACTATCCAACTACGTATCATACTTACCATCTGAGGATACTTCCTGAATTCACATCTGGCCTCAGACACTTATTAGCTGTCGCTTCACCCCATTTGTTTCAATTTCTGCCTAAAACGGATTGGAAAAGGAAATGGCAAACAACTTCAGTATCTTTGCCAAGAAGAACTCAAATTGGGTTACAAAGAGTTGGACATAACTGAAAACAGCTGAACAACTATCAAAAAACTATATGCAATAGAGGTAAGCTAGAAATATGATCATTCAAAAAATTTAGGAAAGATATTAGATTTAAAGTCTGGAAATTTCAAGACCTCCTTATTTTGGCAACCAGGTAAAGCAAAGGCAGTATCAATTCACCAGTCCTTTTCAAACTGTGCTTCTACTCTCACCTCAGCATAATGCCTTGATTAGGATCTGTGTCCATTTGTTATTTTCGCCTTGATGGGTTGCCAACAAAACTGCTAATTTATTGGAGGTTTTGAATATAGTTACCTCACTAGGCAGAACTAGGACAATATCATTACTGCCCTTTATGGAAAAATAATAGGAATACAAAATGATCATTAATAAACGTATTTTATAACTGACCCCATAAGACTCTCAGGAAGTTATAAAAATAATGTGGAGAGGAGAACAATTAATTTAAGCTATGTAAAATAAGATAAGGACGTGCTCAGTAAATTTAGGTAAGTCCCAAGAAGACTGCTACTGAACATCTAAAAAGCATCAGAATCCTAATTTGCCACTCTATGTCATCTCATTTATTTTGACCACAAT
Organism: Phalanger gymnotis; assembly: GCA_028646595.1. Taxonomy (NCBI): domain Eukaryota; kingdom Metazoa; phylum Chordata; class Mammalia; order Diprotodontia; family Phalangeridae; genus Phalanger; species Phalanger gymnotis. The sequence continues at coordinate 77,358,485 of CM053626.1, forward strand.
TACCAAGAGACAAGCTTCTTCCTGTAGTCCCCCCCCCCCACAAAAAAAATTTCTTTCACAACATAGCTATGGAATTTATACCAAGTGGACACATAATAGGGATAAAAGCAGAAAACTAAAAACCAAAATCTCTTGTCTGAAGGGAGATGAGCCTTCCCCCAGGGACTATAGTTGTTGGGGGAGGCATTAATTTATACTTAAACATTTTCCTTTGATCTGTATATCACTTTTTCTATGTGGAGTTAATTTTATTAAGTTAACATCAAGAGGGAGCCAAGGGAGAAAGGGTTTTCTTTGGGCAGGCAGCCAAGAGAACAAAGAAAGAAACCTATTTTTTTATTGATTGAGCCACTAGTGATACAGATAATTGACTCAAAATTAGAGAAGTTCTCTAAAGCCACTGAGCTTCCAAAGCAGGGAATATGTCCACTGAAAAACCATGCAATTTTTGCCATTTTCTGATACCATGAAAATTGTCATTAAAGTGAAATATTAATGAAGATTGTATGTCTATAGACCAAGAGGAAAAGAGAGAAAGAAAGAGAGCCATGAGAGTTTTGATATATTTTAAAGGAATGAAGGTCACTTAGATACCTTATGATATTTCCTTTTCTTACCTTTGTTGGGACAAAGATAATTATAAATGCAGAACCAATGGTAGTTGGGCTCTTGCTTTTCCTCATGCTGCGTGATGAACACCTGTATGGTAGTTTGTCATCAGCTCATTTGATTTTCGTTCAGGCATTTTCTCAGTTTATAAATCAGTTTTGTATATTATAACATTGTGTGTCTTTCCCCTAATTTCTACACAGTATCCAGGAACCATGGCACATAAGGTTGAGCTGAATGGAAATGTCTAAATATCAAGTACAAAAAGTCTGAAGTCTGCTCTTATGCTCCAAATTCAGAGCATTTTGAATATCATAAAAAATACAAGTGGAATCAAACTCCTGCCTTTTATTGGTTTGTGTTGTAGGTAATGTCAGTTAAATGTAATTTTGAAATTTAATATATGGTCTTTGGAAGGTATAGGGTAAGATAGAGAAACAGATGGTATTTGTTTTAGAGATCAGATCTTTTTTTAATAGTATTTTATTTTTCCCACAGTTACATGTCAGCAAAATTTTAGCGTTCATTTCTACAAGATTTTGAGTTCCAAATTTTTCTCCCTCCCTCCCCTCCCCTCTTTTGAAAATGGTAGGCAGTTGGATAGACATGTGTTATCATGTAAAAATATTTCTATATTAGTCACATTTATGAAAGAAGAAATAGATCAAATGAAAAAACACAAGAAAGAATAAAGCAAGTGAAAAAAATATGCCTCGGTCTGCATTCAGAATCCATCAGTTCTTTATCTAGTGAGGCAACATCCATTCAGTAACTGCACAGCATTTTCCTTCCTGAGTCCTTTGTACCTACTTATCTTGGATCGCTATGTTGCTGAGAAGAACTGAATCATTCATAGCTGATCATCAAGCAGTGTTGCCAATACTGTATACTTTTTTCCTGGTTTTCCTGGTACCACTCGTTTCACTTTGCATCTGTTTGTACAAGTCTTTCCAGGTCTTTTTTTTTTTCTTCTGAAATCTTCCTGTTCATCATTTCTTGTTGCACAATGCTATTCCATTATAATTTTATTTCAGTGCTTGTTTAGCCATTTCCCAATTGATGGGCACTCCCTCAATTTCCAATGTTTTGCCACCATAAAGAAGGCTGCTATAAATATTTTTTTACATATGGAGGTCTTTTTCCCTTTCTTATGATCTGTTTGGGATACAGATCTAGTAGTGGCTCAAAGAGTATGTCCAGTTTTATAGCCCTTTTGGCGTTGTTCCAAATTGTTCTCCAGAATGGTTGGATAAGTTCACAGTTCCACCAACAGTGCATTCAGTGCAGTCAACAGTGCAGTCAGAACAGATTGTTTATTTTAAAGCCTTCTAAGACTTTCTAGTAAAATTAAAATTATTTCTCAGAAATAAACCCAAGGCATGATACCCAGGAGTCTAAGCATTACAAAGATTTGTTCATCATTTTAATATAGTTAAGGGCAACATGTGAAATTTCAACTTGAAGAAAACCTAGAGGAAGTCTATGAAAAACATGCCTATCTGTGCCAAGAATGATGGTGCTAAATGGTGTAAAAAAAGATAGAAAAGTTGTTATTTTTAATGTTATCAGCATTATGTAGAAACAGTATTAGTTCATTTTCAATGTGCATCATAGTATCACAGGTGGCTTAAAAATGTGGTTGTTCTACTTTCCCATAGCTTTTGAAGACTAGCTCTCAAGCTGCAAATAAATAATAAACACTTCACAAATGCTTGTTGAATGAATGAACAAATGAATGAGGAATTAGAAAGGCTTCTCTTTAAGAACTCCCTGCTATTCATGGCTCTTTGAAAATGCATTGATGAATCAGAGAGCCATTTTTTTCCCAAATTTCTCTCAGGCAGTATATTTGTTAGAGGTAGGCAAATAGAACAAAGGCACATAGTGATACCTTAAATGAAATAGCAATAAGAAATATCGAATTAAATGAAGGTTTCAATAACATTTTTGATCCTATTGATCACTATGAATATGGAAATTCTAACTTATAAATGTATACTTCCTACCAATGTAGAAAATTTAAGGCCATAATTTGCTTTAGAGTTCATAGAAAGCACATGAAAATTATATTGCACATACAGAGTGTCATCATATATTGCCCCAAACAATAATCTCATGTGTAGATAAGGTAGGAACGAGAAGTAAAGCTCAAATTACCATTTTGTGAGTTAAAAAAAACACAACAAAATGCCGTTGCTTCTGATGAGAAAATCTACCTCAAGTATCTGTGAAAACTAGTTTCCCAAGCTTCCATCATTTTTAGGACATAGGACTTGATTGGGATTAATCAGGGAAAAGTCCTTTCCCTAATAAGACTCTGTCCAGTCCGATTGTTGAACACGACAATCCTGAGAATTACATCATGTACTAGTCAACTTGTGATGAAAGGAGAAAGAATAACTGAATTACTGAGTGTGCCCTGCATGACCTTAAGAATAGACATTTCAATGGAAAGGAAGAATGGGGGAAGTATCATATATAACTAGGTATTTTTTCATCATATATTGATTTTGGAGAAAAAAATATGAGAAAGTTTCTCTCTCTTTCCCACCCCTCCCCAGTTCAAAGCATCATTATCTTTTTTAAGAGTGGCAATTCATTTAGGTGACAACAGTGTGCATCCATCCCTTCACTCCTGATTATGGATAACTTTTGTAGTATGAAGATGAGAGGGAGGCAAGAATGTGAGAAGACTGTGAAAAGGCATTAGGAACTTTTCTATAAAGTGCAGAACACAAGGAGGACCTATTGTTAAAGTGTAAGCCTTGAAGGAAAGTCAATCAGCCCACTGAGGGGGCCCAGCTTCCAGAACAATTAATAACCGTAAGTTTCTTGAAAACCGGTCACTCAATAATCCTGTAGTAGGTGCCTACAATATGATAATCTTTGTGCAAAGTACTGAGTATACAAAGACAAGATATGAAACAGTGCTTATCATGAAGGAGCTTGCATTCTATTTCTGGATAAAACGTGCACAAATAAAAATGTACCCCAAACATCTACAAAATGATTATGTGGGAAATACTTCATTTAGGAAATTGAGCTTTAGCTGAGTTTTAAAGAAAATGAGATAGTTTCAGAGGCAGACAGACTGAAGTTTTGAGGCATGTAGAAGAGTCAGTGCAAACAGGCAGTAATGTATAAGGCCTGAAAGGTAAGTGGAGGCTAGGTTATAGGGGGCTTATTTGATTCTAGAGGCAAAAGGGAGTCACTGATAGTCACTGAGTAGAGGAGTGGCACAGTTATAATGATGTGGCAGATGGACTTCTTTACTTGGAGTCAGGAAGACCTTGAATTGAATCCTGCCTCAACCATTTAATATTAGTATGATCCTATGTCTCATTTACCTCACCTGCAAAATGACGATGATCCTATCACATTCACATTAGAGATATCACTTTAGCACCTGTGTAGAAGGTGAGTTAGAGAGGGAATAAATTTGAAAAGCAATGGTTATGTCTTCATCATAGTCCTATTATTAAACCAGTGATTTTAGTTATGGTTGAGATCTGTAGATGATCAAATATTTGCTCATTGACATATTTCATTAATGCCTCCCTGTAGGGAGTAGTTTCACCCTCTTTAAAAAAAAAGGATTGTTTCCAAATTTATTCATATATTTTTAAAAAAATTTTACTCTAGTGAATAACCCAGTACGTTATAGAATAAAGTATAATACCCTAACATGTCATCCCTTCAGGTGTGTATAACGTCTTCAGTGTGTCTGTTTCCTCTACCAACATAGATCAAAATTCCTCTAGAACTTAATGGGTAGTCTTTCAGATTTGCTATGTCTTCCTTATTTAAAGCAAAAATAACAATATCCCTTTTAATTGTAGTTTTTCAAATAAGCCTTCAGATTATTTCCTCGTAAATCGTGATAACACTTCACTTCATCTTTAATGTAAGATGTTTTATCCATTTCCATATAGAAAACATTATGGGACTTAGAAAAAAATGACTTCTTGTGACAAATATTGCAGTCTGGTTTGAACATACATACCTTCAAAGACCCAAGCAATATCATCCTCTGATTTTTACTTCTGAATATATCTTTGGTGTTCTAACTCACCAAAAAGTTGGTTACTTCATTGTAACAATGAGATGTAAAAAAATGTACATTTAGCAATTACAAACTTTAAAATAATAAATAAATGTCAACCTTTCCCTCCCTTTACTTCAGTAGGTCATATTTAGAGGGTAACTGAGAACTAGATATGTTAAATTATTTTCCTTGGGTCATGTAGCTATTATATATTTGAGGCAGTATTTAAATTATTTGATGCAGGTCTCCCTAACTCCAAGTCCAGAGGTCTATCCATTATACCATTATTTATACCTAGATAAAATTTTTCAAAATGTACCTCAGTTGAAAAATTTGATACAGATTTTGTATGAAGTAATTTCTCTGAAGTAATTTGCAAGTGATGCAGTTTTGAATTGAAATCATTTTGGGGAAATTTTTCTTATAATTCACTTTTAAAATACTTTTGTGGTTATTAATTATCTTTTATGTAGTTCTGTCCTTAATTTCAATAAGTGTAAATTTTATAAGAACTTTTAGTTTCACGACATGTTCAAAACAACCAGAATTGGAGCACTTCAGTCCCTAGAACCCCAGGTTTTCCATTCCCCAGTAAGAAGCTGGGAGAAATATAAATTAAAATTAGTTTCAGTGCATTGAATTAATTATTCCATTTATTGCTTATTGTCTTGCTTTGTGGTTTTACATGCCTCTGAACTGTAGATGGGATTAGAAAGGAAGAAGAGAGAATCAACTAATTAATCTTAGATGGTCAATTTTTTTAAAGCTGGAAAGTCTTTAAAAGAAGAGAAATTTAAAAATTTGACTCAGCTTAAAAATATGGCTAAGAAAGAATGTCAATTTAAAGTATATATTTAGTTTATATTTACATTTTGTGATTCTCTCAGCAAAAAATATGTTGAATGTGTTGGCAACAAGTTTCAAGTCCCCAAGAACTCAAGAAACTAAAAATGGAAGTTTTAAATTAGGAACAAGTTCTAACTGCATTTACTACATTATTTGAGCATACTTTTCCTTTTGTTTTCTTTATTTTCCATTTATGCCCTTCATTCTTTTCTTTAAAAACTTAAAAGAATTAATACCTACTCTGTTGCTCATGCCCACTTTGTATATCTGTCTATATGCTTCTCTCTTTGTTAATAAGTCAGGAGAAATCAAAGCACATCCATGTGGGTTACTATTTTTTCAGGGGAAAAAGTCCATTTCCCCACTCTCTATTCAGCCCCCATTCAAAAAAGACCTCTAAACCAATTGTGAAATTCAAATGGAGTCCATTCACCAACATGAAGGCCAGAATATCTTTCTCTGCTTAGGAATGAGTTTCTCTTCCTAAGAAAATTAGTCAATATCCTGCAGCAGGTTCTGCCTTGAGCCTTTGACATTCAGATAATAGCCCAAGCTTCCTCTTTATTTTGACTTTGGAGACATGCACTGACAAACTGACATGATCAGGTTCTCTCTAGCTCAATTTTCTCCTAGAGGCACTGGTGGAGCGATGCAAAATTGAATGACACTGTTTGTTTTTCTTAAATGCTTGTACAAATAACGTATAAATAAAAACCTCAGAATATAGTTCTCCAACTCTCACACTGTGGGATCAGTGCTAGTGGAATTGATGTCCTGTTTAATTTCTCTATTTCCATTCTATCAGAATCGTTTTCAACATGTCTGATATTGCTTGCCTTGATCTAAATACACAATATCGAGATTAGATTTCCAGTACACAGGAATAAGACTAACAGATATGTGCCTTAATACTTGGCTACTTGCTCAGCTACAGCTGCAATTGAGCATGCTACAACTTCCTATCAAACAGTCCCAGGGATATTAAGCTACAAAACTTCTTCTGACAACAAAGGTGCTATTAAGGGCTATTGCATCAATAACGGGTGTGTGGGAACTCCCCAAATAGTCATAGATGGGACACTCTGCAGTAGCTTCAGAAGAGGAATTGCGGTCCATTGTGTCAGTAATGTTTGCATTAAGGCCTCTTATTAGTATACATTGGCATAATAGTTGTGAGGTACTAGAACTGGTTAACAAGGCATAGATTGTCATTTCCTGGCTATTTTTTTAAACAATACAACTATTCAAATTTATTTTGATGCATTCTTCTTAGAGCCAGGGACATAAAATTATGGATCTCTTCTGGCCTCATGACAAAATGTCAAAGTTGCCACTGAAATTTAAAAATCTTATATTTTCACAGGCTTTTTGAATATTATGTAAGGGATTTTAGTCACACAAAAAGTGCTCTCTGACATCTTTAGATGCCAGCAGAATCAAAGACGACATGGAATAGTAATAACATGCTGGATCTAGAGTAAGAAGTTGTTGTTGCTCAGTCGTATTTTCAGTTGTGTTCCACTCTTCTTTACCCCATTAGAGATTTTCTTGGCAAACATATGGGAATATTGTGCCATTTCCTTCTCCACCTCATTTTTTACAGATGAGGAAACTGAGGCTCACAGGGCTAAGTGACCTGCCCAGGGTCACACAGCTAGTATGTGTCTGAGACCAGATTTGAACTCAGGAATTCCTGACCCCAGCCCAGCCACTCTATTCACTGTGCCACCTAGCTGCCTTAGAGTAAGAGGGCCTAAGTTCAGATCTTAGCTCCTCAAGCTAGTACTTGTAGAGTCTCTGTAAAAATTGGTTTCTTCAATCTAAAAATGAGGTGGTTAGATTTCATGCTTTTTAAGATCTTTCCAGCTGTTAAGTCATCGAATCCCATCATAATGGCAAGCAAAATGGGACTTTTTGTTTTGCTCTTTTTTCTTTTAGAGTTCTAGTTCTTCTTGGCACAAAGGTAATCAAGTGCCTTTGATCGAGACTTGCCTTTGTTTGAATCAAGAGTCTTCGATTAATCAAGAGTCTTTAATAACCTGCTTAAAGCATTTTGCCTTGGAGGCTCACTCATTGATAGAGCATTCCTTTGATTTCACCAGACAAGACTTTGGGTAGCCATTAAGAAGTACCCATGGCTTTGAAAACCCAGATATTAGTGCTTCTCTCTCTGGTAACTATGTATATATTTTTATGGTCAGACAGAAGCCTGTCTGTTGATTTGTATTATTTTCTCTGTTTGTAATTTTTGTTCATATTTCCTCTGAAGTTCAGGTGCCGACTATTTCCCCCGAACTAAGTGAATTATATATGTATGTTTAATTAAAGCAAGATTGTTAACCCCTTAAAATTCTTTCCTTAGAAAAGCAGATCAAAGAATTTATGCTAGTAGCCTCCTTATGTGCTGGTGTTGTTGGCCTTACACCTCCACAGCAGCTGCAAGCAGCATTGTTGCTACCCCCATGATCACACTAACTAAAGCATTTATGCTAAAAAGGCAGTATATGGTACAGGTGAAGGTAGACTACGAAATGATATAAAAAGATAGCCTCTTCTCTTTACACTTTAATATACCATTCAAAAATTCTTGTGCCCCAGAAGAATCATATGTTGATTCTATTAGCAATTGTGTATGAATGCTTTTTCCTAAATACGTGCCCACTACTTTGACAAGGTGCCTTAAGTTCCCACAATTATGATCAAATATTTAGAGCAGTAAGATACCTTAGAGGTTACATAGTCCAACCTTTATTTTATAAATGAGGACACCAAAGTCTGTCATAGTCAAATGATTTGCCCAAGGTCACACAAGTAGTACAAGGCTGAGCAGGGATATGATTACTTCAAATCCAAAGTCGTGCTTCAAATCCGAAGTCAGTACTCTTTCTAAAACCACTGCAACACTGAGAGTACATTTTGTGTTAAGCTATTTTGTTCAGTAGACTTCCTTTTAAAATGCATATAGTTCACCTGAGAGTGGTAATTCATTAACAATTTGTTTATCAGATTAGGTAGCTTTCAATTAGAAGAGAACATATCATTTTGGGATTAGGAAGCAAAACAAGTAAATTTCAAATAGAGATGGGAGAGATATGGAAGGAGGAATGGGAAAATGGGACATTATGCAAGGAACACAGACTTGAGAGTCTGAAAGGCTTATGTATTTCTTCATTGTTAAAACAAAGGGGCTATATTTAATTTAAGAAGCATTTACTACATGTCTACTATGTTCTAGGTAGGCACTGTGCTAATCACTGAGGATATTCTATAAATCACAAATGTATTTGACCTTATATATTTTGGGGATTCCTTCCAGTGATACACCAGGCAACCTATCCATGCCAGTGTAATTCCTGTTTGTGTCCTCTCAGATTTCATCACAAGGAGTACACAGAATGTTCTAGAAGCTTTCTTTGATTTCTTTTGTCATCACTAAGAACAGTGGAGCACTCTAGCTCTCTGCTTATCATCACTGGTGCTTGACACATGACTAATTCATCTTCTCTCACTCTCATGTAGTTTCTTTATGACATGTGATATCTTTCATTCATTTATAGGTGACCCTCATAAAGATAGTTTTAAACAGATGAGTAAGGAAGCTTATAGTTTGGTGGCTATTGGTATTCTCTTGGTCTCCTTGATTTTTCAGGATCAGTAAGTTACAAGATTTTTTCCCCACACATTTGCTTTCTTCTCTTCCTTTGGGTATGTTGTTGGTCACTTTCTCAGTGCCTTCCTACATTGGTCCAATCTAGCTACTTTTTTCATCTCTGTTCTTTTTAAGTGGCATTTTTATTGGAAGTACAAAGACTAAAACAAAACAGCTGTTGATGATTTCTCTTCTTCCTGCTTGGTGGCATTTCAGTGAGAAAATAAATATAATATCATAAGGGGAAAGGCCTTGGAGACAGGTCAACTGGTTATATGGACCATGGATATGGTCTGTAGTTCTTTATCACAGCATTTATTCTTTCATTTTTGGTAAAGAACATAGAAACTACAATTCTGTGTGTTTCAAAAGGTCAGAAAAGTGAACTATCTGAAAGTTTAAGCTTCGAGTCTCTGCCAACATTTGCCACTGGAAATGCAGTTTTGAGACACTTGGGAGCAACCTTCAGGACAGCCCCATTGACAGGTTCTATGCTATGTAGAAACTACATTTAGCCAAAGCTCGTTTCCCCTAGGATCAGACATTGTGTAGGGAAGAATATACCCCTCAAGTGCCAGAGGAGGAAAATGTACTATTATTGCTAAAACTTCAAAGTTAATCTCCCTTTTAAAAATCTTTAAAAAAAGAGATGATCTTTAAGGTACCTCCCAGGTCTTAGTCCTATGACACATATGAAATTGCTTGGCTGAGAAAGACGCCTAAAAAGAAAAGTCAGAGAGGCAATGGAGATAAATTTCTTTTTAAAAAAAATTTCTTTTTAATTTATGTAATAAAACAATCATTTCAATAATATATATAATAAAAAGATAATTACACGTGAAACTGAAAATCTACAATGCATAACTTGTTGTTCCTTTCTAATATACAACAAAATTATCTTTTTTTTTCATTCTTTTTCTTCCCTACCCCCCTACCCTAGAGATAGCTACCATTAGACATACATATACATTAACATATACATACATATACACACATACATATGTGTGTGTATATGTCTATGTATATGTATGTGTATAGACATATATAGACACATATATAAATAGAAATATATGTGTATATACATATATTATTCTATACATACTTCTATTTATCATTCTTTCTCTGGATGCACTCAATGCTTTTCCTCACTTATCCTTTATAGTTAATTTGCGTATTTATAATAGTCAAAATCACTTATTCACTCAAAGTTGTTCTTAAAAAAAATATTGTACAGTGTTCTCTTAGTTCTGTTCATTTCACTCTTCATTATTTTGTACAAGTCTTTCCATGTCTTTCCAAGATCACTGAGCTCATCATTTCTTATAGCACAGTAGTATTCCATCACAATAATATAACAGAACCTGTTCAGCTATTGCCCAATTTATAGGCATCCCTATAATTTCCAGTTCTTTGCCACCAAGAAAAAAGCTGCTATAAACATTTTAGAATATTCAGGATTTTTTTCCTTTTTTCCTAATCATCTTTGGAAATAGACCTAGTAGTGGTATTGCTAGATTATAAATAGTTTAATAACTCTTTGGGCATAATTCCAGATTTCTCTCAAAAATGGTTGGATCAGTTCACAATTCCACCAACAATGAATTAGTGTCCCAGTTTTTCCGCATCCCCGCCAACATTCATTACTTTCCCCTTTGATCATATAGATTGATAGAGATACAAATTTTGATTGATGCTGATACATATCTACTTCAAAGTTTTGCCTGGAATTAGCAAAAGCTACATGTGAGAACAGAAGTATGAGGGATAAAGACGAGACATCATGTAGAGCAGTCTGATTAATGTTATTCACAAAACTTTCATTTTTAACTTGTCACTTAGATCTTCTGGTGCACAGCTTGAGTTGTAGCAGAAATTATCTATATTTTGTAAATGAACCTGAAATATACCTTTCAAGAGTAAAAATGAGGAGATTAGGAGGTATGTCATAAAAGGATCAGGTTAAGGAACTACAAAGTGTTACCCTGGGAAAAAAAAGAGACTAGAGGTAGGAAATGGGGGGTGACAGTATGTGAAACAGTTTTTTTTTATTTTTTTTTTGTCAGAAGTACTGTCATGTAGAAGAGGCCAAAAATCAGTGTAAGTTTCACAGATATCAATTTGAACTGAGTGCAAGAAAAATCTTTCCAAAAATTAGACCAGTTCCAAACTATAACATCAACAACAATAATATTTATATAGGACTTACTATAGGCCAGTCATTGTGCTAAGCATTTGTAAATTTTATTTCATCTGATTCTCACAACAAACCTGGGAGGTAGGTGCTATTACTGTCCTCATTTTATAGATGAGGAATTTTTTAGCAAAAAGAATTTAAATGACTTGCCTAAGTTCACACAGCTGGTAAATGTCTGAGTCCAGATTTAAACTCAGTCTTTCTGAATCAAGTTCAAATCTGGCCTCAAGATACTTACTTAGCTGTATGACCTTTAGGAATGTAGAATGGGCTGCCTCAGTAAGTAGGTGATTCTCCATCAATGGAGATCTTCCACTGTAGACTTGGTGATCACTTCCCTGAGATTTCGTAACAGGAATTTATTTTTTAGAGATTTCTCAAACTAGATGGACTCTGAGTGCCCTCATACTTCTAATATTCTGTCACTTTGTGAACATATATTTTAATATCTAGAATATATTTGAATTTTTCCAAAAATTATCCCAGAAATCTTCCTTTGAAATGATTAAACATATCCCAAAAGTCTACCAAAAGTCACAGTAAAATAGAAACTCAGAGGTAGTATTTTAAATACACTTAACAAAGGACTTTAAAACATTCTTGATGACAAACCCAGAGCTGAACAGATAATTTGATTTTCAAATATAAGACTCAAGAAAAGAATAAAAAGGTAAACTGGAAAAAGAAACCATAAGGGATTCAATAAAGTTACACTGTTTATACTCATACATAAAAAGATTATACTTGTAACTGTTAAGAACTTTTTCACTATTGAAGTGGCTAAAAGTAGTATATATAGATAGAGTGCATAGATATAAGTAGACTTTGATGGCATGATATCAAAAAAAAATTAAAGTTTGAGAAAGGATTGTGCTGGGGGCAGAAGGGAGAGGTTGAATGGTGTAAATTTTCTTACATGAAAAGACACAGAAGACATTACAGTGGAGGGAAAGATGGGAGTGGTAGGATTTGCTTGCACTTTACTCTCATCAGAATTGGCTCAAAGGGGTAATAATATACACACTCATTTGGGTATAGAAATGTATTTTACCTGAAAGGAAATTAGAAGGCAAGAGGGACAGGAGACAGGGGGAATTAATAGAAAGAAAGGCAGATTGGAGGAGATATTGGTCAAAAGCAAAAAAAAAAAAACTGGGGAGGAGGGATAGGGCAAAAGGAGAAAGAGAAGGATCAACAGCAGAAAAATAGAATAGAGGGAAACACACCCCACTCATAACTATAAATGTGAATAGGATGAACTTACACATAAAACAGAAGTGAATAGCAGAGTGCATGAAAAACCAGAATCCTATAAAAAATGTTGCTTCCAAGGAACACATGCAGAGAGACATACACAGAACAAAGATAAGTTGTGAAAGCAGAATCTATCATGTTTCAGCTGAGGTGAAAAATAAAAAGTGGAGTAGCAAGGATGATCTCAGACAATAAAAAAGTAAAATTAGATCTTATAAAAGACATAAGAAAGGAAATTACATTCTGTTAAAAGGTACCATAGACAATGAAGTAATACCAATATGAAGCACCAGATTGTATGGCATTTACATTTTTAAAGAAGTTAGAGTTACAGGAGGAAATAGTAAAATTATACTAGTGGGGGACCTCAACTTTTCCCTCTCAGAACTAGACAAATCTAACCACAAAATATACAAGAAAGAAATTAAAGAAGTGAACATACTTTTAGAAAAGTTAGATATAATAAACCTCTGGAGAAAATTGAATGAGGATAGAAAAGAATATACATTTTCTCGGTGGTGCCTGGCACCTGCACAAAAATTAACCAAGTAGTAGGGCATAACAATCTCATAATCAATGAAGAAAGGCAGAAATATTAAAATTAAAAATTATTTGGAAATTAGACAATATAATACTGAAGAATGAGTGGATCAAAGAACAAATCAAAGAACATAATAATTTCACCAAAGAGAATAACAACAATGAGACAACATACCAAAACTCATGGGATGTGCACAAAGCAGTACTTAGGGGTTAATTTATATTGCTAAATGCTTACATAAAAAAAAGAAAAAGCAGATCAATGAATTGGGCATAAAACTAAAAAAGCTAGAAGAACAACAAATGAAAATCCTTAATTAAGAATCGAATTGGAAACCCTGAAAATCAAAGGAAGGATTAATAAAATTGAAAATAAGAATACCAATAAACTAATAAATAAAACTAGGACTATTTTTATAGAAAAAAAAACACAACAAACTAGATAAATCTTTGGTTAATTTGATTTTAAAAAAAGAAGCAAACAAAATTACCAATATCAGAAATGAAAAGGGTGATTTGACCACCAATGAAGAAGAAATTAAAGTTATTATTAAGAGCTATTTTGCCTAATAATATACTAGTAAAACTGACAGTCTAAGTTAAATGGATAAATATTTAGAAAAATATAAATTACTTAGATTAACAACAAAGGAAATAGAATACTTAAATAACATCTTAATGCAGAGCCAAGATGGTGGGGAGAAGCCAGGAATTTCTCTGAGCTCTCCCCAGTTTCCCTCAGAAACAAAGTTAAATCAAGCCTCTAAACAGATTCTGGAGTGACAGAATCCACAAAAAAATGGAGCAAAAGAATTTTCTACCTTAAGATAACTTAGAAAGACTTTAGGAAAGATTTGTCTCACTTGGATAAAAGCAATCTAACCCTTGTGCAGACAGTGTCTGTGCAAGCCAGTGAGTGGCTCCAAGCAAGAGCACAGATCAGCAACTGAGGCCCTTTGGTCCTGGCTCAGCAAGCCAGTAGAACAGCAGGCCAGCTGTGAGGTCTCTTGCATCAGAGCGGAAGACAATTGCCAGCCCCAGAAACCAGGCAACAACAGGTTCAACAAGGCCAGGATACCCTAAAGCAGTGAGCAAGCCACCAGCACACGAGGTCCACATGCACAAAACCAGTGACCAGGCCCCTGGCCCACAGCTATTAATTCCAAATACTATATAAAGTATTGGTAAAAATAAGGTAACAAAGAGTCCTACCAATTTCTTTTTATGATAAAGATAGGGTGCTGATACCTAAACCAGGAAGAGCCAAAATAGAAAAAATAAAATTATAGACCAACTTCACTGACAAATATTGGTGCAAAAAAATTAAACAAAATATTATCAAAGAGATTACAGCAATTTATCTCCAGGAAAATACCATATAACCAGGTGGGATTTATACCAGGAATGTAGGGCTGGTTTAATATTATGAAAATTATCAGCATAACTTACCATATTTCTAACAGAAATCATATGATTATCTGAAGAAATGCAGAAAAAGCTGTTGACAAAATACAATACCCATTCCTATTAAAAACACTAGAGAATGTAGGAATAAATGGAGTTTTCCTTAAAATGATGAGTAGCATCTATTTAAAATCATCAGCAAGCGTTATCTGTAATGGGGACAATGTAGAAGTTTTCCCAAGATCAGGAGTTCAGGAGTGAAATAAGGATGTCAATTATTATCATTGTTATTCAATATTGTAATAGAAATGTTAGCTTTAGAAATGAGAGAAGAAAAACAAATTAAAGGAATTAGAATAGGCAATGAGGAAAGAAAACTCTTATTCTTTGCAGATGATATGATGGCATACTTAAATCCTAAAAATCAACTAGAAAACCACTTTAAATAATTAACAACTTTAGCAAAGCTGCAAGATATAAAATAAACCCACATAAATCATCGGCATTTCTACATATTGCAGCAAAGCTCAGCAGCAAGAGATAGAAAGAGAGATTCCTTTTAAAATAACTATAGACTATAATGAATATTTAGGAGTCTATCTGCTAAGACAGCCCCAAAAACTATAGGAATACAATTACAAAAAACTTTTCGCACAAATAAAGTCATATCCGAAAGACTGGAAAACTGTCAGTTGCTCATGGGTAGGCTGAGCTAATATAACAAAAATGTCAATTCTAGCACAATCTCTGAAGGTCAGACTCCTTTTCTTTTTCACCAAGACTTTGGAGAGACTGGAGACGAGTTGCAAATACAGTCCAAGGAGCTATGAGTACAGGCAACTACACCAGGCATCAGATCCTGTATGTCAATGATGCCTGCAAAAATAATGCAAAACAAGGAGCACAAGGAGGTATTGGTGTCTACTGAGGACCAGACCATGATCTAAACATAAATGATATACATTCTGGATTACAGACAAACCAAAGATCATCATTAGAAGCATCTACCAAAGGGATTGAACAAGCAAAGGCCCAAAATAAGGACAGACTTACTGTGTGCACAGATGATCAACTTATCACCAACGGTATGATTGAATGGATTGACAACTGGAAAGAAAACGACCGGAAAACAAGAAAAAATAAAGATGTTGTCCACAAAGACCAATTCACTAAGCTGGATAATATGACTTTCGTTGAGTGGAAGTACCTGTTCGTTCGAAATTTGAAGTCAATGCTGAAGCTCAAAGATTAAGCAGAGAAGCAATTAGAAAAAAGTGAGAAGACTTAATCAATACTTTGCAGATGGTGAAATTTAAAGTGTCACTCTCTTTAACCCTGCAATATAATCTCCAAATCAATCTCTTTACCCTCCCCCCATTCATGCTGTAGCCATCTTCCTTGGCCATCTTTGTTTTTCTATGTGCTATTTTAATTTTTCTTTGATAATATGAACAAAATACTATATACTATGCTATAAACATACTATACGCAACTATAGACATTATTTCCCATGTACTATTAATAAGAGAAAGGCAGATATCCTCATGTCTGTCAGATCCAACTGAACTCTGACCTGCTCAACTCTTGCCTCAAACTACCTATAACCTAATCCAGATGGTTTGACTGCTCACATGACTTGGGCTAATGGGAGTCACCAACTTTTCCTTCAGGTAAAATGGACTGTGAAACAAATCTTGCTATCTGCCCTGACACTTCTTTCTAAGGATTTCCTGGCTTTACTATTTGCCCTGCTTGTATGCCCTATAGTATCTCAATATCATCTGACCTTCTGATAATATCAAGATTCCTCTCTGGGCCATGCAAACTGCCCCTCTAATTCATTTTTATGACTTTTATGACTTATAATTTTAAAAGTCTTTTCATTTACCCAGCAACTGAACTCTCTTGTTGTCTTCCACCCCCAACCCTACTCCAAAGTGTGAACTTGACCATAGATTGTCTTTCTGTACTTGTCATCCATCTGCAGTACTGAGAATAGCACTTGGAACTTAGTAGAAATAGGAATTCAATAAATGTTTTTTCATTAAAAAATGACAATTCTACCTAAATTAATTTACTTCTTCAGTGCCATACTAATCAAACTACCAAAAATTATTTTATAGAGCTAGAAAAAATAATAAAATTCTTCTGGAAAACCAGAAAGTCAGGAATGTTAAGGGAAATTTTTAAAAATGTGAATGATGGTAGACTAGATGTACCAGATTTTTAATATATATTACAAAGTGGTAATCATCAAAACAACCTGGGATTTGTTAAGAAATAGAATACTAGACCTATGGAATAAATTAGGTAAATAATACAAAATAGTAAGTTACTATAGTAATATACTGTTTGATAAACCCAAAGACCCAAGCTTTTGGGACAAGCACTTAGTAACTGACAAAAACTTCCAGGAAAACTGGAAAGCAGTATGGCAAAAACTATGTACAGACCAACATCTTGCACTGTATACCACAGTAAGGTCAAAATGGGTACATGATTAAGACATAAAGGGTGATACCACAAACAAATTGGGAGAGCAAGGAATAGTTTACCTGTCAGATCTGTTATGCAGGAGGGAAAAAATTATGACTAAATAAGAGATAGGATCATTACAAGATGTAAAATAGATAACTTTACATTAAATTAAAAATTTTGCACAAATCAATGCAACCAAGATCAGAAGGAAAAGAGAAAGCCATTTTGTTTTTGTTTTGTTTTTTTATAGCAAGTGTCTCTTATAAAGGCATCATTTCTCAAATATATAGAGAACTGAGTCAGATTTATAAGAATACAAGTTATCCCTCAATTGATAAATGGTCAAAGGTTATGAATAGACAATTTTCAGATAAAGAAATAAAAGTTACCTATAATCATATGACAAAATGGTCTAAATCACTATTGCTTGGAGAAATTCAAATTAAAACAACTCTGAGGCATCAGCTGATATGCCTTTCAGATTGTCTAATATGACAGAAAAGGAAAATGATAAATGTTACAGGGGATGTAGGAAAATTAGAACACTAATGTACTATTATCGGAGTTGTGAACTGATCCAATCATTCTGGAAAGCAATTTGGTACTATGCCCAAAGGGGTACAAAACTATATGTGTGTTTTGATTCAGTAACATCTCTACTAGGTCTGTATCCTGAAGAGAATGAAAAAAAACCAACAGCAGTGAAAAGGACACTTTTGTGTAAAAATATTTACAGTAGCACTTCTTATCTTTGTGAGGCGGCAAAGGATTGAAAATTGAGGAGAAGTCCATCAACTGGGACGTGGCTGAACAAGTTATCTTACATGATTGTGATGGAATATTATTGTGCTATAAGAAAAACAAGCTGAATGATTTCCGAAAAATCGTGACTTACTCAAACTGATGCAAAGCAAAATGGGCAGAACCAGGGGAGCATTGTACACAGTAACAGCAATATTGTACAGAGATCACCTGGGAATGACTTAGCTTTTCTCGGAAATAAAACGATCCAAGAAAATTCCAAAGGACTTATGATGAAAAATGCTATCCCTCTCCAGAGAAAGACCTGATGGAGTCTGAATGAAGATTGAAGCATACCATTTTTCACTTCATTTTTTTTTTCATAATTTTGTTTTGTCTTGTTTTTTCTTTTTTGGCTGTGCATTCTTTCACAACATGACTAATATGGAAATGTTTTGCATGATTGTGTGTCTATAACCTGAACCAAATTGCTTACTACCTCAGGTAGGTGTAGGAGTCAGGGAAGAGAAAGAGAGAGAATCTGGAATTCAAAAATTTTTTAATGAATGATAAAAATTGTTTTTACATGTAATTGGTAAAAAATATTTTAAAAGAAAAAAGAAATAGTTCACTCTCACTTTCTGCATATAAATCAATGTTCTATTATAGTAACATGGCCTTCAACCATTTCCCAAGGTAGTCTGCTGCTTGAACCAACTAATCCCACTCTCATTCTCATGATGCTATCATTTAATGGTGATTGTTTCTCAGTAGGACTTCTTTGTCTAGAAGTTGCAGTCTTGTTTTGGTGTATACCTTAATCAAATCACATTCTCTGAGAATCTTTGAGACTGACTCAGACTCTGAGACTTTTAAGATGCCTTATCATTATCACTGCAGCAGCTAGATGGCATAGTGGATAGAGCACTGGACTCAGTCAGGATACACCTTAGTTCAAATCATCCATCAGATATTTAATTGGCTGTGTGGCCCTGGAAAAATTAGTTAATTGCTTTGGTTTCCTCAGCTACAAAATTGGGGAGAATAAAAGCATCTATCTTGCAAGGTCATTGTGAGGACCAAATGATACATTTGTAGAAGTCTTTTCTCCAATGTTATAAATTGCAATCTCCATGCTTTAGTGGAGTAAGTGGGTCATGTAGCAAAAGTGATGGATAAACAATAGAATATTGTGTACTCCAATGGAATTCACATAACATCGACAATTCTAGAGGAAAACCCCTTTCCCAGTAGGTAGACTTCATATAGAGCATCTAGGGGAATACATGGACAAGTGTTGTGCAGGATAAGGGGACATGAATGTGTTAGCATATGCACCAATCAGATCACAGATCTTCCAATATATGTAAGTAAATTCCATACCTATTTCTTGAAGCTACTCAGGAATTCAGTGCCTCATAGCTACGAGGTGACCTGAATAACATTACTAAATAAGTTAAACATGCTTTTCCTTTTCCTCGGCTCATCCTCTTTTCTAATTTAGCTAGTGATCCATATTGTTCACTCATTCATTCAACAAGCATTATTTAAGCATTTAATATATGCCAAGCATTATGCTAGAGGTTGAAGGGGCAAACACAAAAATGAAAAAATGCCTTCCATTAAAGAGGTCACATTCTATTGAGGGGGACAGGTGGAACAATATGTTTACAGAAAATTATGTACATTTATATCCAAAGTAATTTGAGGGAGGAGGCAACAATAACTGAGATTAGAATAGGCTTCTTATGCATTTGAACTGAACTTTGAAGGAAGTTACGGAATTTTCTTAGCACAAATTGATTTTCCTCTGTCCTCCTTCACCTCAGCATTCTGCAGTAGATATAACACTGGACCTGAAGTCAAGAAGACCTAAGTTCAAATCCGGTCTCAGACACTTATTAGCTATGTGTAACTCTGGGCAAGTCATTGCCCCTGTTTACCCCAATTTTCATGTGTGTGTGTGTGTGTGTGTGTGTGTGTGTGTGTGTGTGTGTACACATACATACATAAACACATATGCATGTTTATGTATGTATACATGTATGTGTATATGTATGTGTATATTGTATGTATGTGTGTTTTCTTGGTGTTGTTAGTCCAAAATTAGCACAAGCAGCAGAGAATTGATTCATACCTCGTTGCATCTCAGCTTCAGATGCTGCATTGAGTGTACAATCATCTGCAAACAGAAAACCATGCGCCAACGCTCCCTCCACTTTGGTCTTGGCAGAGCAAGCATTCACATGCTGGTCAGAAGAAGCTATACAAAGGCACTCTCAAGGTCATTCTCAAGAACTTTGGAATTGATTGTGTGGGATGGGAGACGTTGGCACAGGACCACTCAACATGGCGTTCTCATATCAGAGAGGGTTCTGTGCTCTATGAGCAAAGCAGAATTGAAATAGCTCAAAGAAAACGCAGGATGCACAAGTTTAGAGAATCCACTCCACATGTTCACACGGACTATTTGTGCCCAACCTGCGATAAACTATTAGGAGCTTGTATTGGCCTGATCAGCCACAGTTGCACACATTGAATCTTGACTCAAGTATAGTGATGTCATTTTGGTCCTCTTAGAGAATGAAGGACCACAACCAATCAACCAATCATGTATGTGTGTATATTTATATATGTGTACATGTACACACACTTGTATGTATATGCACACATATCTACTTATATATCTATATATGTGTGAGTATATATGTATGTATCTGCATATATAAAAGTATGCATGTAAAGTACGTATATATGAAATGTACATATATGCATGCATATATACACAAACATATACAAACATGTGTGTGCATGTATATATACATGTGTATATGTATTTGTGTGTGTATATATATATTAAGAGTAAGGTTGTTGTGAGGATTGAATGACATATGTAGTAATTGTAAAGCAGTTAGCACAGTACATGGCACAAAATAAGTACTATAGAAATGTTTAGCTGTTATTATTATAATAATAATTATTATTATTAATTCCTCCTCAAAAATAGCTCCTAAAACCCATTCATTCTCTCTAAGTCCTAATGCACCCTGTAAAAATTACTTTAGCATTAATTAGGAAGGTGTGATTGTTTTGCAGGAAGCCTGTAAAAGGACATAGAGACAAGCAAAGTTATGTCATATATGGAGAACAGCAAACAGGCCAATTTGTTATAACATAGATAATATGGAGGACAGTCATGGGCAATATCCCATGGAAGGTAGATTGGACTCAGATTGAGAAGGACATTAAATATTAAACAGGCAAGAAAACTGTTCTAGAGGCAAGAAGGAACCACTGGAACTCTTTGAGCTAAGGCCTAAAATAATCAATCGTCCACTTTAGAAATATCAGTTTCATTGCTTGGCTGTTGACCTTTGTGCTTGAAAATGACCAACATGAAAATATTATATTTGGGTAAAGGTATAGTGTGTCCGGCTGTGGCTGATCAGACCCACACAAGTTTGGATGACTCTACCGCAATTAGGGCACAAATAGTCAATGTGAACATATGGAGTGGAAATGTCTCTTAATGTATGCATTTAACGTTTCTTTAGAGCTATTTCAATTCAGCTTTATTCATAGAGCACAGTACCTTCTTTAATGCAAGAATGCATATTGATTGATCTTGTGCCAGTGTCTCTCATGTCTCACAATTGATTCCAACATTTTTCAGAAATACCTTTAAAATGTCCTTGTGCTGCTTCTTCTGACTGCCATGTGAGCGCTTGCCTCGTGTGAGTTCTTCATAAAATAGTCTTTTTCACAAACATACGTTTGGCATTGAAAAACATGGCCAGTCCATCAGAGCTGTGAACTCTGCAGCAGAGTTTGAATGCTTGGCAGCTCAGCTCAAGTAAGGACCTCAGTTTCCAATAAGTTATTGTGCCAGTTGATCTTCAGAATCTTCCTAAAATAATTCAAATGGAAGTGATTCTGTTTCCTGACATGGCACTGGTATACTATTTAGGTTTCATAGGCAACCAACAATGAGGTTAGCACAACAGCTCTATAGACCTTCAGACTGGTAGGCAGCTTACTAACCTCTTTCCCCTCACACATTCTTTCAGAGGCTTCCAAACACTGAGTTAGCTTTGGCAATGTATGCTTCAACCTCATCATTTATGTGTACATCCCTCGAAAATATGCTGCCAAGGTGAGTGAACTTATCCATAGCAATCAAAATTTCTCCATTTGCTGTATCTAATGGTTCCACATATGGATGATGTGTTGCTGGCTGGTGGAGAATTGGGGGTAATTGACAGGCCAAAAATCTATACATGTTCTGCTGCATCTCAGCCTCACAGGCTGCACTGAGTACACAATCATCTAAGAACAGAATGTCTACACACCAACTCTCCCTCCGCTTTAGTTTTGGCTTGTAGCCTTTTCAAGTTAAATAATTTACTGTCAGTATGGTAGCTGACCTTGAGGCCAATTACATCATCATGAAGGCATCTGACAACATCACTGAAAACACCATACTAAAAAGCATGGGAGCAAGGACACAGCCCTGCTTCACTCTATTGGTAACTGGGAAACTGTGAGAGAAAATCATTCATTATCAAGATCTCATGCAAGTGTGCCATTATAGAAAAGGAAAACAATATTGATGAACTTCTCTGAGCAATCAGATTTTGCTGGGCTCTTCCCCTCATGACTGAAAGCATCAAATGCTTTGGTCAGCTCCATGAACATTGTGTACAGACCTCTGTTCTGCTTCTGACATTTTCCTAGAGTTGTCAGGTAGCAAACACCATATTGACTATTTCTTGGCCCCTTCTGAAGCCACACAGACTCTCAAATAAATGACAATTTTCCAGGTGAAGAATTAACTTCTTAAGGAGTACTCCGGCAAGAGTCATGCCAGCAAGGACAAATGAGAGCCTTCCCCTCCCCCACTCCCCTGTGATTGTCATGAGACAAATCATTTCCATTTCCTTTATAGAGATGGACAATAGAGGCAACCTTGGACTCCTGGGGGAATGATCTTCTCTTGACATATAAACCAGAAAATTTCAGTCAGCTTTTGTATGAGCAATAAACCCCTTGCCTTGTAAATTTCAGCTGGAATATAATCAGCACCAGGTGTTTTGCCACTGGAGAGGAGCCTAGCAGCATCCAAAACATCATCTTCAGTTGGAAATTAGACTAAAGACAGACTGACTTCAACCTAAGGTATATGGTCAATGGTTTCAGCATTGGTCAATGGTGGTATGTTGAGAATGCTATAGAAATGTTCAGCCCATCTCTCCAAGAGCATATTCTTATCATTAATCAATGTGGTTCCATCAGCATTGAATACTTGAGATGTGCCATAGGTCTCTGGCCCTTAAATAGACTTACATGAATCATAAATTTACTTTGGATCGTTACTATTAATGTAAAACTGAATTTCATCTGCCTTCTTATTGAGTTAAGAATCCTTCCAAGAAATCCTTTAAGTTTTGCTTGCACTGTATTTTTTAAAAATAGGTTGTATATGTACAATGATGTTAAACATATGTCCACATTAGTCATGTCATGAAAGAAGAATCACAACATATGGGAAAAGCTGTGAGAAAGAAAAAACAAAAAGGTGAAAGTAGTATGTTTCTATCTGCATTCAGACTCCATACTTTCTCCTCAGGACATGTAGGGTTAGGATTTTCCATTATGAGACTTTTAGAATTGTCTTGGATCATTGTATTGCTGAGAAGAGCTAAGTATACCATAGTTGATCATCACATAATGTTACTGTCACTCTCTACAATATTCTCCTGGTTCTGCTCACTTCACTCTGCATCATTTCATCTAAGTCTTTCCAGGTTTTTCTGAAATACTCTTGCTCATCATTTCTTGTAGCACAGTAATACTCCATCACATCCGTATACCACAATTCATTTAGCCATTCGCCAATTGATGGGCATCTCCTCAATTTCCCATGCTTTGCCACCAAAAAAAGAGCTGTTATAAACATGTTTGTACATGTAGGTCTTTCTCCCTTTTTATGATCTCTTTGGGATACAGACCTAATATTGCTGGATCATAGGGTGTGCGTAATTTTGTAGCCATTTGGGTATACTTCCAAATTGCTCTCCAGAATGGTTGGATCAGTTCACAACTCCAAAAATAATGCATTAGTGTTCCAATTTTCCCACATCTTCTCCAACATTTATTATTTACCTTTTTCCATCACATTAGCCAATCTGATAGCTATGACATGGGAACCTCAGAGTTGTTTTAATTTGCATTTCTCTAATCAATAGTGGGAACATTTTAAAATATGACTATAGATAGCTTTAATTTCTTCATCTGAAAAACACCTGTTTATTTCTGTTGACCATTTATCAATTGGAGATGGCTTATACTCTTATAAATATGATTCAGTTCTCTATATATTTTCGAAATGAGGCCTTTATTAAAAGCATTGGTTATTAAAAATGTTCCTCAGCTTTCTGCTTTCCTTCTAATCTTGCTTGCATTGGTTTTAATTGTGCAAAACCTTTTTAATTTGGTGTAATCAAAATTATCCATTTTTTTTCATTTCATAATGTTCTCTATCTCTTGCTTGGTCATAAATTCTTCCATTCTCTATAGATCGTACAAGTAAACTATTCCGCATTCTCCTAATTTGCTTATGGTCTCATCCTTTGTGTCTAAATCATGTACCCATTTCATTCTTATCTTAATATAGCATATGAGATGCTGATGTATGCTTAGTTTCTGCCATACTATTTTCCAGTTTTCCTAGCAGCCTTTGTCAAATCGTGAGTTCTTATCCAAGAAGCTGGAGTCTTCGGATTTATCAAATAGTAGATCACTATAATCATTGACTACTGTGTTTATTATACCTTATCTATTCCATGAATCTACCACTTCATTTCTTAGCCAGTACCAAATAGTTTGTATGATTGTCACTTTTTAATATAGTTTGAAATAAAGGATTGCTAGGCCACCTTCATTCAGATATAGATAGATGGATAGATGGATAGATAGATAGATGGATAGATAGATAGATAGATAGATAGATAGATAGATAGATAGATAGATATAGGTAGATAGATAGATAGATAGAGATAGATAGATATATGTATTCATTAATTCCCTTGATATTCTTGAAACTTTGTTCTTCTAGATGAATTTTTTGTTATTTTTTCTAGCTCTATCAAGTAATTTTTGGTAGTGTGACTGGTATTTCACTGAAAAA
Organism: Phalanger gymnotis; assembly: GCA_028646595.1. NCBI lineage: Eukaryota > Metazoa > Chordata > Mammalia > Diprotodontia > Phalangeridae > Phalanger > Phalanger gymnotis. The sequence goes on from CM053626.1 coordinate 77,383,431, forward strand.
ATAAATTACTTTGGGCAGGATTGCCATTTTTATTATAATGACT
>CM053626.1:77392583-77405785 GCA_028646595.1 Phalanger gymnotis
AGTCCAATAATTTTTAAATGATCTCTCCTGGATCTATTTTCCAGGTCAGTGGTTTTTCCAATGAGATATTTCACATTGTCTTCCACTTTTTCATTCCTTTGGTTCTGTTTGATAATATCTTGATTTCTCATAAAATCACTAGCTTCCACTTGCTCCAATCTAATTTTTAAGGCAGTATTTTCTTCAGTGGTCTCTTGGACCTCCTTTTCCATTTGGCTAATTCTGCCTTTCAAGGCATTCTTCTCCTCATTGACTTTTTTGGAGCTCTTTTGCCATTTGAGTTAGTGTTGTTTTCTCCAGTATTTTTGGGGGGTTTCCTTTAGCCAGTCATTGACTTGTTTTTCATGGTTTTCTCACATCACTCTCATTTCTCTTCCCAATTGTTCCTCTACTTCTCTTACCTGATTTTCCAAATCCTTTTTGAGCTCTTCCATGGCCTGAGACCAGTTCATGTTTTTCTTGGAGGCTTTTGATGTAGGCTCTTTGATTTTGTTGCCTTCGTCCGCCTGTATGTTTTGTCTTTTTTGTCACCAAAGAAAGATTCGAAAGTCTGAGTCTGCATCTGAGTCCATTTTCACTGCTTGGTCACGTTCCCAGCCAACTTACTTGACCCTTGAGTTTTTCATTGGGGTATGACTGCTTGTGGAGTATAGAATACTTTTTCCCAAGCTTGAGGGGCAGCACTGTTGTTTTCAGAGCTATTTCTACACATCAAGCTCTACTACACCAGTGTTCTTCTTCCCCCAAGAACCACCAACATGGACCATACTCAGATCCAAGCAGGCTCTGCACTCTGGCTCAGATCTGCCTCTTAATTCCTCCCACCAGGTGGGACTGGGACCAGAAGCAACTGTAGCTGTAGTTCTGTAGCTGCACTACCTCTGCGACCCGGGGCCATGCTCAGACCATGAACTCCTTTCACTCTGTCCCAACAGCTTTTCCCACTAACCTTCTCTGTTGTCGTTGGGGTTTGTGGGTTGAGAAGTCTGGTAAATGCCACAGCTCACTGATTCAGGGTGCTAGAGCCTGTTCTGCCCAGCTCCCAGTCTGGTTGGTCCAGGCACAGCTCTGGGTTTTGCTTTGCTCCGCTCCCAGGTAGACCTTACCCTGTGACCATCCAGGCTGTACTGGGCTGGATCCCTGCTTCCCTCTGCTATTTTGTGGGTTCTGCAGTTCTAGGATTTGTTCAGAGCCATTTTTATAGGTGTTTGGAGGGACCTGGGAGGGGAGCTCATGCAAGTCACTGCTTTCCAGCCACCATCTTGGCTCTGCCCCGGTCCATCAGTTCTTTATCGCAATACAGACAGCATTTTCTTTCATGAGTTCTTTGTACTTTTGGATCATTGTGTTGTTATTTTTATTAGCTCTATCAAACATTTTTTGTTAGTTTGATTGGTATGGCACTGAATAAGCAAATTACTTTGGGCAGTATTGTAATTTTTATTACACTGACTCCACCTACCAATGAACAATCGATATTTTCCAGTTGTTTAGATCTGACTTTATTTATGTGAAAAATGTTTGTAATTGTGTTCATAAATGTCCTGGGTTTGTCTTGGAAGGTAGACTCCCAAGCATTTTATATTGTTTACAGTTATCTTAAATGGAATGTCTCTTTCTGTCTCTTGCTGCTGAACTCTGTTGGTCACATATATAACTTATATGGGTTTAGCTTATATCCTGCAACTTTGCTAAAGTTGTTAATTATTTCAAGAAATTTTTAGTTGATTCTCTAGGATCCTCTAAATATATCATCATATCTATCATATTATATCATCATATATCATCAACTGCAAGAGCGATAGTTTTGTTTCAATTCCTATTCTAATTCCTTTGATTTCTACCCCACCTTATTGTTATGGCTAATATTTCTAGTACGATATTGACTACTATTGGTGATAATGGGCATCCTTGCTTCACCACCGATCTTATTGGGAAGGCTTCTAGCTTATTCCCATTATACATAATGATTGTTGATGGCTTATCCTGGTTAATGGTTATGGTTAATCCTGCTTATCATTTTAAGGAATGCTCCCTTTATTCTTTGATCTCTAGTATTTTTAATTGGAATAGGTGCTGTATTTTGTTAAAAGCTTTTTCGGGATCTATTGAGATTATCATATAACTTCTGTTGGTTTTCTTATTCCTTGTGCAGTTTTTTATACTGGTAACCAAACTCTCTACATGGGCATTTTTACTTTGTCACCATTTTCCTAATTTTTAGGTCACTTATCAGAATTTTTGATGCATCATCATCTACATGCTGGCTCCTTCACAAATGTTCCCTAGGTCTCTGGCTTGTGTCTCCTATCTTGTATTTATGACTCTATCTTGGAGAGTTCATCAGCATGGATGGACCTAATTATCATCTCTAAGCAGATGATCTTATCAAATCTATATATCTGGACATAACTTCTAGGTATCTTGAACTCAAAATTTCAATATAGAACTCATTTCTTAAGAAAGACATCATCTCCCTAACTACCAAAGTTTATAGTCTTGTAATTACTTTGATTTTTATCTCCTACTTTACCTCCCCTTCCCTCATGCTACCCTCCTCATTTCCAATCAGATAGCAAAACTGTACAATTCTATCATATAACAGCATTTTTTGCAGCTGACTCCCTTTTCTTCATTCATTCTCCATTGAACTGCAGTTCAATCTCTCATCACTTTTCACCTACCTTGTGGAAATAGCCTCCTGATTGTTCTTGGATCTAGTTTCTCTTTTCTCCCATCTATTCTCATCCAGCTATACAAATAATCTTCATATTGCACCTGACCGACCATATTTCTCCTCTGTTCATAAGTCTTTAGTAGTCCTTGATTTCCGATAAGATAAAATGCAAACTCAGCCTGGCATTTAGGTCCCTGTGCATTACGACTTTCACCTACCTTTTTGGTTATATTTTATTTTATTCCTCATTATTAGGTACTCTGAGTTCCAGACAAGTGGTACTACTCCTTTATATGACACTTCTGAACATTTATATTGCCATTTTCCATGCCTGAAATTTACACCCTCCTCAATTCTACCTCTCAGAATTCTTGTCATTCTTCAAGGCTCAACTCAGAAGCCAACTATTCCATGAAGCCTTCCCCGATGTTCACAATTTCAAGTGTTCTCTGTCTCCTGGATTTTGTTCATATTATATTTAATTGTCACCTCACTCAATAGTATGTAAGCTTCTGAATGAGAGGGACTATTGTGTTTTTTTGTTTTTATATCATCATTACCTAATTGAGCATCTCACATAAAGTAAGTTTCAAAAATGTTTGTTGAACTGAACTGTATTTTTAAAAAGTTTCTTGAAAAGGGTATGTGTACCTGTCACATTTTAATGTGTGTATGAATGGCTTGTCATTCATTATGTTCTGGAGGCAATGCCAATGGGCTGCAAATGAGTATATCAAGACTGCTACTTATGTATAACTTTCACTCATTCTGATTTTTGTCCTTACTTCAAGTCTGCCACTATCATTGCCTCTAGAACACCTCAGGGGGCAGTTACAGTATGCTAGACTAGAAAAATTATAAATATTTAGGTTGGCCTATAAGTTTCACTTTTGGTGTGTTCTATTATTCCTCTATTTGAATTAAATATTCATCTAAACAATAGAGTATTTTGGGGGGGGTCTAAGAGGGTCAAGGTATGAACCAATTTACCTTTCAAAAAATACCAGTTAGTTAAAAAAACAATTCCCATATAATTATCACTTAGACAAAGTAGAAGAACTGGCAGAATTATTTGGATAGAAGTGAACATGTGATGGCCAACTCATGACTTTTCAGCAATTTAAAATTAAATTTCACTGCTCAGTTCTGTATGTCATTTTCCTAACCTTTACTATCTAAACAAGAGGAGGATTAGGGGAGACTGCTTTCAAAAGGAGTCACACATCTACTATATTTTAATTAGGCTATAGACAATTGACATTATTGAGAAGGGAGAAAGCCAGGAAAACACTTAATGGGTGGGGGTAGAGGGACAAAGCTAATTAGAAGTCTTTAATACTATGCTTATTTCATCATTTAATTCCCTAAAATCTTGTACACTGGGGTAGCCTAATGAAATACACATCTCATTTTTCTAGGGCCCCAGGAGAAGTATATTTGCACAATTTTGTTTTACGCAACCACGATTAATTCAGATCACTCAATCCAAGCAATGGTAGACAACACCTTTGATCACAGCAATCTCTTTTCTTGCACTTATGAGTCTTTTAAACAGTGAAGAAACTCACATGCAAAGGTAATCATCTTTGTGCTTCATTCAATTGGCTGTTACATTTGGAAGGCTGTTAAGTTTGGAGGGAAGCAGTGTACTTTGAGGTTGCACCAGATTCTTCATGCTTACATCCATCTACTGAAAGAATTGAATGAATCCTACCCACAGAAATTCAAAAGGCAAATGAAATAATGAGGGATCCTTTCCGTTATTCTTGCATTGTTGTTGTTAATATTGGTAGGGGATCCATTTTTTAGTTTATTCTCTTTAATCTACCCTCTAAGAAAAAAGGAACAATAACTATCAAGGTCCCCACCATCCTACCCCAGGAAATCTTAGAATATGTTATTTATCCAAGTGCCCCCAGAAGGGGAAAAAATTGCTCCACTTGTGTAAGCACCAAAAATTATCAGATTTAAAATATTTACAATATCAGATTTAGAAAACTATTTCAACCAACAGAAAATACAAAATAATAAAAGGACTCACAGTTGCCTAGAATACAAATAATCAATGATTCTCTACTCTTACTTAGTAAGTCACATCTTCAGGGAACTATACAGGTTTCCTGTCTTTTAGTACTGATTTAGTCCACCTAAAATGAAGATATTAGGATTCCTAAGGTGGCAAATCTTTAACATTTAAGTCATTCCACAATGTACATAAATACATACGTACAGATATACATGTACATATACTGACAGACATATATGTATATTTGTGTGTATATGTATAATATATGGATGTGTATGTATATATGTACTTACAAACACACACTTATATATATTATATGTATGTATATGCCTCTAAATCTTATAATACTACTCGATGGGCAGGTAGGTGGTGGAGTGGATAAAGAGCTGGGCCTGGAGTCAGAAAGACTCATTTCACTGAATTCAAATCTGTCCTCAAACTCTTACTGTGTGACCCTTGGCAAATCACTTAACCCTCTTTGCCTCATTTTCCCCATCTGTAAAATGAGCTAGAGAAGGGAATGGCAAATTGCTTCGTTATCTCTGCCAAGAAAACCCAAAAGGAATCATAAAGAGTCAGATTCTATTGAAAACAACTTCACAACAACAATAATAACAAAATAGACTTTCACTTCACCTAGAATGATAATGAACTTTGTGGTGATAGAACTTATGGCACCTGAATACCTCATGATAATACCAGAGACTAAAATCTAGAATTATGGTGGGTTTTTTTTGTCTTTTATATTGGTATTAGGAGACAGCCATAAGTCAATTCGAGACACAGAATTAATTTATTCTTTTCGTATATATGACTTCTTATTTCTCTTCTAGGCTTTGATTAGCATGGAGATGAGGTAGAAGGAGAAGAAAGGGCTGAGAATACACAGCTTTCACCACACCCTCAGCTCTGTGGTGTATTAAAATAAAACAAAACAAAACTACAACTGTAGAACAGCCCAGAACAAAGAGATAGCTCCACAGAACTATAAGACAATCAAACTATTACCTAAAAGCTTAGATTTACTTATTCATCTTGATTGACTTGTGAATGGCAAGTCAAATATCCAAGCCCAGAATATGTCCCCAACTCTAAAAAAAGATATTAATGGGAAAGTCCACTTCCTCTATACAGAGAGCATAGAGACGGAATAACCTTGAATTCTACCTCATACATACCACGTTGGCAAAGATAACAAAAGGAGAAAATAACAAATGTTGGAGGTGTAAAAGCAGTTCACTGTTTGTGAAGTTAGGAATTGGCACAGCCATTCTGGAAAGCAATTTAGAATTATGTTCTCAAAGATATTAAAGCATGCATACTCTTTGGCCCAGTGATACCACTATTATGTATATTTTCCTAAGAGATAAAAAGAGGAAAAAATCATTATATTTAGAAAATATTTATAGTAACATTTTTGTAGTAATAAAGAAATGGGAACTAAAGGTCTATTTGTTTTGGATTGTTAAATGTTGGTCTGTGATTTTAATGAGATATAGTATCATAATAAATTATGGAATAAAAAGTTTTCAAGGAAATTAGAATGATCTCTTTGAACTGATGCAAAATTAACTGAGGAAAATTTATTTTTACAATTATAACATTATTAAGTAAAACAGATTTGAAAGAAAAGAAATCTTACCAATTCAATGACAAGCTATGATTTTGTCTGAAGATGAAACGTGGAGAGAAAGCAAGTGTGTGAACTTGATGGATTTCTTTTTTGTTTTGAAGGAGAAACTTTATTATAAGGGCCTTCTCTTTTTTCATACCTGAGGGTATGGAAGACATAAAAATGAAGATTTGTAATAGGAAAAAAAATAATAAAAATAAATTAGGTTAAAAAAAAGAAACCTTCAGGGCAAACTATTCAACCCTGTAATTTTACTGATGAGAAAATTGTAACTGGGGAAGGCTAAATGATTTGGCTAAAATAGTAAGCATTAGAGGCAAGAACTGAACCAACATTTTCTGATCATATAGTGTGCTTTACCCTTTACCATGCTGGCTCCAAATGAAAACAAAGTCTCCCCAAATGTCAGCCTTTATGACTCATCAAGTTGGCAAGCCTTGATTTATTGTAGAATACATATTTCTGGATTTGCTTCTAGGTTCCATATCGGTTTCTTTAATATTTGTCAAAATTTGCACAGCTGATGACTTAAAACAAAAATATTTTCCCTGCAGTTATTTATTTGCAATGACTCCAGCAATTTTTTTTACTATTTTTCCTCATTTGTATCACTTCACCTTTTTTCTAAAATGAATAATTATAAGGTCTAATGTCTTCTTGGTCACACTTATCCAGGACATCCAGTGATTCATATGAATTCCTTTTAAAAGGACTTTAAATCATTGCTTTATTATCAAGTCATAGTAAACAAATTGGAATCATCAGAGACACAAGTGTTTAACTCAACCCACCAACCAATCACACTGCAGTGTTCCAAAAGTGAAAAGTTTGTTGGAAATGTGAATAGTTGTATTAAAACATCATGTGCTGTCATGGGGTTGTAAATTTCTGGACCATAGTTCAAAATAATGGAACGTAGTTTTTTTTTTTGGTTTTTGGTTTTTTGGGGGGGGCAGGGATACAATATATCTTAAAGGGAGAGGTAAAAATTCATTTACATGGGGACTTACAAATCTAATAAAAATGGATTTTAACAACAAAAGAGAAGGAGGAAGCCGCCAATGGATATCTACATGATAAATATATAGATAATTGCTATGATTTAGGAAGAAAAAAAGTAGAGTTTTTAAAGATGCACAGAAAAAAAAATCCAAGAAAGGAGATTGCAATAAATATCATGATCTCTAATATTTGCATACTAATATACAAAGTATTGGTAACAAGTATGGTAAATCATAGATCCTAAAGTAAAGAGACAAATTTGACCTAGTAGTTATGCTTAGATTTGATTATATGGGACTCATGATCTGAATGTGGCTCTGGAAGTTTGTATGTTATTGAAAAAGAAATATAATAGGAAAAGTGGTAATCAAGGTACCATAGTATATTAAAAATATACTTTTGTGAGAAGAAAATCAGGAAACAGAAGGTGAAAATATCTTGGAGAGCATTTATGTAAAAATAAATTGAGGCAAAAACAGTTATCTTAGCATTACGGTATACTATAGACCACCTGGATAAAAGGAGGAAGTAGATGAGAACTAAGTTAGATCACACACCTAGCACAAAAACAAGGCAAACTAAATATAGAGGACTCCAATTATAGTGACATCTATTGGCACTTTCTATCAGAAGTAGCTAAGCTAATGTCTTGGTGTGTTTTAATGAAAGTTCTATACATCAAGAAATAGAGAAAGCAATAACAGGCATTATTCTTATGGATCTAATTCACATCAAGGAAGGACTGGCAGCTGTGGAAGAGATGAAAGTAATGGGAAATTTGTGGAAAGTGTCACTCCATCTTAGATTTTTGGAAAGATAATAGGAAAGCCCGAAATAGTTTGACATATGCCCTAGATTCTGATAAAACAAATTTCAAAGAAATAAAATAAAAGATATGGTGGAGACAAAGATAAGAGAATTCAAAAGTTTTCAAGAATGCAATTCTGAAGTCATAAAAACGATACCTAAAATGTGTAGATTAGTTAAATTATCCAAAACAAATGATTTGGAAAATTAGGAAACTCATTAGCTATATTAGAATTTTTAAAAGAAAGAGATATATAGAAGTTGGTATAGAACAGTTACCATGGATAAATTTTAAAAGTGTGGCATGTCCCTATAAGAAAAGTGTTAAAACTCAGGATGAGCTGAGGCTGGTAAAAAAAAAAAAACTTCTATGGACTTCTAAAAGAGAGTTGTTTTTTAGATTTATTCAATAAAAGTAGTGAATCAAAGACAGGATAGGACTGCTGCTTGGGGTGTATGGGACAAAGAAAATATATCAGAAAGATAGAAGAACTATTCACCTCTTATTTTGATTTTGCTTTTTCTGACATGAGAATGACCTTCATTTTGGAAAAGATAGAATAAAAATAACTAAGAGAGTCTACCCCAAGATAAATAGGAAAACTGTAAGAGAACGTCTGGTAGCCTCTAATGAGTTCACGTCACCAGGTACAGACAAATTACCTACCAGGTTTTTGAAAAAAAAAACCAAACCCACAGATATGATTGCTACATTATTGTCAATGATCTTTGAATGTCTGAGGCAGGATTGGAGACAGTCAAATGTTCTCTGATTTTTTTTTAAAAGGCAGATATGAAGCCTCTAAATGATAGGTCACTGATTTTAGTTTTGACTCCTGGCAAACTTTCAGAACACATTATTAAAGGGATGTTTAGTGAACATGTAGAAAAGGAAATGATGATCTCAAAGAGTCATCATGACTTCACCAAGAATAGCTCATGCTAAAATTAACCTCATTTCTCTTTTTGACAGGCTTACTAGGCTGGTAGAATTGGTAAGTGCTATAGATATAGTTTATTTATATTTTATCAAAGCATTTGATAAATTATCTCATGCTATTCTTGTGGTTAATGGAGAGTAAAGTGTCTGCCACATGTAATTTAAGCTTTTTCCACTTTTCCTAGGCTTTTCATGTACTGACAGAAAGTTTGTCACAGATATTTGGATGATAGTTTATATACTGAATGTCCTTTACTATAACATCTTAGCAAATACTTCTTTCTAAAAGCTAATGAAATCTAACTGAAAGATTCATATCAACTAATTCTTGTAGGGACGTAACATGACACTGGGGGTTTGTGAGTTACAGCATTAACAATAACCTAGCCTGAAGGACATATTAGTCACTTGTTTTGGCATCCAGCTTGCTGTGTGATTGAGACACTACATTTCTTACATTTGTTGTTTCCTTAAAGGGTAATGATATACTATTATATTCATAAAAAAAATTATTTAGACATTCCCTAATCTGTAGTTATCCCTCTCCCTTTTTTTGCTCCCACAAAGAATCAGGACATCAATATTGCATGAAACATTCCATGGACCTCCAGAATATTCCTCTATTATACACATTACTATTCTTATTCAATCTATCATGCTGCCACTCTTCCTTCCTGATGAGTCTCCCCTATAGTTCATTCTTTGTTCTATTAATTGACTTCTGCTCAGGCTCTCCTGTTTCATCTTCCTGCTGTCAATATCCTCTTCATTACCATCCCTTCTGACTAAGCTGAATGTTTGTCAGGGGAAAAGAAAATACTTGGCTCCCTCAATCATGGACAAATATTGCCGGGGCAAAAGTGTTTCTTATCTCTTTAAGGGAAAATGTCCTGATCTCCAAAGCAATGACAATCTCAAGGTTATCTGTGGTTTCTCCAAGAATAATCCTTGATCCTGAATTTGTTCTTATTAAATGCAACCTTTGGGCAGGTGATGATGCAGTGAGCATGAAGTCAGGGAGACAGGGTTCACATCTGGTCTTAGATCCTTGCTAGTTATGTGACCCTGGGCAAGTCATTTAACCTCCATTTGCCTCAGTTTCCTCATCTATAAAGAAGGGACGATTATAATATATACTGCTTAGAGTTATGAGGATCAAAATTTAGTAAGAGCACACTTAGCTTGTCACAATGCCTGGCATATAGTAGACAGCATCTAAATGCTTATTCTTTTCTCTTCCCCATTCTTACTTGACAGAAATAGTACTGGTCTTTAGAGGCAGAAAACTCTGCTAAGTGACTTGGCATGATGGGCATTTCACTAGACTGATTTATAGAAAATTTCAAATCATTCCCAATTTAAAGAAACCTGTTTATATCCTGGGGAACAATGAAGGAAAGAGGAAAGTAAAGGGTCTGGATTCAAGCAACATTTTATTTTGAATCCTAACTGACATTTCCTAGCTGAGTGAAAGCAGGCAAATCGGTTAACTTCTGAGCCCATGTTTCTTCATCTTTAAAACAGAGCATTGATTGTGTGTTATTTTACCCCTCATTGTCACTATATGGAACTAATTTATCCACAATCTTAGAGTGATATGTGAATGTTAATAAACTTCTGTTCATCTAGAATGTTTGAAGAATGAGATGTAGTAGACATATAGAAGCTTCTGGACAAGGATGGTATAAAATTGGCAAGCATGGATGGGTTGAATCTATGATACCACAGATCCATTTGACTATTTGAGTACAAAATGCATGGGTTACCTATCTGCAAAAATAAATGTATCACACTAAAATGTACTTAATAATTGAACTCTTATGAAATGTGGCTTAATCTTTATTTGACTTTCCTAAAGACACTTGAAGATTTTAAAGTGCCTGAAAAATCATCATTTTGGACATCAATTAGAACTGCAGAAATTTAAAAATAAATAGAGCATGGGGAAAAACCTAATCTGATTTTTATTATCTGACTGATAAGTTAAAAACAATCATTATATCAATTAGTTTCATTTTTTCTCTGTTGAAGAAAGAGTTGACATTTAAGACATTCAAATTTCCTGGTTTTTTTGCCACTAGATTCTATTTGCTCTAGTGAATCAACTAATGCTTCCTTCTCCTTGGCTACAACAATCAATGTATTACAATAACTATCCATTACCTTGCTATAAACATACTCTTACTATATTTCCACATGCCAGATTTAGGACGTGACATCTTTCTAATGGATAAACAAGAGTTTGTGAAATTGTGATTTTAAAAAATAAAAGATGAATACTTTGAAATTGAATCATACCACTCAATGTTAGCTTCCTTTCTGCCTCCTAACAATATTCTTTGTCTTGAGAAGAATTAATGAACCATGAAGTAAAGTCATAATTATTACTTTGTAAAAATAAAGATGAAATTTGATTTAAAATCTCTTTTAAAGTTGCTGGTCTTCTAACAGATAGCTCCAGAGGACCTCAGAATTTGCTGAAAATAAACCCTTATTTGATTTCATAGTAAAAGCACAAAATTGCATTTCTATAATAAAGCATCATACTTTAGAAAAATGATGTTAATTTCTTTTGATTTGTTAGTATACACAAGATCTATTATTAAAACTATGTTCTAAACAATATTATAAATTTAAACTATAGAAAATAACAAATGTGTAACCACATAGTACTGTTAATAGAGGTTCCAGAAGGGCCTAGAATTTGCCAAAAGTAAATCCTTGGTTGTTTACATAGTTAAAGAACAGAACTACATTTCTATTATAAAGTACCATATTTGGGGGCAATGATGTTCATTTCTTTTAATTTACTAGTACACATGAAACATTATTAAATTGCATTCCAAATGATCATATAAAATTAAAATATGTGAAATAATAAGTCTATAATCACAGAATTAGAAATTTTTTGTAATCATGATCAAGGTACTGTATCCCATGCAAATGAAACTGTAATTCAAGTTTAAATACTGTCGTGCTTAATAAATTGATATTTATAGGTTACCTAAGATTCTTAAGCTATTGTTTAAATACATTTATTTGTTTTCATTCTCAGAAAATTGTTGTTTCTCTGTTTAAGAATGCTACATATGAGTGTTAGCATGTTGAATGTGTATAGCACTTGCTTTGGAACCAAGATGACCTGCTTTCAGAGTCCTGCCTCTACCTCATACTATATGAAGATAAGAACTCACTTAACCTCTCTTTTAAGAGGTGCCTCTATAGGCCAATAAATTATAGACAGTTACCAATTTATATATCAGTGGTGAGGGAATTCATTCTAACTATGAAATCATATATTGACCCAAAAAGCAACAAGAATTGTTCTCACACTTGAATACAACTTTTAATTTATTCCTTAACTCATGCTTCTTTTAATTGCTCATACCATAGAGTAGTATATAAATGCAATTGTATTATTGTACAAATAACTTCCTAATCCCTAAATTACTTATGTGACCCTCCATTTGAACCTCAACAAATTCTTACATTGTTCTTTAATTGTGGTAGGGTGAATAAGAATGGAAGAAAATGACTACTTTACAACTTCAATACTACACACATCTTCCTTACCTAAAATATGGGACTACTTGTTGATTTAGCCAACCTGGAAAGCACATGTTGCTTTCAAATGACCATTCAGCAGCCATTTAAAATTTGATGTCTTATTGTATCTATGATTTCAATGATATTGTTGTCATCCAATCATATACATCATAGTCCCTCTATGGAATTTATATCCATGGTACTCAAGATATTGCCCAGAGAAGATTTACACAAAACATTAGAGGTCTTAATAGTGTTCTTTTAATATTTAGTATTTGACTGGGGTGGGTCAGAGGCATGCAGAAATTCTGCCACTTGTTTTCATGACGTGAGGAACTCACTTCCTTTTCTTGTCATGAAAAGTCTGATATAGATAGATATATAGATAGATAGATGTGTGTATCTATATATATATATATATATATATATATATATATATATATATATGTGCACATACACATATACACACAGATAATATGTATGTTTTTAGAATAGCCATTATTGGCAACTGCAACCTGTTCTCTAATTTAAAAAAAAGTTCTCTAATTTAAAAAAAATCCATTTTCCTTTT
>CM053626.1:77405885-77441215 GCA_028646595.1 Phalanger gymnotis
GTGTTCTTTTAATATTTAGTATTTGACTGGGGTGGGTCAGAGGCATGCAGAAATTCTGCCACTTGTTTTCATGACGTGAGGAACTCACTTCTTTTTCTTGTCATGAAAAGTCTGATATAGATAGATATATAGATAGATAGATGTGTGTATCTATATATATATATATATGTGCACATACACATATACACACAGATAATATGTATGTTTTTAGAATAGCCATTATTGGCAACTGCAACCTGTTCTCTAATTTAAAAAAAAAGTTCTCTAATTTAAAAAAAATCCATTTTCCTTTTTGCTACTTGTAACTTTTGCTTATCTTAGATCATGATTTTTTCAGTATTCATAGAAGTAGCTTCAGGAGGAGAATAGTGATATCAAAATGATATCAAAGAGATATTATTTTTCTTAGTTCCTTTACTTTCAGTGGGTTGAGTAAGATCAAGGAAGACACTGTGCAGTTTCCCAAATAAGATCATCTCTTTTTCTTTTTTCTATTCATTGCCAGCTCTGGTTCAATAAACACTTTTAGTGGTTTTCAAAGGTATATTCATTAAATAATTAGATTGGCCTACCCAATTAGTTGCTGGGCATCACAATTGAAGCAATATACATTTCTCTTCCGATTTTTCTTTCCAGTGTGGATAGTTAGGCCATTACCATTGGCATTATTGTGGAGTTTTCCAACAAAGCTTTGCAATATTCTAGGGGTTAGTATCAATAATGTTATATGAAAATAGGAACATCTGGAGAACCTCACCAACAATAGGAAAGAAATCCTTTTCTTTGTACTTTATGCAGTTTGTGCGTGTATGTATAGATAGAGATATATACTTGATATCAAAATGCAATGAATCATTAAACTAAATAATATCTACAGGCACTTCTGTTGTAGACCCTAAGATTTGGATGCATGTGGGACACCTCACTTTCCTTCCTGTTCTGTATGTTCTAGCCAAACTCACTTCCTTGCTGTTCTTCAAAGTCAATATTCTTTATTGCCTTCTACTCCTATGCATATGCTGTCTGCCATACTTATAATGCATTCCTTCCTGAATTTAATCTCTTAGAATCCCTAGCTTCCCTCAAGATTCAGCTGTCTTTTGCTATGGAGCACTCCCTCTTTTTCCCTTAAATGTTAGTGTTCTTTTGAAAACATCATGTATAGACTTATCTAATTATATTATTTTTGCACAGTAGGTACTGATTTTTTTCATATATGTGTTTATATACCTAGTGCCTAGAATAAAGCTTGGCATTTAATAAGTTCTAGGATACTCAAAAGGGTTTTGGAGGGATCTTTTCTATGCTGTTGTGTTCTCAAGCCTTCACTATTTGTATTTTCCTCAATGTTAGCCACCCATGACTGGCACAGAAAGTCCATTTAACAACTTAACATAAATTTTACAAAAGGATGTTTCCTTGTTAGATGGGATTAAAAGAAATTGTCAAGATTCAATTTTGCTTCATATAATCAAATATTATCTTGAAATCAATAAATAACAAAAATCAGTGTCTAACATTTTGTATACCTCTCAGTCGGTTGAGTGACCATAAAGAGATATGCTATAGGATATTACCTATGAAATTCTCTATGAAAGTTGGCCTTTTTCTTTCTCATTTTTTTTCTAGGATTTCCTGGATGAATGTTCAATCCATTTAATAAAAGATTGGTAGCATGTATGAGAATGTGATCTTTTTCAGATTAGCATTTAAGAATTCAGGATCACCTTCCATATCACTGTGAGGCACAAGATCAGTATTTTGGCAAAGTTGGCCACCTGACAGCAAGCACAGTGCATGAATGAATTTAGCTTATTATTTAAATTAACACAGAATTATCTTGTTCCTCATATCTGGATTGGAGGGAATTAGATTTTCCATATTGATAATATTTTGAGGTTGTTTTTATGGATGAATAAACTGAGGCCCTGGGACATTAAGTGATTTCCTTAAGTTCATATAAGTGGTATATAGCAGAGTATCCACTCAAACCCACTCAAACCTGGGTCCCTTAACTTCAGATTCAATGTTCTTTTTCATTATACCGAGCATCCTCTTTTTTTAATGTGTCTCTTTGTTGTCTGTGTGTGTTTTATATGATCAAGTAACTTTCACTTTGAAGGACAAAAGACTTGAGAAATTAAAATGAAATATCCCAAAATTACCTAGACACACAAAAAAATCACTCATAAAATTACTTTAATGACTTTGTGGTAAATTCTCACTCTTCAATGTGGCAGATTTGGGGATATTAGACAGCTTTATTATTATAATGAACATTTGTTCTGTATTGACAAGAAAGATGAACATTCCATTCTCTTTTACTTTTTAAAAGGTATTATTGTCATTGTTATTTGACAATGTCAAGTAAAATGTCATGCTAATCGCTAAAGCCCACTTACACTTAATGGGTAGACTCTAGCACAAAATGTACCTTGGACTGACTTATGGCTGGAAAATCCTACATAAATACTGTTGATATTTCCATTTTTACTGAATATCAGCACAAGATATTTCACAACTGTTGTTTAAAGCAAAACACAACTGTTCATTGCTATAAAAAAATGGTCGCGAGTAACAGAATGTTGGTTTAAAAAAAAACTCTGTTTGCCTATTTACTAATGATGGGTAGTTGTAACAGTAGTGTGTTTTAACCTCTAACTTGGTAAACTTTATGTTCATTAGCTATCAAAACATGCGTTTGAATTCAAAGTTCTTGGAACCTTGGGTTAGGATGTAGATTCATTTTTGGCAATGTTTGCTAACTAGATAATTCTGTGAGAGAAGCTGATAATTAGCAGATTAGCTTTAGAACTATACATTCTAAGTGCTATTTCATTGCCAGAGTCTTATGGGTATTCAACCTAATTTCTTGTTCTAAAGATCTGGACAAAATTGCTGTTTTTCATTTGAATATTAATGCAGAGCTACAGCTCCCTAACATAGCACCTTGCTTACTCTCCTCAGTCCCAATTCATCACACACACGTGCAGCACGCACACACACACACACACACACACACACACACACACACACACACACACACACTGTGCTGCCAAATGCCTATGCATTTATAGCTAAAATGTTGCTCACCAAAATTTGAGACAGATTTTTAATAGCCAGAGGAGATTTTACAAATGCAC
Organism: Phalanger gymnotis; assembly: GCA_028646595.1. NCBI lineage: Eukaryota > Metazoa > Chordata > Mammalia > Diprotodontia > Phalangeridae > Phalanger > Phalanger gymnotis. The sequence continues at coordinate 77,409,029 of CM053626.1, forward strand.
ATCAGGACAGGAATAAATTGGTCGATTCTCGTTTCTCTCCTCCAGATTGATGTGTCAGGCATTACCCTTTTTTCTGTGTTGGGACTGAGGTTTAAGGGTTTTGTGTGCATGTGTGTGTTTTGCTGATCAGTACAGGAATTGAGAAGGATATGCATTACCCTTGAGTTCAGGAGAACTTAGGCAGATTTATGGGACATACTTGTGTGCTCAAGCATATCAAGACCTGCATAAAAACCAATGCATTCCCTAAACTCAAAATTGTTTTGTAATCTTTGTTACATCCCATCTCCTTATCAAGGAGAAATGCCTTCCCCTCCCCCCACCACCACTAAAGCCTCAAAATCCTATCATTTAAACCAAATCTCCAGGCAATCCCTTGCTTTTAATATTGGAAGCTTATTACTTTTGTTTTAAATATAGAACCTAATGGAGAAGTTCTGATTTTCAAAACCATATGTTATGTGCACTTAAAAAGGGGGAGGAAAAAGGAACAACATTAACCAAGATGGGCATTTTGCCTTTTGAATTGATTGAAATGCCCGTGATTCACCTGTTTCCTTTACAGATATCAGTTCAGCTAAATAGCAGGGTCAGAAAAAGGTCAAGATTTTACCTGGAAAGGTAGTGCAATGTTCTGTTTTTTTTTTGGGGGGGGTAGGGTGGGGGTGGAATTAAATAATTAAACCAAGTCAGCTTACTTCAGAGCAGCAGGAGCAACAGATGTTGTTCCCTTTGTTTATTTTCTCTTGTTGCCAGATGGAGAGGGAGAAATAAATACTAGGACAGAGAAGAAAGCTGCTGAGTTGTGATTCTACCCCCATCTTAGGCCAAAGAAATGTTTCAGCATGTAATGATGTCTAATGGCCTCAGCAAAGACTTTTGCCTTGGGAATATTATTTCTAGATATGGCCATTCCGTTATACAGGGTGTTCCAAAAGTCTTAGTGCAGTTTTAAGCTTTAAAACTATTTATAAGATTGAAATAAAGTATGTCTAAGCTTCAAGCTTAGAAATACACTAAAATTTTTGGAATATCCTATGTCTTTAATATCACAGGAAGAAATTGAAACCCAGTGAGGTTAAATCGTTGGCTCAACTGAGTTCAAATGCAGAAAATAATAGAGTAAGAATTCAAACTTAGATCTCTCAATTTCAAATCCAGTGCTCTTGCAACTAGATACAACTTATTTCCATCTTAGAGTTTTGATAAAATGTAAAGTTTTCATAAAAATTTCTTGAAGATTAGAACTTCACTAAGATTTTTGAAATACCTTATATATCAGTTTATATCACACAATGAGGTTAAATTGTTGGTCCCAGAACAGATAGGTAGAAAATAACAGAACAAGAATTCAAACTCTAGTCTCCAAATCCAAAATTCAGCATTCTTGCCACTATTCTCAATTTATTCCCATTTTAGAAAGAATTTCTGGAAATTCTATTAAAATATTTTCTATGTAAATGGTATGGCAATATGTAGTCAAACCCTCTTTATTCTATAATATTTGTTAGTAGAGTATTTTGGTTAATAGAAAAAGGGTTGCTATATATTTAGAATTTACCAGTTTTTAAATCATTATATTACAGTTAAATATTCATAAACACAAACACTTACAAAATATAATTTAATCTCCTTGATGATTCAGAAGTCATTCCAGCATCTTTAATGCTGCATTATACCATACTTTGCAAAGCATACTTTTACAGCATTTACAATCTGAACCTCCCTTATTGTATTTCTTTGGGTTTATCATAATAAACATAAATTAAAATTGTATTATGTGAAGTTTCAGAAGGGCATTGGTAACATACCCAGTTTCAGTCAAATGATCTATTTTAAAAGTTGATTTGCTATAAGATTTGTTTTTTGGGGGGGAGGTTGAATTGTCATTTTCTCAAAAAAGCAGAGAACTCTCTTATTCTGTGAAATGGTGATAATTAGAAGCATAATATTTATATTCTGAACCCACTCTGTTAGAGCCAGATAGGTTATATCAACTGCTCAAGGTTCCAGGGTATGCTGAATGGTATTTTTTTTTCTCTACTACTATCTACTGGAGCCATCACAAGCTTTTTTCCTCCCCATTCTTAGTGGCCCCAATTCCATCAACCACTTAACATCAAGTGGCTTTTTAAAAGGGATATTTACTTCAAAGGTATACTAAGAATGAATCTGCAAATATTTCTCACCAAAACCCAGAGATATACTCTCCTCTATACTCTGGGGAATGGGGGGGAGAGGAAAATTGGTTCCGTCAAATTCATGTTCAGTAGCATCTCTGCTGTATGAGGCATCTCTGCTTCCATCAGACTGCAGGTCTAGAATTTTACCTTAAGATCTCTGGTTGTTTTTTTGGTGTATAGATACTGGAATGACTACAATGTGCAGCACAGACATTCCCAGATCCCTGTGGCTTGTTTTCTTGACTTTTCAAATATCTTAAGAGTGGACATAATACTCTCTTCATAGTGCACCATGGGTGACTGTGTCACCCCCAATATTAGAGATGAAACAGATAAGGGAAAGAGGTTGTTGCTGAAACTGAGAGGCAGTCCATGTGATGTATTGGCAGGTCAGAGTAAAGTGCTTGTGTGTCTGGCAGTTGTAGTTTCAGAATAGAAGCTCCAGAGGACATTAGGATGTAGTAGCAAAGCAGATTGCAAGTCCAGTTGGTCCTCTTTTTCAACAGAAGTATTATAATTGTTAAATCCTACTTCATCCAAGTGTCATATGTGTGTGCGAGCATGTATTTGTATGTGCAGCTGTGTTGCTTTCCTCAATAAGCCACCATGGGTTATGGGTATCCCAGGGTTAAGGGAAGGATGAAGGGAGGGGAAAGGCAAGGCACACTACTTCTGAGTTCTTCCCTTTGGCCAGCCAGGATGGGGTCTAGACTGCCAGAAGTGAAGGAAGGGAGGGGAAAGGTAAATGGTGACATAGCTGGCAACTTTTCCTAGCCTTAAATTCCTCTGAGATGTAAAAAATGATTTCATGTCTCCATATAAGTGAATCTCAGATTTGCATCTTCAAGGTTTCCAACTTCAAGGTTTCCATTTCCTATTATCAACTAGACATCTACACGTGGATCTTCCATCAACATTACAAACTTAACATTACAAACCAAATGTGTTTTTCCTCTCTCTCTCTCTCTCTCTCTCTCTCTCTCTCTCTCTCTCTCTCTCTCTCTCTCTCTCTCTCTTTCTCTCCCCACCCTCCCCTTTCTCCACACACACACACACACACCAATCTATATACATGACTCTCCCATTTCTGAGTTTGCTACTCTGGGTCCCATCTCCCCACTCAAGGCTACTCTAATCTTCCTGTTTTACATTTTTTTTTCTTCTGTAAATGACATTATAACCTTCCCTGTCTGCCAAGCTTGAATATTCAGAGTAATGGTTGGCTCCACCATCTCCTTCTCCCTCGTTGTCCTTATTCAACCGGTTGTAACATCATATTCTTTTTACCTTTGCAAAATAGTTGAGGCCCTTCCTATATTTCTACTGTTACCACCCTAACTCAGAAACCTAACGCTTGGACTTTTGGAATGTCTTCTGACTGAATGATTCTAAGTAGGGATCCATCTAGTCTCTCCCTAGTGCAATCCACCCTACACTTCAAAGTTAGTCTTCCTAATGTTCTGTTCTTGTTGTTTCATTGTCTTTCAAGTCACCTCTCCATGTAGACCCAATCGATAAACTTCAATGATTTCTTATTGTCTGCTAAATAAAGCCCAAATTCTTATCAGATTGCATATGTATTTTGACCCCTACTAATCTTTTTCCACCAAATTTCCCCTTTTCTTGAACAAATTAGGCTTTCAATTAGCTTTTTCTGCTCCTTTTTAATTTAAGTGGAAAGAAGATAATATGGCTAGTGGATAGAACACTGGAATTGACTTGGACTCAGAAAGATTTGTATTTGAAACATACCTCAGACACTACTACTTGCTGTTGGCCATATAATGCATTCCTTCCAAAGACTGCCTCCCTATGTTAAATTTAACCTCTCTCTTTCATTTCCACCTAGAATCCATTCCTTCCTTTAAACTTCACCTCAAGTTCTATTTCCTACTGAAAGTATATCCTGATCAATCAAATTAATAGAGCCCTTCCATCCAAAAATTATTTTGGATCTACTTTTTAAAAATATATATTTGTATTTACTTTTTTGTTTATGTATTGCCCTCCCACTTCCTCCTCCATAGAATGTAAGGTGGAGATTATTCCATTTTTGGCTTCGAATTACCAGCACTTACCATAATATCTAGCATATAGTAAGTGATACATAAATGATTAATGAATATCTTTGAGATCCTGGGTAAGTCTTTTATCATTTGTTGACTTCAGTTTCTGTTCTGTAAAATGGAGATAATTAGCACTTGCTTCACAAGGTTGTTTTGAGGATCAAATGAGATGATGTGTTTGAAGCAATTGTGTGAGTTTGAGAGCGCTCCATAAATGATGGCTATTATTAATGAATGAAAATCATAGTTATGACTAAATTCCAAGTATATCAACTCCCATAGAATACTTTCGGTAGTACAGTTGACATAATTTTCCCATAAATTAGGAAAAAATCATAGTTTACTTAATCCTATGAATACATTTGATAAGCTCTGAATATTTTTAAACATTCTTTAGTATGTTTCCTTAAATTGTCTTTTTATTTAAAATAGTACTGTTAAAATGCAAAGATTACATGCTTGAAAATTCATATTAGGGCAAAATTAATGAATTATCACACACCATAAGGTGTTCTTTTTACTAGAGAACTTCTAATTAATCTAAATATGTTAATGCATATTAAGCATGTATATTAGCATAATTGTTTTATACATCCCTATATTTTATATATTTAACCATCCTCACACATACAAATATACTCATGTATACCAGAAATTCACTAGACTGATGATGCATGGGGCTGACAGAATATATGTATTCTCTACTTCACAATGAATGCTCCCATAGTATTTATAATCCTTGTCTCTCTTAATGAGTTTACCAAATTTTAACTGTGTGTGTAAATTCTTGTACTCATACATCCAGTAGTTTTTTTTTTCTTATTTTGTTTTGTTATACTCAATAAGTTCCAAAAGTTTAGTCGTGAGGCACTGAAATGACCCTGCAGAATCAGTGGTGACAGTGGTTCTCATTTATATGAATCAAGGGAAAAACAAATATAGCAAATCGTTACCTAAATATATAATGCCAAAATTCAAACAACCACACATATTAATAAGGTACAACTACCTAACTGCAAACTGTTCTCTCTTACCAGTTCAATCAACAGATTTTAACAGAAGATAATGTCACATTTAGGAACTCTGTTTATCAACATCACCAATTATACCAATGTACCTAGTACCAAAAGACTAATCTATGATAATAGAAATCGAGCTCATTTTTTTGAGCTACTAGACTTCTATGTTGCAGTGTTTGAGTATAGAATTGATTTTTCAATTATCTGAATTTTTTTCCAGTGGCCTAAGCAAAATTTTATAGTGGACATAGTTTAATTCTGATACCTCCTTCTCATTCTCCTACACAATCTCCTCAGGCATTGTAAATATCATTGTTGAATCCCTGTTTTTCTGCATAACTCAATTCAAACACTGTCTTCCTTTCATAGGAGGGCTTTCCCAGTACTCGCAGCTACCTTCCCTTCTAAGATTACCTTCCGTTTACTATCTATGTATCTCATGAGTAACTATTCACATCCACTATGTGTCCCTGATTCATACGTAAACTCTTAGAGCCTACACTTAGCACAATATCTGGAACTGTTTGTTGATATGATTGTTTAAATAATCGATTCAAAAATCTTACTTTTGGAAGAGAAATGATCAGTTATTCCTCATTTTTAAGATGTTAGTTGTTAGTAGCTTTAGGTATTACTACTCTTACGGACAGAAGCCTTTAAAAAAAGCATAAATGTATATATATATATATATATATATGTATATATGTGTGTATATATATATATATATGCCCTTTTTAAAAAAGTAACTAACCAAGGAATTAATCTCTAATGCTGACATTTAAGCATTATGGCATGCCCATGAAAAAGATATTTTGTTGCAGGAAGTCCTTTGTCATGCCTCTCAGATGAAATGGTAAATGGAAGTCTTCTCTGACTACATCTGAGGATGTCCCTCAGTTTTATTTCAACTTAAACAAACAATTATGGTTTGTCTAATAAGGATGTCTAACATAAGGATCGGTTTGAAACCGTCCCAACCCATTTCAGCATTATTCCTTAATTTGATGAATATATGCAACTATCAACCCACCAATCAAAACATTATATCAAATCTGAAAAGTCTTTTAAAGTCATTTGATGAAGTGAAATGATACCTGACAAGAGTTACATTTGGCAGTGAGATTTCATATTACATTCTAATTCCTATTTAAATGCATCGAGCTACCTGGAATGGGAGGCTGTTCAAGAAATTGCAGTGAATGGAGTGAGTATGGAGTTTTAACTGAACTCTCTAAAACTGGCTACACTATCACTCTTGTCTAATTCTCCCTCTACCTCTCTTTTGATGAGAGGACTGTCCATCTCCGAAGGATCTTATGTTGGACTTCCTTTCTTCCCTTCAGTGTCACAAACAGCATTTATCAGAGTAGTTGGTGACAGTGTCTGCATTGAGAGCCAAGGGTTGACATACAGATTCAGAGTGCTTAGGGGAAATATCTTAAGACCCCCAAGAATGAGATGATGATAACAATAAAAATCACTTTCACATACTTTTGGGGGAGATATTTTGTATCAATGGTTCTTGTACCAACTTAGTAAATACCACTTTCTAAAAGCCACTTAAGACTGGTGGGCTAAATTGATTCTCAGCTGACAATCTTGGTGGAAAGCACACCACTTGTATCTCATTCAAATGGCATTAGAGAATGGGGGTCCCTCCAGAACCTTAAAAATTTGATGTAGTAAAGCTCTAGGGAACTGATTCAACAGTGAGAATTGGATTATGAGTAAAGTGTTCTCATGGCTTATATGGACTATACCTGCAAAGTGCAGGAAGGGCATTAGATTAGAGGTACGGACAAAGACTGTATCAGACACATACCCTACTAGGGAGTGAAAAAATTATTATCTTCATTTTACAGATAAGCAAACAGATACACAAAGAGTTCAAGTGACTTGCCCAAAGTCATTTTAGAAGCAGAATCATAGTCCAGTTCTTCTGGCTCGAAATCTGTTGAGTAGCTGAACATGAAATATAACAAAACCAATGTATCCTTTCACCCAGATCACAAGGTCTCTCTCTGCTATTATAGCTTTACGTGGAGGAGAAAGTATTGGTTTTCCTAAGCACCCAAGCCAATGTGTCAGCCAGTATATGAATGCTGTGTGTGCTATCAGCAGACATAAATTCTCAATCAGGAAATACAATTTGGATCAACCAGTATAAATTGCATTTATGATGAAGGAACTCAAATACAGACACCAGCCAGGTATTTTACTGAGGAAATGTAACTATTAAAATACATATTATTTCCTCGTGATACTGGCAGTGGATTCATCCTTACATATCACTGTTCCTGATGTCAATTCATTCCAGTGACCCTATCATTCTAACAAGAGAACTCTCCTGGCTGTATCTAGCTATACATTATGAAAAGTATCCATTACTTAAATGCCATATTCAGGCTCATTATGTAATTTTCTTAAAAAAAAGAAATCTTTCATCAGGTCCTAATTAGTAAAGCAAATAATGATGCAGCTTAATACTTTACTTTTGATTTTTTTCCTTCCTAAAAGTCTCAGAGCCTCAGAGCCTCACAGGCAGCTTTTGCTGCCATCACTACTTCCCAGAGGCCAGGATTTATGTGCTCAGAGGCTATTTGTATTTATACTGAATTGGTATCTCTGAACTCCCTCAGAGCTGTCACGGGAGGTTTGATAACACTTCAAATTTAATGACATTAATTACACTTAAAATGCTTTTGTACCAAGTATGCAAGTATATTATAAGTTTCATTTGCAGCTAAATGAACTTGCAGAGGAATTCAACCCTCTCCTGTTTATAAATTGCATAATTACACCTTTGATGGTATTAGATCTTCAGAAACTAACATGCATCAACTGCGAACTAAAAACCTCTGAACTTACTTAGCAATTATGGTCCTGTTCAACTTCTAATATTGTGCATTTAGATGCTTATTGAACCTGTTCGTCATCCTCCTTCCCTCCTCATAGATACCAATCCCAAGCATAAGCAGGTTTGACTAATATTAGGGCCACAGGGCAAAAAGAAAGGATGAGGAACGAGTCTATTAAAACTAAGACATCTAAATGTCCCTGGAATTATATCTTCTACTTTAGCACGCGTTTACTAAAGTGTTTACAGCCAAATGAATCAGACAATGGTACAATAGTGCATTTACCTATTTATTTCTTTGAAAAATACAACAATCCATTTAAAAGGCTTGTTAATGTGTCCTTATTTTTTTAAATGAATTATATAGTATGGTTCTTAAAAGATGGCCTTGAATAAACACACTTGGTCAATGTAAAATTTCAAACAAGTATAAATGGTTTCATTTAGGGACAAAAGAAATCCTTGAATTTTCTGAAAATACATGGGCATAGAACATCACTTTCACCACTGCTCAGTACTACAAATGTCATCCAAAGTGCTTATTTGATTTTGTTGTTCATTTGTAGATGTAAATGTAATAAAAGCAACATTTGGCAACATAGCTCATTCTGAGGAACATGTATTGAATAGCATGGATTATTCAACTGAGTAATGTAGATTGCATTTCTCTATTTTTACTCTAAGCAACTTATCTAGGCATCTGCATTTTAGGGAACTTTATACAAGAAGCTGTAAAGCAGACAACTCTTAATTTTAAAAAGATATGCAGTATTTTCAGTGGTAGGTGGCTACAACATACAGCTCAGGAAAGTCCTAGTGTCCATATGTAAAATGATACAATTGGTCCTTGTCTGTGGGATAGCTTGGCAGTTTTACCATTGAAAAATGCCTAAATTTTAGAGATAAAGTAGTTTTTAGTACTGAAAATAGGTTGAACTGTAGAGTGGCCCAAAAGTTTTAATTCAATTTAAGCTTTGATAAAACCTTAGTGCTTCTGTTAGTTTACCAATGTCGAAATATTTCATATCTTAGTGTTGATACCTTCTTACTACAATGATGTTTGTCTATGACCTTTCCCCAGTTTCCTTCCTCACTTACTGAAGGCCTTCTTCTACATCTTTTTATACATTCTGAGGATAGCAATGAAGCACATAGGCTGTCCAAGTATTATCCCTTATTTATTCCATATAAGGAGCCTATATCCTTTTCTAGTCCAGAATTTTGTAAATATATTCTTTATATACCTCCTGAGGTGTAGGTTATGGTCAGACTATTATACAATTCATTTTTACCTGCCAGGAATCTCTACCCTGGTCCTATGGCTTATCCCCAACTTTTTAATTCCTTGGACCATAAAGTAGCATTGGGAAAACATTTAAGCTGAAAAGATGGTCTTTGAGCTGGAGAGTAGGTCATGATCACTGAGTAGTTTCCCAAATGCAATAGACCCTGCTCCTTTCTACCTGTTCAGTTTTAGGCTTGACTGAAGTAGCTCTTCCAAACACATTCACAGATGGGGTAATTCAATGGATTAGCCATCCAAGTGTCTGTTATAATCTGAACAATAGATATTTTGATTCATCAAATTTCTCTGGCATGGATTGTTAGGCAAAATCCTTTTGGGTAATCATGGATCTCATTGAAGATGTTTTATAATATTCTGGGGCTTTATATAATCAGTGTAATGTTCTTATCAAACAAGTGAACCTGGGAGGCCTCACCCTCTTTAGGGAATCTTCCATCACTTGCTCATTGTACAAGAATGCTTCTATAACAATGGGGAACACCTTTAATGATAAATACATCTCCTTGTTTTATGCTTCTCTTGTTATTAATCAGAGGGTCATCGAACAGAATTATCTCTGTGGTAGCATTTTTCAAGAAATTTTGTATGATATTTACATATGAATGAGGTACTCTTTTTAGAGGAGACTCTTCAGGACTGTGTTTTGCTCTTCTTAGTCATTTAAAAAAATCAAACAATAATAAACACAGTTGGATCTTACATCATCTTCATCTCTCAGTTCACTGTGTACAATTTTATAAAGATGAGAAAATAGATACATTGGTTCATAGTTATTTAAGTTATCTTGATCATTTTGAGGTATTATTATCCATTAGTTTTCCAATTCTTCTCATTTTTTTCCTCCCTAAATATTCTTTAAAATTAACTTTCAAGGTAGTGTTACCCTACCAAAAATGTTTTTGGTTGGAATTTGTTGTGGTTCAGCTACTTATCCCAAACTTATCTTCCTCAGGGTCATGTCTACTTCTTCCTATGGCCTTTTGAATATTGAAATCTGAAATCAAATATGGTTCCTCTGTCACAAATAATAAAAATACATGGTTGTAGAAATATTCACATCTATGTTCCATTTTTTCTATTTGTTCTATCGGTTGCATCTGTGAATGCTTTTCAGATCAGGCAGATCATTTGAATCATACTCAAGTTTTCTTTAGATTTCTTTTGACTTATACTGATTTTTCGTGTTGTGTAAGACAATGTTTCTCATAATGTCTCAACATCCTTCTCTGTAGTGGTTTTACAAATGAGTTTGTATTCTAAAATGGGATTGTCTTTGACTGTCTTCTTTTTCTGCTAGGTAAGGAAATAAAAGTGGGATTTTTTTTACTTGTTAGTTTCTGAGTTCATTGAGTCTTCTCTTCACAACAATTAAAGTTTTATAGAAAATGATAATTAATAAAACCATAGAAATGTGTGTGTATGTGTCTAGAACAAGATGGAGGTAGGATAGTTGGGAGGGTCCAACAAAGGAGTATGGATGTTGAAGGAAGAAAAAACCTTCCAGGATGACATAAAACATTGTTTTGTCCATTTATGTTGACAATTTATTCCTGACAGTGCACTGAGAAACCTGGTTATGGCTACTGAGTAAGGAAGTACAAGTGAGTAAGCCACTTTTATGAGGCATGGCAATAAGGAGCTCTGATGTGGTGCAGCTGTAGGATGTGGAGAAAAAATTCGCCCTGATATAGTGCTATTTCTACCTTCTAAATTTCAGCACCCTGTGAAAAAGTTTCAGTTCTTCTCCCCCTCCTTGATAATCAAGCTCACTTTGTCTTTTTAACATTTCTCATTATTCAAAATGATTTGAAGATGTTAGTTTGAAGGTGTTATAATTGTTCATAGTGTCTTCTTATTATCTTTAGGCTATGTTATGATTTGATGTTGATTTTAAACTTTAATCTAACCACTTGATGTCTAACATCACACATCTAGCTACTTGGGATCTGAATCTCATGTAAGTAAACAGTTGTCTGCAGTCTGTTAATATTTAACTATCTTTATTTTTTGGTTTTGTGCCATTTGGTGGTAGATAGGCCAGTTCCTTCTGATCCTTTTTTGGGAAAAAATTCCCGTAATGTGTTGGCACAAGTTTCTAGGTAGCTTACGAACCTCAGTCACATTTCCTGATATATAATTTACCATCTTTCCCTTGGATCACATTCACGTTGAAGTCCATTAGTATCAAATCATATGTTTCGTTGATTTCGTACATCTTGTCAAGTTTGGAAGATTTAATCACCTCTTCAAACACAGCCATGGCTGATAATGCATAAATTGTAATGATCCTCCCATTAGTCTTCTTGCTATATATTTTTCCCTCTCCTTTTCTTTCTTTAAAAAAAAATTATGTTTATCATGAGCACTCTAAGATGAAATGATAAGCAACCAGTTAAATAACGGGCCTTGATTCCTGTGGACACATGAAAAAAGAAACAATTTTACCTAGTCTTTTGTTTCCCTCTCAAAGGAGAATTTGTAAGTTTTTTCTGAAATGCCTTTTCCTTGTCTTCTGCCTTTGCATAAGAGATTATCAATACTGATATTCAAAATAAGGAATGTCAATATCTACACAGTTCAGTTCTTACAATTATATGCCAATATGTCACTTGATACTGTTTTGCCTTTCTTTGTACCTCTATTATTTAGCACACTGCCTGGCACATAGTAAATGCTTAAGTTGACTGACAGTTTGATGGAATGATCGATTGACTCTCAAGCCCCATGCTAAGCAATGGACATGCAAAGAAAGGCAAAAAGAAAGCCCTTGTCCTCAAAGAACTTACAGTCTAAAGGAGAGGATAGCATGAAATAATTACTTACAATGTGTGTGTGTGTGTATAGTGAAGGGTGTGTTTGCATATATGTGTGTGCATGCATGTTTGTGTGTGTGAATTCTAGAGGAGGCCATGGCAAACTACCTATGCCCTTGGCCTATAGAGAAAATGTGATGGAATTTCTGCCTTTGTTCTATTTTTATGCTGCAGCTATTATTCTAAATTATTATTAATAATTATATATGTATATATTTATTTATATATGCATGTATATGGTATGTATACACGTATTGCTTTCCTTTTAAAATGTAAGTTCTTTGAGGACAACCATGGTTTCTTCTGTTGTGCCTCCTCATAGTATATACATATATATATGTATATATATATGTACATATATATATACATATGTATATGTATATATATATGTACATATATATATATATACATATATATATATATACTATTTTGTGTATTACCATTTCCCAGTACTCTTCTTTGGTAATACTCTAGCAGATCAATAACTGAAAAAAATATCAACAACCAAACAAAGCTTTTAATCAGACGGCTATTGGGTCAGCTTATAATGTGTTAGTAATAAGTTGTTTCCTGAGGTTCTAGACTGGATTTTCAATTCTTCTGTCTTTTTTTTTTTGCCTTTGAAGTCCTTGCTAATACTTGCATTTCAATCTATTCTGATTTATCTTTAACCCAACATGAGAAATCTTCCACACCACCAAATACTCACTCCACCTTATGGCACTAGTCACAGTGTCTTCTTCCCAGAGAATATATTGTCCTTGGATCATACCCTATCTGAATATTTTTCCTACTATGTGACAATCTCCTCTTGACCACTTGATTAATCCAAGACACCCCTCTGATTCCTGCTGGCGAATGTTTAAGAACTGAGTTCTCTAGTCTGTACATTTATTTAAAGTTTAATTTACATTATTAACACTTTCTTAAGCCCAGCCTGTCAATAAAATGATAATTCAAATGCTGATTTATAGCAATCGCCAATTTCTGAGATGCAAATACTCACTTCTAAATTTAGCAATCTTTTAAGATTAGGGCTGGCTTCAGGATATTGCTGCCTGCCTGGATCTCTTCTCTATCCTCCAGTGTATCATCTATACGTATAGTATCAGCCTGTTCAAAGTTATCTATGTCATGATATGCTTGCTTATTAAGTTCAGTGATGATTACTCAACACTTCAGCTACTCCCAAACAAAACAACACTTTACTGTGCATCATCACTGGAAAAGGTGATAACAATATGTTTCTATAAGCGCCTGAAAGTTAAAAAAAATCACGTGCTTTGTGAGGTATATAGTAAAACTAATACTATCACCCCATTTTAAAGATGAAGAAACTGAGACTGGAAACATTAAGTAAATCGACCATGGTCACATAGCTAATAAAGTTAATAGTCTATATTCAAATTCTTTTCTACTACTTTCATATCGGTCATTTAATCCTACTACGTTCCTTTTTCATATTATCAAAATTGGAAGTTCTGAAAAGACAAATGTGAAGAATTTGGAGAAATTTGAGAAGCTTGTAGGTGCTAATACAGAGCAAAATAATCAACAATAATTCACCAAGTGCTTACTGTGCGCAAAATAAGAAATAGGAAAACAATTTAAATAATGATCACCGTAATGAAAATTGAAATTGAAAGACTTCTGAATTCTTGCCAATGTGATGACAACCATGACTTCAAAAGATGGATTGTGAAGAAATCCTACCACCTTTCAGTGCAGGTGGAAGACTAGAGGTATGACCATAGGGGTGATTTGTTATACTAAACTATACTTATTATAGTATACTCATTTGTTACAAGGGAAAGTTTGATTTTGGGTGGGGTGAAGAAAGAGTCAGTGAGAAGTGAAAGAAATAAAAAAAAGAAAAGAATCTCAAAAATGTTACTTGAAAATAAATTTTAAAAATCCTCCTCTCACCAAAATCGCCTCTCTTTTCACTTCTTCAACCTACTTCTTCCTACAGTATTTGTTCCCTGACTTCACTGAGATCTCCAGTACCTCAACTCCTCTCTCCTCAATCAGTCCATTCACTGTTTCCTGCTTCACTTACTTTTCTACATGGCCTGAATCCTGCAATCAGTCATTTTAATTATGCCCTTGTTAGCACTCTATAATTTTTCATTCCTAATATTTTCTGCTTCTACCCACCTTAACAACCTTCAGGTCTCTTTATATTCCACTATCTACTTTCTTCACTCCTACTCCAAAGCAGCAGAGGATTTGTAAAGAAAATCACATGACTATGCAAAAAAGTTTAGCCATAGTGATTGTATCCTAGTCTGTGATTCTCTCTGTCTCTCTTTCTGCTCTCTCTGCCTCTCTCTGTCTCTGTCTCTCCCCACCCCTCCATATATATATATATATATATATATATACACACACACATATATACATATATACACACACACACATATACAAACACATATACACACACACCATATATATATACATATATATATACATATATATACGTATATATATATGGTGTGTGTGTATATCTGCCTCTCTTTTGCTTTCAGATGATGCCTGACCTCCCTTCCTAGTTAATTGAGAATAACACCCTCCATTAAAGTATTGGCTTTCCATTACTTGCTGCTAAACCTCCCTCATGTCATTAAGTACCTGGACTTGATTATACTACCCTGACCCACCTGCCATAACATCCACCTAATGCTACAATTATACTCCTTTGACATATTTGTCTGCTGAAAATGAATGTTGCCCACCTTCCCCACCCCATACAAGAGATGGTAGATGGCTTCAAAATCCATACTTGAATTCAAAACTGCACCAGTGAAAGATCACTCCATTGTGTGTTGGACAGAAAGTTGATATAGATTAAAAGTCAACTTAATGGATTCTTTTCACTAATAGCAAAACAACAGTAAAAATGGAGACAAGTAAAGCTTTAAGACTGCTGGATTGAGAATGAAGCACGGCTTTCCTAGAGCCTCTGTGGCCAAATACATAAAATGCTCCAGCTAATCATACATTCTGCTTACTAAAGATGTTTGATTCAGATCTTGATTCTATAAATCTTTAAAGCAAAAACTTCCTCAAAGATTTCAAAGGGAGTCCCTTCTTGCTTCGGAATGACTATAAATGATTGATTTTACTTCCAGATCAGAATCTTCTAGCTATGTTATTTCAAGACATATCCTTAATGTTATTTTAATGTTACTTTTTATATTTAATACATTTAATGTACAGTACTTAACATGACCTACCAATAAGTGAAATGTTTTCTTATCAATTTTTTAGATTTACTTCATTAGCAAAGAATTGTGCCTTGTGATTATAATAGTTTTGTCAGTGTTTCCTGAAACATTTTGATGTAATAATTTCTATACCTATATAAAGCTGAAATCTTTATGCTGTTAGAAATAATTGGTGTGTGTATCAAGGGAGGAAGTACTGCCAGTTACTCATGGTAAAATATCAGAGTATGTTAACACAATATTGAGTATAAAATCCTAAGCACAGCTAAGCAGCATTACTGCAAAGATAAATCCTGAAGGTTGTGTTTTATCATGATTTATATGTGTCACCAGACTTTCACATACTCTAAGCAAGAAAAAAACATAGTTCCTTTTCTTCATGAAGCTCTCCACTGGGTTACATACGTGCATACATACATACTCAGACGTATACATATATGTATAAATATGAACTCACATTTGAATGTAACAGAAGGGACACTCATTTGCCCAAAAAGCAGAAAGAAAATCAAGGCACATGAAAGAATTATGTACTTTTTTTTTGCAATCTAGTAGAATATAAGCTCCCCAAGGTCAGAGATTTGTTTTCTTTTATCTTTCTATATCTGAGAGAAGCCAGGAAAGTGCCTTGCATACAGTGGATGCATAACGACAGTTTGCTGAATTAACATACCTGACCAAATGTTTAACATGCTGTTAAATTTTGTTGTTTTTCTTGAATCATTTTAGTCATGTCAGACTCTCCATGGCCCCATTTGGGATTTTCTTGGCAAAGATACTGGAATGACTTGCCATTTCCTTCTCCAGCTCATTTTAAAGATGAGGAAACTGAGGCAAACAGGGTTAAATGACTTATCCAGAATCACACAACTAATAAGATAATAAGTGTCTAATAAGATAATAAGATGAGTCTTCTTGACACCAGGTCACTGTGCAACCTACCTAGCTGCTCTGATATTACACACATACACAGACACACAGACCCAGACACACACACACACACACACACACACACACACACACACACCTATATGCATGTTTTCGTATGTACATGTATATTTATGTATATTTTTAAATATAGCATGTACAAGTATATTCTCATATGCCAGTACATGCTCATATGCCTAGCCCTATCTCTAAGCCAATCATCTTAGCTTGTATTATGCTGAAGACAATCAAGAGAGAGGAAAGGCTTATGCATACCTCATAAACTACTAGTTTATAAGGTCCAAAACAAGAAAAGTGGTGATCCCTCAGTACTATGCCCTGATCAGATCACTTCTAAAGTATTATATTTAGTTGTGGGCATCACATTCTGGGAAGGACATTATTGTGCTGGAGTATGTCCAGAGGAAGATAACAAACCAGGATCATAAGGTCCGGGAAACTATATTATATAGGCAGTGGTTGAAAGATGGAGAGCATTTAGCCTGTTACCTAGAATTAGCTGCCTTCAAAACCCTATGATATTATTTTCTTTTCTTCCCTCTGCCCAATGGGGCAAAATTACTATTGCAAGACAGCTCCAGTTTTCCAAAACTGTGACTACTGGGGGTGGGGTGGAGTGGGAAGGGGAAGATTGTGAATATGTCATCAGTGGAGATCTTTAAGTAGAAGTTGGATGATTCATTGTTGAAAATGGTGCAGAAAAATATCCATTCTTGGGTGAAGGTTGGTGAAGATTACATGACCTCTAACTAAAATCCTTATAATTCTATGTGAAGAAAGTGAGTTTAAGCATTCATAAGGACCAATATGACTCTGTTTCTGGCAAACAGAGGTAGATTCAATATAGAAGGATCAAGGATGCAAAAGTCAAACTGACGTATTTAATGCAACTCTAATAGTAAATCAGCTTATAACCTCACCTTAACCTCAGAACCCAACCTATGCAAGCAAAACTTTTGGAAATATAGATAGGGAGTTAGTAACTATTTCTGATTATTTGTGACCCTGGATATTTTTCCAAAACTAGAAGTTTTACTAATAACGTGCCCTCTCACATCTTCCATAGCAGGAGGGTACAGGATCTGAGGAACAGAACAAACCATGTGCTAACCAAACAAAGAATATCAATATCAATATATCTCTATCTATCTATCTATCTATCTATCTATCTATCTATCTATCTATCTATCTATCTATCTATCCACAAGGACCATCTGGCTACAGCTATATATCTGGTTATTACCTAAGTGAAGGCAGCCATTATCGCGTTCTAGATGCCCCCCCCCCATATCCATGTTTAATTTTAATTGGGGAAAGCACCATTCAATGTGCAGGATATAACCTAAAAAGCTAGTATATAAGTATGCTCATTTGCTTTTGTTATCATCGCTCCAACTATTACCCATGACTTCTTCCTCTCTAGCAAGTAAATATAAAAAAAGTAATGTTGATTATTTTTCAAAGTTTTGACCTACATGCTTTTCTGCATACTATTTAGCTGAAGTCACTTTAGAGAATGTTACCCTACAGATTGTAAATGATTTTCATTACATTCCATAAATATATGAATATATGTAAATAAATATTTGATGTGTTTTGTATTTTAACTGAATTTAAATCAATAGATTATAAATAAAATATCTAAACATATGATGAAACCACGCGTATTGGTTCATTATCTATTTCATGTTTATTTGTTCCTTTCTGTCATTCAAAAATAGTTGAATGCACATACCTATAAGTCCACATTAAGCAATAAGGACTATTTTTTTTCATTTATAAAGCAGGGTATTTTACTCTATAAGTTTGAATTTTGTCCAAATGGAGTTAGTTACCTCTTTGTCAAAATTGTCTTCATCATACCCATATAAAAAGCAGCCGTAATAATAAACATTTTTGGACAAATGCACATTTTAGGGGGGAGATGGAAATATTTGATTTTTTTGTGTGCTAGGAATACTGAGTAACAATAAGGAATATAACAGAAAGAGCACATTACTTGGTATACACTAAGCTCTTCAGCAAATGCTTTTTATTCATTGAAACACAGGATGAGAAGCCTGGCCATCAGGGTATAAGACCTGGCTCTGAAACTTCTCAAATCTGAAATCTTTGGTAGACCACTTCATCTCCTAGGCCTCAGTTTCTTCACCTGTAAAATGAGAAGTTGAGATCAATGAGCTGAAATTCTAATGTTCTATGAGTCTACGAGCCTAGAGATACCTTAGTTTTGTTTTGAAGAAGGAAGTACTGCTTCTACAAACATGCCGATTTCCTTGAAAAAGAACTATGTCTGGCAGGGTTTGGGAATACTACCTATATATTTGTTGTTTCACCTCTTTCTATTTGGCTGCTTTGATGTGAATCAAAGTTTAAAAAAATAAAATAGAAAGGTCAAGGTGAAAAGAAAAAAATATCTCCTCATATCCATTTTTCCCCACACTTTTGAAAATTTTTGGTGCTATTACAAATAAAATATCAGTCTAATTCTTTTCTTCACATCAGAATTGGATAAGTAACATGGTCCTCTGGGACCAAAGGCTCTAACCCTATAATTAGGGAAGCCCAGCAGAACTATGAAGAACAGTTAACCTCATTATTAATAATTCCCCACTTTTCTAGCCTATAGAGTATTGAGTATATCAGTAATAGAGACATTTAAAACTAATAAAGATATTTAATAAAGACATTTAAAACTAACAAAACTAATTAATGTAATGATTAATATTAAAACTAATAATCTTCTTCTTCCTCCACCACTACTCCTAGAGGAAGAGGTATTATGACTTATGACAGAAAATGAAGAAACAGTGATCATTACAATGATATGGTTGGTTTTAGTGCTGATGAAACTTGGGATTCTGCAATAGATACATGGATTTCTTCCAAATAGTAGATGTGACACTAGGGTGGTTCTGGATATGATTATTTCTAAGGCGGGGGTCGGGGGAGGGGAGGACATGGCTTATATGGTGAGAATGATGGACCCATTATTACAACACAACTATTTCCAAAGATTTGGCTGAATCTATTATTGGTAAAAGTGGTCAGCGAAGCAAACAAATATTTCATGAATCTGGAGCATCAATCAAAATTGATGAGCCTTTGGAAGCATCTGAGAATCAAATTATTGCCATTATAAGAACACAATAATAGATACAGAATGCACAATATTTACTGCAAAACAGTATGAAGCAATATGCGGATGTCGAAGGCTATTTATGTAAGATATATAGTTTTTTTTTCCTTTTTTATACTGTGAAACTATTCTGGAACACTTTTCTAAGACTGGTGAAGAACTGAAGGAGTCCTACATATTGTTGTTATTTTTTTTATCTGCTTCTGTTTAAAAACCCAACATTTCCCTTCTTCATAGGTGTTCTGCAGTTGAGCTGTAGTGAAATCTTTGCTGTTCACTAAATGTAATGTTTTAGTTCCTTACAAACAAAGTCAGGAGCAAGAGGAAGACTGCACAAAACTAACATTGAAATTTTGAAACAGCAGCAGAGAGTGAATTTTATTTTTGTTCATTGTTGGTGGCAAATATATATACATACATACATATATATATATATATATGTATAATTTTTCTCTTCTTGCAACTGTCATTAACCCCTTGATTTGTAGTCACCATAATTTTTTTGGAGGCGGGGGCAGGAGTAAGACAGGGGAGAAAAGTATCAATAGTCCATGTGTCCCTGGTATCCATTCAGAGCAGTATGCAGAATATAATTCTCCTTTGTAAGAAATGTTTTATGATTATTAAAATAAATTTAATGAACCTAAAAAATAAAATAAAACTAATAAAAATTGGTCATAATTCCCAGTGAATTAAGACTGATCTTAATCATCATAGGAGAACTTATACTTGGAAAAACTGGGGCCTAGATGATGATTTGCCCAAGATCACACATGTGAACTTGTTTTCTTTGCATAGCATTGCCATATATTTAGAAGGTGATGTTGCCCCAAGTTAGGTTTCAGGGTGCTGACTTTTCAAAGCCTAGTTTTACTATATGCGAATCTCAAGAAATTATTTCCTAGCTGGGCATTCCTTTCTGTTCTACCAATGCATTCATAGGGAAAGCAGACAGCTATATTGCCAGAGAGGCAAAACAAAAAAATTAAGAGCTTACTATGTGCAAGCATTATGATATGAACTGGGGAGACAAAGAAAGGCAAAAACAGTTAGTTGGGATGCCATATCTTTCTATCTGTCTGTCTGTCTGTCTATCTATCTAAGATCATCTATTGCAGATCTTTTGTATGGATATACATAAAAATATTACCCCAGTGTTAAAAAAATGAATTTCACAACTTGATTGCTCAACTTCATACCATTGAGAAGGCATGGTAAGGCCAATGTTTTTTTTTTTTTAATCCTCCTTTTATGGACTGTAGGGTCAATATGACTCAAAGGTGTTACATTAATACATTAGTCAGGAAAATTAATGCAAGCTTAGGCTCCATTAAGAGGAAAAATATCTAAGACTATGGATATGGTAATTCTTCCATGCTTTGCCTTCATCGGACCACATCAATTTACAAATTACTTTCTTCAGACTAGAGCTCCACTACCATCTCAGGCACTTACTAACTATATGGCCTAAGGCAAATCACTGAATCTTTCTGGGACTCAGTTTCTTCATTTGTAAAATGAAGGAGCTAAGAGGGATCTCAAAAGCCATCAACTCTAAATCTCTCACTTTGTAGATGAGGAATCTGTGGCTGAGGAAGGATAAGTGACTTGCCCGGAATCTCTCAATTTGTAAGCATCTGCAGCAGGATCTTTGAATACAGGGCTTCCTGAATCCAGGACTGGGGTTATGTGACCTCTATGGTCTCTTCCAGCTCTAAATTTATTACTTCAATTGATCTTCACAATAATCTCAACAATCAAGTATTATGGGTATTATTATCCCTATTTTACACAAGATTAAGCTGAAGCTGATGGAGGGAGGTTGAATGACTTCACGATGTTCATATACATTTCAAGAGGCAGGAGTTAATCCCAGGCTTTCCGAATTTAATTCCAGTGCTCTTACACTATGATACACTGGTTTAAATGGATAGATTGGTAGATGAATGAATGAATGAATGAATGAATGAATGAATGAATGAATGAATGAAAAAAGCATTTACTAAGCATTTATTATTGCAAGTCACTGCACTAGATTCTGGGGACACAAATAGAAAAGTAGGACAGTCTCTGCTGTCGAGGAGTTCATATCCATCGGAGACAACTTATATAGCAGGGAAACAACATTATATAACTTGCATATTTATATGTTGTGGAATAGATGCCATAATTATTCCAATGTTTGTGTTTATTTCTAACCATAAGAGTTAGGATTTACCAAAAACTGTATGACCTGGTAAAAGATAATTTAAAGCATAATAGACATTAGCAATATGTTCTAAATATTTTGTATTATCAGGAAATAATTTTAGCAATTAACTACTTAATAAAAGTTAAAAAATATTTTCTTTGGCAAAAAAATCATATTTTTGATCACTTTCCTCACAAGAAGTATTTCTATATTCAGCATTTATTCATCCAAGAATCATTAACATGCCTACCATGTTCAATGCCTTGTTATATGAATAGTCTGTGTGAAATATTTTTCAAACGACAATCTGGATTTAAAAAAAAATCATGCCCCTGGAGTTAGGGGAAAAGTTGAAATAAGTTGCTATCTGAAGATTGTCATAAAAAGATACCTTAGGAAGATCTGAACCATTATTACACATGAGGCTCATTCAATCTTCCATTTGACGAACATTTTCCAAGTTGCATTATTGTTGTTTGAAAGTTATCTTGCTAGACACATCTGTGAAATTTGTCGATCGTCTCAGCTCCCTCCACAAGTAATTCAAGCATTTCAGAGTCATCACAATCCCTATTTCTAGTTTGTTGAGGGACAATTACGGCTCTGCCCTAAAACCTTCATAGACTGAATGCAGATAAAGTGTCAACTCCTTATACCCACATTAATATTTCTCAAATATACCTTTTTCCTTTTCATACTACTCTTCTTAATACATTCTACATTCTACTCATGATGAACTATTAACTAGTCCATACACACATCTCACTTCTCCATGCATTTATGAAAGACCTTCTCCATTCATAAAAAATAAGCCTTCCTCATTTCTATCTGTGCTTCTCTCTTCCTTCAAGACTTAGATGGTACCTTGCCTCCTCCATGAAGTCTTGTCTAGTTCCTTCATCTGCAAGTACTCTCTCCTTCCACAAAATTTTCTAAGGAACTTTGTCTTGATTTCTGTTTCATTTAAATCATATTTTCTTTTGAATCACATTTTTTTTTTCACATTTCACAGATCTCCTTTAGATTATTACTTTTTTGGAAGAGATTGAACCATATATATATACATATATATGTATATATATATATGCATAGGTATATGCATATATGTATGTATATATACACACATACATACACACACATATAAACATATATACACACATATACATATATATAAATCACATACATTTATTTATGTGTAATAATATTGGATAAATAGTTATTGATTTAAATTTAATTCAGTGTCTTGCCAGATTCTGAGAAGAGCTAAAACTGTGCAGGAGATTTTTTTTTTTCTGGGAACTGTGAGACTCTCAAAAATAGACATAATCATAACTAGGAATTCTAGCACATGAAACAATCTCATTTGGATTATGGGGTGGCAGTGGAGTGTGGCAGAGTAGAGAAACAGAGTAAATAATGCTGGTGCTCAGGAGGGGAACAAATAAATCAAGTATTTCTGGTAACCTGTATAGTGCATGTCTCTGGTACTCATGGCCTGACATGGCTAGTATGAATATAGTCTGGCACAGGTAAGCCAAGAAGACTATAGGGGAAATTTGGCCCTAGAATAGAGGCAAAGGCATTGGTACCATTGGGATATGTTGGCCTGAAGACAGGCTAGGGATAGGGGTGGGATGGGGCAAGAGTGGCTGTATCAGTCTATGTATGGTACCAGTGAAGGCTCTTAAGACGAAACAGAACCTTTTAAAACTTAAGAGAGTGATACATTAAAAATCTGGGACAAACAGGGTAGGGTTTTTCAAAGACAAGACTCAGTAAAGAAAGAATAGTGGCAACTACTTAACTAGACAAAAACAAACAAACGAAAAACAAAAAGGGTAAGTCAGCAAACAAGTCCTTGGGCTGACAGAGAAAAAGAAAAGAAAGGGAGGAGCATGACCTGTAAAAGCAGCTGACCTCCTTGATGATGTCATGAGGAAGCTTATGTAGGAATTCATAATAGTGCCTTTGTGAAACTAATGTACTTTCCTTCCTTTCATTTATTTCATTCATTCATCAAAAAAATAAGAGAAACCAGAGATGAGCTTTGTATGTGTGTTTGTGTGTGTGTGTGTGTGTGTGTGTGTGTAAATAAAGATATGCTTGTCCAATTTTACCACAGTGTACAGGTAATGAAGGGAAGTCATATGTCAAAAGGTGCCAAGCAAAATGGAGTTTAAATTGTATTCCATGGGTATCCTTCTTGATGGTACCCCAATCATCTCCCTTCATAAATCCTTATACCAGGAGAGAGTACAGAGTGACCTCGCTGCTGGATGTATGCTATGAGTTATGAAAATCAACATGGTACAGTACATGGACAAAGTTATTGGAATGAGAATGAAGTGACCTGGTATTAGTCCTAGTCACTAACCATGTGAGCCAGTTAAAAGCCACCTAACCTCTTTTCTAGCTCAATTAACTAAGGTATTAAAGAAAGGAGGATGGACAACAACATCTCTAAGGAATTTTCCAGGTCTGAAATTCTATGATTCTTTGAGTTCTTTTCACTCATTCCCTTGTTTGTAAATCTGTCTCCCCTGTGGTGGAGAAAATCTATCTCATTATGTTGTTTTTCTTGGATAACACTAAGAAGCCAGAACTTTTTAAGTTTCATATCCCTAAATTAGATCACCTTCCCTTCTTTACTCCTGTGCAAGTAATTGATTTTGTGTGAACAAAGTAAATACAAGTATAGCATCTATCTAATGTCATTAAAATTTTCAATAACCTAAACTCAAAATAAACATTTTGGGTCTATAATTTGTTAGGTAATAACAATAATATTGTATTGTGGGAAATGTAAGCTCTAACAGAGCATGGGACTTTTAGTCTGTAGATACGGGTTCTAGTTGAAATTGTCACTGACTCAATTCAATTAAATTAATAGTTCTTGATGGCCTTCTATGTAAAGTGCGCTGTATTACACTAGGTATGGAGAATTATAAATGAAACATAAATATGACAAATATCACTCTCAAAAGTATCATAGCAACACTACCTGTACAACAATGACTATCATACAAAAGAGCCTGTGAGAAAGCCAGATCATAGGGACAATTACAGGTAGAATGACAATGGGAAAGGGGAAGCAATCCAATGGGGAAAGAAAGTAGTATTAAATATGTCTAGGTAGGAGCTTATAGAATTAGTGAACATTAACAAGTAATTTATATCTTATTTGGCTTGATAATAGGGAGCCACCAGATCCTATCAACTACCATTTGTTAAAAAGCATAAATTACAAAGAAATGGCTAGATGAACATAGAATACCTCATCAAGAATATTAAAAAGTATTCAAAAATGTGCCTTTTTTAAGTTATCATCTTGAACATTGCCATAATAACTAATGAACTAACTGTTCCCTTTGATTTTTTTTCTTTTTCTATGGGAATGATGCAATAAGAGCAATGTCTTGGAAATATATTTGAGTGGCAACGTGGAGGGTAAATCAAAGAGATATAAACTAGAAGCAGGAATAAAAGTCAGAAGGCATATACGATTGTCTAGGACAGAAGAGATGAAGTATTGAACTGGAGTGGTTACAGTGGAAGTGAAAATGAAAGGGATATTAAGACAGATATCATAAGCTCAAAAGCAGAAGGACTTGGTAGGGGATTCATTAGCAGAAAGGAAGAAAAAAAGATGAAATACTTAAAGATAATTTCAAGAATTTTATCTTGAGTGACTTAAAGATACTTTGGAGGAGGGGAAAGTTTAGGGGAATATTGTAAGTTCATTTTTGAACTTATCATATTTTAGGTTAAAGTAGAATATTTATATAGGGAGATGCTTCAAGTAAATACTGAAGTTTTGGGAAGTGATATGGAAGGAAAGACAGAAAGAAAGACAGACAGACAGAAAGAAAGAAAGATAGAAAGAAAGAAAGAAAGAAAGAGAGAAAGAAAGAGAGAAGGAAGGAAGGAAAGAAAGAGAAAGAAAGAAAGAAAGAAAGAAAGAAAGAAAGAAAGAAAGAAAGAAAGAAATGAAAAGAAAGAAAGAAGGAAGGAAGATGGGAAGGAGGGAAAGAGGAAGGGAAGGAGGGAAAGAGGAAGGGAAGGAAGGAAAGAAAGGAAAGGAAAAGAAAGGAAAGGAAAGGAAAGGAAAGGAAAGGAAAGGAAAGGAAAGGAAAGGAAAGGAAAGGAAAGGGAAGGGAAGGAAAGGGAAGGGAAGGAGGAAGGGACAGAAAAGGGAAGAAGAGGAGGAAGAGAAGGAAGAGAGAGAAGAAGAAAAATAGAAAAGGAGAAAGAGGAAAACAGAGGAAAGAAAAAGAAAGAAACAAGAATATATAGAAAGAAAAGATATTAAAGAACAGAATCTTGGGGGGGGGAATTCACATTTAATAGGTGGGAAGAGGATAAGGAGCCAGAAAAAGAGAGAGTAAAATGAGAATGTAGTCTCATGACAACCAACATATGACAAAGTATCTAAAAAGGAGAGAGTTTGTAGTGAAAAGGGCTTCAAGAATGAGTAAGGAAAAAAAAAATAAGAAAACCAATTGTAATCAATCAATTATTTTCCTATCTAATAACTTTTTAAATTCTATTTTTATTGGAGAATCATTTCCTAAAAATTAACACTGCCTCCCTCCCCAAATATATTCCCTCCTCGAAATTAAAAAAAATGAATGAGATAAAAGCTATATGGTTTATCTTGTTTTTCTCTTAAACCAAGTTGGTCATTGCAATTCATGTGAGATTATATATATTGTTATTTTAGTTTGCATTATCATAGGCATTTTGTTCCCTTCTGGATCACTGCCTTGTTGTGGGAGAGGAGCTTGCATAGCTCAATGAAACTATGAGCTATACTCTATAGGATTACCCAATACAGACAGGTCATACTGGAGAATTTCGACAAAAGGTGATCCACTGAAGAAGGAAAAGGCAAACTATCTCAATATCTTTACCAAGAAAATCTCATGGAAAGCATTAAAATGATAAGAGAAGACATTGGAAGATGAACTCTTCAGGTTAGAAGATGTCCAACAGGCCAGTAGGGAAGAGTGGAGGACAATTATAAGCAGCTCTCATACTAATGAAGTGGCTGGGCCAAAGCCAAAAGGAAGCTTAGCTGTAGACATTTGCAGTGAAGAAAGCAAAGTCTGATGCTGTAAAGATCAGTATTATGTAGGAACTTGGAATGTAAGATTTATGAACCAAGATAAGCTGGATGTAGTCAAACAGGAGATGGAAATGTTATACATTGACATCTTGGGTATCAGTGAACTTAAATGGATGGTAATAGGTGAGTTCAGGTTTACATATTACATATACTATTGTAAACAAGAGTCCTTTAGAAGAAATGGAATAGCCCTCATAGGCATTAAAGGGGTAAGAAAAGCAGTACTGAGGTATAATCTCAAAATGACAGAATATTTGTTTGAATCCAAGGCAAATTGATCAACATTACAGTAATAACAAGTCTATGCTCCAACCACTGATGCTAAAGAGGCCAATGTTGATCAGTTCTATGAAGATGTCTTCTAGAAATAACGCTCAGCCCCTCCCCTCCCACCCCCCACCCCCACCAAAGATGTCTTGTTCGTCAAAGGGTATTGGAAAGCTAAAGCAGGAAATTAAAAGATAATTGGAATAATAGGCAAGATTGGCTTTGGAGTACAAAATGAAGCGGGACAGAGACTAACAGGGTTTTGTCAGGATAACTTGATGGTCATTGGAAACACTCTTTCAAAAATCCAAGATACGACTCTATACATGGACATCACCAGAGGTTCAATTTTCAAATCAGGTTGATTATATGCTCTGTGACTAAAGGTGGAGAAGCTCTATACAGTCAGTTAAAACAAGCCCTGGAGATGACTATAGCTCAGACAAAGAGCTTCTTATTGTAAAATTCAGACTTAAATTGAAGAAAGTAGGAAAACCAACCAGACCCTATGGTTACAACCTAAATAACATCCCTGATGAATATGAAGTGAAAGTCATGAATAGACTGAAGGGAATAGACCTGGTAGAGTGCCTGAAGAAGGTTCACAGTTTTATATAGGAGGCATCAACAAAAATCCCTCCAAAGAAAAAGGAGAGAAAGAAAGCAAAATGGGTATCTGATAAGACTTTACAAGTAGCTAAGGAAAGAAGGAAAGCAAAAGGGAAAGGAAAAAAGGGAAAGATAAACCCTAATAAATGAAGAATTCCAAATGAAAACAACGAGAGATTTAAAAATTGTTTTCTTAAATGAGCTATGCAAAGAAATGGAAGAAAATAGTAGAATAGGAAAAACAAGAGATATCTTTAAGAAAATTAGAGATATCAAGGGAAAGTTCAATGAAAAAAATGGGCAGGATACAAGACAAAATCGTAGGGATTTAATGGGAGCTGAAGAGATTTTTAAAAAGGTGACAAGAATACACAAAAGAACTATACAAGAAAAATCTTAACATCACTGATAACTACAAGATAGTGTGGTTACTGATCTACAGCCAGACTTCATTGAGAATAAAGTGAGACTTGAAAAGCACTGATAACAATAAGGCTAGTGGATGTGATGAAATTTTAGCTGAACAATTTAAAATCTGAAAAGATGATGCTGTCAATGTTGCACTCACGATGCTAGCAAACAGGAAACTTAACAGTGGCTGCCGGATTGGAAAACATTCTATGCCCCAATTCTAATGAAGGGCAATGCCAAGGAATGTTCACATGACTGAACAATTGCACTTATTTCACATGCCAGCAAGGTTATGCTTAAGATTCTGCAAGCTAGGATTCAATGTACCAAGTTCAGTGTGAACCAAGAATTACCAGAAGAACAAACTGGTTGGTTTTGTTGTTGTTGTTGTTGTGTTTTGTTTTGTTTAGTTTTTTTTACAGATCAAAGCATACTTTTTTAAATTTTATTTTTCTTGAGTTCTTTTGTCTGTTTTTATTTGCAACATGGCAAATGTGTTTTGTGTGATACCATAACTGATATCACATTTCTTGCCTTCACAACAGATGGGAGGAGGAGTAAAAGAGAGAGAATTCAGAAATCAAAAAAAAATTTTAATGAATGTTAAAATAAATAATAAATTCCAAAATAAGTTTTAAAAAAGAATTAAATAACAGGGGAAAAAATATTGCTTGGTATTCACAAAGAACAGTGCTTAAGCCTCAGACTAGATACTGCATTAAAAAGAGTACTTGAAAACAATATTTTCCTCTCTAATATTACTGATTTTGAAGAATAAACGTGATTTTATTTTCTCTGTTATTCACTGCATAGTAACTTGTATTATTTGGTAAAGTCTGTTTTTAAATTAGATCCTTGAACAATATACATTTTTGTTAGGAGGAAAATCAATATTCTGAAAACGTGAAAGCGGTACAAACTTCTACTTAATATATCCAATGATCTAAAAGTCTTTTTAGGACTTTAGGAATCTCATTAGGACATTAGGACTCTCAAAGAAGACAAGTTGCCGAAATAAAAGATTTTTTGGTTCACTACCAGGCAACCAAAGCTTAAGTTTGGATTTACCCTGGAAGGAGAGACCGTGGTGTTGTATTGGACTATTCAGAGCATACATGCTTATGCTGCTGATTCTACTGCTTCTCATACTGCCAGAACTTTGTGCAGACTGGGTGTTCCGATCTTGGTAATTCAGTGGGAGGCTCTGAGGTCTGGCATAATAGTAAGGAGTTGAATGGGCATCTCGTGGTAATGCTTGAGCAAATAGCGTGGCATAACTAGAAACCTTATTTGGTTGCTTCCATGGATCTTCACTGAGACTAAGCAGGAGGTAGCGTATTGACCATTTATTTTTCAAAACTCCCTGTGAATAGTTTCCTGTGGAGTTCTGAAAATAACGCAGCGTCTGCTTCCCTTCTCTGTCGAAGAAGATTTTCTTGATTTTTTCAGCCACTAGAAATTCATCTCTTTCAACAGGTGGGGCAAAGTTGCTACCAATAACTTGAACTGCACATTGAAATTGTTGGGCTGCGTCACCTTCGCTCTTGCCCAGAATCCGGCAGCAGAGGTTCTGCAGCAGAACGCCCGGGGACTTCTGGTCCGGAGTCGCCACCCTTGCGCCGGGGCCCGAGAGGGACGGGGGAGGGAGATGTGGAAGCGCGCGCCCACGGGGAGAGAGGGGTGGGACCGCCGCCCCCCCGCCCCCGCCCTCTCGGCCTCTTTTCACCTGACTCTTGCCCCTTCTTCACCTCGCGGCGCGTACCGGAGGCTCCACGGCTGGGATCGCCCTCACACCTGGCCGGCCTACCCGCCTCCCTTCCTCCGCCCACCCACGCGGGTCTACTGGCACCCTCCGCGGTCGGCCGCTAGTTTAACGGTTAGGAACAGCGCGTAACCGCGGAGCCATTTTAACAGAACCCCAACAAACTGGTTTTCTAAGAAGCAGAGAAACTAAAGACCAAATTGACAACATTTGCTGGATTATGGAGAAAGCAAGAGAATTAAAAAAAAAAAAAACTATCTCTTGCTTCATTGACTACACAAAAAGAATGTGGGAGTGGAGTTGAAATAAAATTATATTATAACGATCTCAGTCATTTTCCTCTTCTTCTCAGCTAAATCCTTGCAAAAAGTCATTTGCAATTGGTGTCTCTAATTCTTCTCTTACTTTTATGTAAACCTTCTGCTTCCTGGCTTTTGATCTTATTATTCAACTGAAAGTTCTCCTAGCTTTCAATGATTGTTTACAATTTCCAAATCTAATTATTCTTTCTCAGTCATAATCTTCCTTGCCTTCACTGTAGCTCTCATGTTGCTGACCACCTACGCCTCATATGTACTCTCTCCTGTCTGAGTTTTTATGACATTGCTCTCTTGACGCTTTTCCTGTAGGTCTGACTATTCTTTAGCATCTTTTGCTGGGCCTTCATCCATGTCACATCCAATAACCAGAAATAGAATTGGTAAAGTGGATTTACTGCTAAGCCTGGAGTCATGAGGACCTGATTTCAAATCAGGAATCAGACACTTAATAGCTGGGGTACTCTGGACAAGTCACTTAAACTCTGAGGATGATAATAAGTCACAATTTCTGGGGTTAACAATAGCACTTCTCTCTCATGGTTGTGAGACTCAAATAAGATAGTATTGGTAAAGTTCTTAGCAAAGTGCCTGACACATAGTTAAGCGCTATATAAATGTTAGCTATAATCAAAATCATCATCATCATGTGAAGGGGGAAATATATAGCATTTTAACCAAGAGAGGTGTCAGCCTATTTTTTTTTATTTTTATGGAATAAAACAAGCATTTCTATAACATAGTACAATAAAAAAAGGATAAGTGTACAGTAAATTGCAAATCTACTATGAACAACTTGCTATTACTTTCAAATATACAACAAAATTATCATGTAAATTTCTTTTTTTTCTTCCTGTCCTTCTACTCTGGAGATGGCTACCATTAGGTACAATACATGTGCGCGTATGTATGTATATAGATTTATTTATATCTATCTATACATATACATATATACACACATATATGTATAGAGATACACATACCTATACATATACATACACAAATATGTATATATGTACATAGATATATCTATTTCTATCTCTATATGAGTATATGTATATATATATAAATATATATAATATGTATATGTGTGTAGTAATTATTCTCTACATACTTCCATTTATCAGTTCTTTCTCTGGATGCACATAGTGTTTGTCTTCACATGTCCTTTGTAGTTGATCTGGGTATTTATAACAGAAAAATAACTTATTTTCTGAAAGTCACTCTTAAAACAATATTGCTATAGTTGTATTTCATTCTTAGTCTCTTTGCACACGCTCCCCACCTTAATTACCATGTCTATAAATTACTACATATTTAGGTAGATCTAGTGTGTATGGAATATTTCACTGAGTAATTTTTATTAAGGATTTATTTTATACATGAATTATAAAAGAAAAACAAAACAGTTTTCAAATGCCGGGAAAGGAAATGCTTCTTACACTTACAAAATATATAATCCAGGGGCCCATCCAAAATGGCAGAGTAAAAACAGGGACTTGCTTGAGCTCTTCCCCAAATAACCTCAAAATACCTACAAAAATGACTCTTAAAAATACAACAGTAGTGGGAGCAGAGCCAAGATGGCGACTGGAAAGCAGGGACTAGCGTGAGCTCCCTGCCAAGACCCTCCAAAAACCTATAAAAAAAATGGCTCTGAAGCAATTCTAGAACTGCAGAACACACAAAATAGCATAGGGAAGCAGGGCTCTAGCCCAGGACAGCCTGGATGGTCTCTGGGTAAGGTCTATCCCGCACGGAGCTGTGAGCTGAGGGAAGCAGAGCTGAGCAGAAAAGAGCCCAGCGTGGGTGGCACAGACCGACCAGACCACGGACCAACCAGACCGAGAGCTGGGCGGAGCGTGTCCTAGTGCCCTGAATTAGTGAGCTGTGGCATTTACCAAACCACTCAACCCACAAACACCAAAGACAACAGAGAAGGTTAGT
>CM053626.1:77441715-77458067 GCA_028646595.1 Phalanger gymnotis
AGGGGGATAGGTTAGGAAGAAGCAAAATATAGTTAGTCTTTCACAATATGAGTATTGTGCAAAGGTTATACATAATGATACACCTGTGGCCCATGTTGAATTGCTTGACTTCTTAGGGAGAGTGGGTGGGAAGGGAAGAGGGGAGAGAATTTGGAACTCAAAGTTTTAAAAAATAGATGTTCAAAAAAAAAAGTTTGGTTTTTTTTTTCATGCAACTAGAAAATGAGATACACAAACAATGGGGCATAGAAATTTATCTTGCCCTACAAGAAAGGAACGGAAAAGGGGATGGGAGGGGAGTGGAGTGACAGAAGGGAGGGCTACTGGGGAACAGGGCAACCAGAATATACGCCATCTTGGAGTGGGGGGGGGGAGGGTAGAAATGGGGAGAAAATTTATAATTCAAACTCCTGTGAAAATCAATGCTGAAAACTAAACATATTAAAAAAAAATTAAAAAAATACAACAGTAGTAGAATCCACAAAATGACAGACTGAAACAAATTTCCAGCCAAGAAAACCTGGAAGGTTGACAGGAAAGGTCTGCTGCACCAGGCTGGGAGTGGAACACAGTCTAGCATGGGCCACACCGACATGGACTGGGCCCCCAGCAAATCTGAATCAGGGCTCAGGGCAACGAACCATTGGCAGTCGTGGTAGTTTCCAGACTTCTTAACCCACAAACTCCAAAGACAACTCAGAAGGTTGGTAGGAAAGGTCTTTTCGACTTCAGTGAGAGTGGAGTGTAGTCCAGCCTCAGCCCTGGGGCTGTGCAGGCACAGCAGCAGCAGCAACAACTGCTTCTGGAGCTCTTGGCCCACAGATGGGGAGGGGGAGAATCAAGCAGTTGATCAGAGGGGGATTGCAGGGAAGTCTTTGCTGGCTCTGAGACAAGATTCTCTTGCTTTGCCTGTGCTTGAATCTGGGTCTCAGTCCTGGGTGGTGGTCCTGGGGTAAGGAGGAGCACTGGCATCATGGACCTTGAGGCTGAGGTGGAGAGGGAATCTCCCTCACAATTCCAAGTCAGAAAAGAGTGCTTGTGGTCACTCACAGTCCAGAGCACAGGCCAGAAGAGGAATAAACATCTCTCTTTTGATCATACCTCCTCAGAAGAATTGAAAATTTACATGTCCCTAGAAGTATCTCTGAAAACAGCTACACAAAACCCCTGAAGCTTGGGACAGTAGATCCTACACACTGGAAGCAGAGTCCTACCTTAACAAATAATTAAAAAGTCACGTAATTGGCTGGGAAATGAATGAACTAGTTAAAAAAAAAAAGACAGACTATGGAATCTTACTTTGGTGACAAGGAAAATCAAAACATACAATCAGAAGAAAACAATAAAGTCAAAGCTCCTACATCCAAAGCCTCCCAGAAAAATATAAACTGGTCACAGACCATGGAAGGGCTCAAAGAGAATTTTGAAAATCAAGTAAGAGAAGTAGAGGAAAATTGTAAAGAAAAAAAGAGAGTAATGCAAGAAAATTATGAAAAAGGAGTCAACAACTTGATAAAGGAGACCGAAAAAACATGCTGGAGAAAATAACACTTTAAAAAATACACTAACTCAAATAGCAAAGGACCTCCAAAAAGCCAATGAGGAGAAGAATGCTTTAAAAAGCAGAATTGGTCAAATGGAAAAAGAGATCCAGAAGCTCACTGAAGAAAATAATTCCTCAAAAATTAGAATGGAGTATATGGAAGCTAATGACTTTATAAGAAATCAAGAAATTGTAAAAACAAAAAAAGAATGAAAAAATAGAAGACGATGTAAAATATCTCATTGGAAAAACAAATGACCTGGAAAATAGGTCCAGGAGAGATAATTTTAAAATTATTGGACTACCTGAAAGCCACGATCAAAAAAAGAGCGTGGATAATTTCTTTGAAATTATCAATGAAAACTGCCCTAATATTCTAGATCCAGAGGGTAAAATAGAAACTGAAAGAATCCACCGATCACTTCCTGAAAGAGATCCAAAAAAGAAAACTCCCAAGAATATTGTAGCCAAATTCCAGAATTCCCGGGTCTAGGAGAAAATATTGCAAGCAGCCAGAAAGAAACAATTTGAGTATTATGGAAACATAATCAGGATAACACAAGATTTAACAGCTTCTACATTAAGGGATCAGAGAGCTGGCAATATGATATTCTGGAGGTCGAAGAGCTAGGATTAAAACAAAGAATCACCTACCCAGCAAATATGTATATGTGTATATATATATATGTATATATGTATATGTGTGTGTGTGTGTACACATATATGTACACACACACACATATAAAGAGAGAGACAGAGGGCATAGGGTGAGTTGAATGTGAAGCGGTGATATCTAAAAAATAAAATGGGTGACAGATAGATTGGGGGATAGGGTAAGCAGAATGTACGCTGTCTTGGAGTGAGGTGAGGGGAAAGATGGGGAGAAAACTTGCAACTCAAAATCTTATGGAAGTGAAGGTTGAAAGCTAAAAGCAAATCAATTAATAAAAGAAAAAAAAAGAATAATCAAGAAGGATTTGTAGTTGCCAAATGGCTTCTATATCAGATGCATTTGATTGTTAACATGTTGTGTTCGGCTAATGGACAGCTCCAGATTTTGAAGTTCTGGTCCAGAACACAATTAACAAGCAAGATAACAAAAAAGAAAAATGAAATTTTAATTATATGATATAAACTCCAAACTAGGTTTGAAAACAGCAACATAAAAAACCTGAAACTTGAGACAGTGTCCCATCCACCCTAAGAGCAGTTACCAACTTCAAATAAAACATTAAAAATTAACAAATAGGCTGGGAAAAAGAGCAAACAACAACAACAAAAAAGAACTTGGCCATAGAAAGTTACTAGGTTGACAGGAAAGGTGAAAGCATAAACAGAAGATAACAATATTCTATATCACTATTAATTAGAGAAATGCAAATTAAAACAATTCTGAGGTATCATCTCATACTTTTCAGATTGGCTGACATAACAGAAAGTGAAAATGACAAATGTTGGAGGAGATGTGTAAAAATTAGGACACTGAAGCTCTGTTGCTGGAGTTGTGAACTGATCTAACCATTCTGGAGATCAATTTGGACCTATGCCAAAAAGGTTATAAAACTGTGTATACCCTTTGACCCAGTAATGCAATTACTAGGTCTATACCTCAAAGAAATGTTTTTAAAAATCAGGGAAAATTACCTGTATGCAGTGGTGAGCTTCAAATGAATTAGCAACCAGTTCTCCACGGAACTAAGCTGAGGTGCCTCCCCCACCGCTGATGTGAGGGGCGCAGCCAGCCCCCAACAACCAGTTTCCTGAACTCAACTTAAAATTAGGTACCAGTTCTACCAAACCAATGCAAACCAGCTGAATCCCACCACTGCCCATATGTACAAAAATAGTTAGAATACCTTTTTTTGGTAGCAAAGAATTAGAAATTGAAGGGATGTTCATCAATTGGGAATGACTGAATAAGTTGTGGTATATGATTGTGATGGAATACTGTTGCGCTATAATGAAATGATCAGTAGGATGCTTTCAGAAAAACCTAGAAAGACTTACATGAACTGATGCAGAGTGAAGTGAGTAGAACCAGAAGAACAGTGAACACAGTAACAATAATATTGTACAATAACCAATTGTAAACGACTTAGCTATTCTCGACAATAGAATGATACAAGACTGTTCTAAAGCAAAATGGTATTCAGGTCCAGAAAAAGAACTATAGAATCTGAATGCAGATTGAAGCATACTTATAAAATTTCCTTTATTCTTCTTTTTTCTGCTGCGGGGGTGGGGATGGAGTTGTCTGAGTTTTTTCATGACCAATATGGAAATGTGTTTTATATGACAGCATATTTTTGTTTTGTTGTTGTTCAGTCATTTTTCAGTCATGTCTAATTCTATGTGACCCCATTTGGAGTTTTCTTGGCAAAGATACTAGAGTGGTTTGCCATTCCTTCTCCAGCTCATTTTAAAGATGGGTAACCAAGACAAACAGCGTTAAGTGACTTGCCCAAGCTCATATAGCTAGAAAGTATCTGAGGTTGGATTTGAACTCACAAGGATGAGTCTTCCTGACTTTAGGCCTAGGATTCTGTCCACTGTGCCACCTTCATACATAACATTCATCAAATTGCTTGCCTTCTCAAGAAGAGAGGATGGGAGGGAGGGAGAGAAAAAATTTGAAACTCAAAATTTTAAGAAATGAATGTTAAATTATTTTTACACATAATTGGAAAAAATAAAGTATTTTTTAAAAAGATGAGCAATATTAAATAATATTGGGTAAGTAGCTAGATGCCACAATTATACAGGAATTAAAGACAGAGCTAAGGAGTTTGTTTATCTTACAGGAAATGTAGAAACAATTATCTTTGACCCTGATGATGGCAATAATAATAACATTAATAATAATAACTAATATTTACATATAACACTCAATATGTGACAGGCACTGTGTACCAAGTGCTTTACAATTATTATATCATTTGATCTTAGTGCCATAGTCAAATCCTATGATTTATAATTTTGCCAGCTAAGTGGTGGATGGACATAGCAATAGAAAGACCAGAAGCAGAGAGATCAATTACAAACCTACAGCAAATTCCAAATAAGATGTAAGGAGCTTCTAAACAAAGCTGATGGGTGTTTGAATAAAGAGACCTGCTCAGATGTAAGAAATCTGTGATGATAGAAACAACAGGATTTGAAAATTAGTTGAATATGCTGAGTGATGGTCAAGAAAGAATAAGGAATGACTCTAGAGTTAATGATCTGGGTCACAGGGAGAATGGTGGTAACCTCAATAGAGATATTAGAGATTAAAGGGGGTGGCTATCAAGTTAATAAAACAGTAGCTCATATTTATATACAGCTTTTAAACTTATAAAGCATTTCTTCACAATAGCCTACTGAAATATTATTACTTCCATTATATAGATGAAGAAAGTGGGCATCTGAGAGGTTAAATGGTCAGATTGGCCATAAAAGTGTGGGAGGCAAGATTCGGTGCCAAGTGCTGTTACTGAAATTTAGCACTGTTTCCACAATATTAACCTATTCTTCTAGTCACCCTTCCCAGATGACAGTAGGCCCATATCCTTTTTCTACTTCTATAATAATTTGCAAGAAGGGTTGATCTTACCAATAGGTGAAGTTTGTGGCTTTTAAAAAAAAAATATGATTTCAAGAGCATCAGGAAGACGGTCTCCCCGCCCCACCCCCACCCCCCAAAAAATTCCTCTTCTTTTATGTTACCAAAATAGGAAATTTTACTTTGGAAGATATATTTATTTTGGTCTTGAAGACATTTCACTCATTTCCCTATTAAAATGCAAATACACTTGGGAGGGGAAATACCTTAAACCTAATCTAATCAGCAAATACTTTAATTGGATAACAACTCCCTTAGAACAAGATCTGTATATAGCTGGAAGGCAGACAGGGAACTAGGGCCACTAGGACTGGGGATACTAGCGTGAGAGATGGGAGGACAAGGAAGACAAATATTCTATCATTATTTTATTTTTAAGGTTAAATATTTGTACAAACTATTCATAGAGAATTCAATCAAGCAATTGCTTGCTTATTCCTAGCTTATCTCCTCTGAGATCTTTGTCCCCATTGCTAGGAAAGAAATAAAGTAAAAACCACTATTATTGCCACTACTGTGGCTGAGTCTGGACATGTCTCCACTCCCCCACATATGTCATATGTACATACCATGAATGAAAGATTGAAGCAAATAATCAACCGATTAGAATAAAAATAAATGGCATATCTATATTGATCGGCAAACTTTAGTCAGAATTCTCTAAGAAGTAACCTAGATTTTTCCCTTTGCATATGTAGATGTGGCCTTTCTATTGAATTATGTAATAGATACATAATAGATTCTTTTAGGAATTTGTGGAAAGTCCTCCATTTTCATCTTATGCCTCAAGACATTATTCAAGAAACTCCACTTTGCCTCTGTCCTTAACCTATTCAAAACTCTCTCTTCTTAGGTTCACAATATTAACAGCCCAATGACTTCTCAAGCCTCAGTGTTTTCCCTTACCCAACAGCCTTGCCAACCCCCTGGCCTAGAGATCAATCTTCCCACACTACCTGTGATGCTCTGCACATGGGAGAGGACAACAAGCCATTCTATTGAAAGGTGTGAAATTTTCCTCTAATCACTAAACTTCCATTTTATGTTCCACATATCTCCTGAGGGAAGGCATTAGAGGCAACTTCCATCTGCATCAGCACAAGCCAAATTCTGTCTCCTGCTAACTGTCTGTTCTCACCCCAATCATGGAAAGCCTCCATTGTAAGGAGGAGTAACCTTTCCTTTGACCTCATGGCTCTGGAGGAGAAAGTGAAGCTGGTCACCTTGCACAGCCCTCTCTCACTCAAATCATAGTCAACTGCAAGTTATGTCATCATTTCCCTGATGATGATGATCTCCCTTCTCTTCCCCTCCCCTCCCCTCTTCTCTCTCTTTTCCTTTCCTATCCTGTCCACTTACCATTTTGGTGGCTAAAAGCTGCCTCCTTAACTTGGGGATTACTGCCTAGATTTTTTTCTGAATGACCACACCTTAAACCCAATTCACTCTGGAGCCCAAAGATTGGACAACATTAGGTCCCTGCCCTCCTATCTCAGAGTGTTTTTCTTTTGGCCAGCAACCCTGAAGGTCTTCCCCTCCCAGCTTGATTTTTTTTAATTAAATGGGCCATCCTTTGCCTCACTTCTTAAAGAGGTCTATTCATTGAATGGGTATTACCTCACTCAAAGTGAAAACCTGAAAAGAACTTAGCTTAGAAAGTCCAGGGTCTCCTATTGCATCCTGGGCCATCTCCAGTTGTCCTGATGAATATCTGGCCACTGGACCAGGATGGCTGTGGAGGAGAATATGAGGTTAGTGACCTTGCACAGGCCATCCTCACTCAAATCAAAGTCAATTGCAAGTCATGTCATCATCTTGCTGATGTCAGCCCTTCATAATCTAATCCCTCCACGCACCCATGCAAACACACACACACACACACACACACACACACACACACACACACACACACACATTTTTCCAGTATTCTTATACTTTACTCCCTTACCACTTACTCTTTGGTCCATGAACACTGACGTTCTTCAAACAATTCAGAACTCCATCTATTAGCTGTAGACATGTTCTCTGGTTATCCCCATGTCTGATAGGGTCTTCTTCTCATCTCTACTTCCTGACTTCCCCAGTTTCCTTCAAGTCCTAACATCATCTTCACAGGAAGCATTTTCCAACCTCTTTTAATTCTAATGCCTGCTCTCTTTTAATTGTTTCTGTTTTTTCCTATATACAGATTATTTGTACGTATTTGTTTATGTATTTTGTCTCTGCCATTAGTATGAGCTCTTTGAAGGGAGGGACTTTAATTTGCATCTTTTTTGTTTCTCCAGCACTTAGCACAGTGACTGTCCCATGAATGGTGCTTAATAAATATTTTTCAGCTGACTTCCCTCTGGGATTATATTACATACGTATGTCTATATACATATATAGGTTTATACTATATACATATGCATGCGTATGTACATGTATATTTATGTGTGCATATCTATGTGTGTGAGAGGCCAGCCAACTGATGATTCCTTCCTTGCTTATGCACTTGGGGAATATATGATTTTTTTTCCCCAAAAACACACTGATATGAGTGTAACCTCAGGTTTCCTGCCTCCTTTCTGAGTATATGTTCCCTCATGAATAGGAATTATCTCACTGATTGTCTTTGTACCCTCTGTGTCTATCACAGTGCTTGGCACCCAGCAAAAG
Source organism: Phalanger gymnotis (assembly GCA_028646595.1). NCBI lineage: Eukaryota > Metazoa > Chordata > Mammalia > Diprotodontia > Phalangeridae > Phalanger > Phalanger gymnotis. The sequence goes on from CM053626.1 coordinate 77,449,518, forward strand.
CATATTAAATACTTGCTGATAGACTCTACTATTAAAAATATACAGATAAATATTCCTTGGACCCACAAATATTAGGGCGTAACCCTGGAATCTAGAGAAATGTATTTTTAAGATGGTATTATCTATCTTCCATATATTTCTAATGAAAGGATATTTCTTTCTGACTGATCAAATACAAATTTATTAGCCTTTAAGGTAGAAAGCAAAGCTAATCTTTCTGACTTTGTCTATATACAAAGGCCCTGAAGCACCTATATTATCAGTGTTTGACTTTTTTTTTAATGCTTTCTTTCCTTTATGGACAGATGCCTTTCTCCCTTAGAGGTTTGCTGTGGGCATGACAGGAATAGTAAGTAACTGTTACTATTAGAAGAAAAGTATTCTGCAAATGCTTTGCATTATCCCCATATTTATAATCTTGTTCTCATTATCAATATGATTACTAACAATTCTTAGTTGCAATTGTTCCAAAATGAGCAAAAAAGTCAGGGGCAGAACAGTATTTCTCATTTTCAACCTTCCCCCTCTAGCAACGTTCCTGACAGTAAGTGTGCTTGCCTTGACCACAAGTCAGTGACTAGGAAAGATCTTTCTCTTTCACACCAATAACCATTGACTTCAAAATGAGAGCCACTTCAGTATTATCCAGCTCCCTTCACAATAGGAATTGATGGTGGTCTGCTCTCTCTTTGGGTCTGGGATTTTATGACAAAGAGATCTGGTAACTCAGAGAATTAAACTGTGTGTAGATGAATACGATTAAATTCTGCACACACACACACACACACACACACACACACACACACACACACACACAAAATGAGAACTGAATTAAACTCTTATCAGTATCAGACAAATGCTTTGATGAAGCCTTAAAAAAAGGGAGAGAATAGTCACTAATCAAAGTGGGTATCTGTGATGTACTTAGTGCAATTCAGCTAAATATAGATGTAAAAGGCTTTTATGTCAGAATAATGAGAAGCAGTTCAATGCTGATTATCAGGTTACCTGATTTTCACTAGTTCTTTTTTAAAAAAAATTATAATTAATCAATCAATTAATATTTATGTCATATTTAGTATGCCCATAACACTACGATGAATACTGTGAGTGATACAAAAAAAGGGGGAAATACGTCCCTGGGCTCCAATAATAATTTAAATAATGTCTCATTTAGTCAATACTTTAAGGTTTAAATTACAATATAATTGGTGAGATGAGGCAAATGCGCACACACACACACACACACACACACACAAACACACACACAAAATAAGGCAGCACAAGTGTCAAAAGGTCAGGCAAATCAAGAAATGTTGGAAGAGCTAAGAGAAAAAAGATCATTTGACTTTGGAATACTTAGAAAAGGTTTCTCATGAGACAATAAGTGGGACTGCCTCGGCTAGAGATGGGCATTCTTATGGAAAGTGATGTAAGAAAAACCTTGAATAATAGAAGAATGTAATATATTTACTAGTTTTACAACCCTAAGGAATTCATGTAACGTTCTTGAGCCTCAGCTGCTTTATCTGTAAAACTAGGATAACAAAAGCCCTTTCCTACAGCATTGTAGTAAGGATCAAATAAGATAACATAGGTAAAACAATAGGTCAACTTTAACATATTATATAAATGCTATCTGTGGTGATGATTGATGATGATTGAAGAGGAGGAGGAGGAGGATGAACTATTTTTAGGTAGGTTAGGGCCACAATGTAGAGAGTACTGAAAAATCTCTCTGTTTCCTTCTTGCGGAAATTCAAAGCAGAGTGGCCACGAGAAGACCAGATCCTAAAGTATTTCAAATACTGTTGCTTACATAAGCTGCATCCTAGTTGACTGAAATTTCTAGATTTTCCAAGTGACCAGGACCTTTGCTTGACTGCAAATTTTATTTGGAGTCATAAAGTCATTTTAGATCTTGACCTTTCTCCATTCTACACTAAGCAAATTTGAGCATCATTAACTTAGCTTGTTACTATTAACGAAATATGCCCCAAATAAAGATTTTCTTTCTATGGCTGATGCAGAAAGTCTTATTCATGTGTTCATTATGAGTGAACTTGACCATGGCAATAGTTTTTATAATTGCTTCCCTACCAGTAGAACAATTTTTGATGCTATCTTGATGATAACATTTGTTGATAACAATTTTGCTTCAGTTGCTTAATTAGATCCCAGTGTATCAATGAGTCATCTTAACATTCTACTTAGAAAGATCTTCCTGCCCAGGGCTAAGACTGTCCTATCCCTCTAAGTCTTATTCTGTTCATCTTAGCAGGCTTTAAGGTCCTTTGGCTCAGTTCCCTTCTAGGTCATACCAAAGCCCATTCTTGTACATCAAAGATGGTTTTACCCCTATTCTTTGAAATTCTATAATGGAAGTGATTCCACATAGATTTAAAACTAATGAATTTTGTGGATATGTCTACAAAATTCCACATATTTGGATGAAATTCCCAAAACTTCATCAAACATCCAGGTGTTTTCAAATTTTTTTTTATCCAGTGTTAAATCAATTATCTGAATACGTTACAATTTTTTTTGCTTTTAGTTTTCATCCTAAAATTTTATATCATGTAGGTAATTTAAGAAATTAAAATGAGAAATTAAGTTTTAAAGACTCTGATCCAAATTACCAGATATTTTAGGTACATTATATTTTCCTGTCCATGTTATTTAAGTGACTGCCCCAGCATTCTATTTCATTTTGCAAGTACACTGTCAATAACAAAAAATGCACCATTAACTAGGAAATAGCTAGGTAGATAAAGGAATAGAGTAAGTGAATGAATTACCTAGCCTATAATACTGCTTTGTACATGGATCTGTGGTAAGTAGGTTACTAAACCTAGCAAATGAATCTTGGTACTTATGCTATGTATTAAAATCGTTATGAATCCAAGCTAACATTTTTTAAAAGATGCTAACTACCCCAGATGAAAAATTTTTAATATGATGGTATTTTCTACAATATCCATAAGACCTTTTTTTAGAAGAAACTTTGAAGTGATCACCCAAGTTGAAACACATGGGTAGCAACAATTTGGCTAGCAGCAGCTATTGAGGTGTAAGACCCAACAAGACAAGCAACAAGAGCCGCCAGCACAGATTCTTTTGATCTCCTTTACTAAGGAAAGCAACTTTAAGAGGTTAACAATTGCATTTTAATCCAATGTACAAATATCATTCACTTAGTTCAGGAGAAAAAGCCAGCATCCTCAACTTCAGAGCAAATGCAAACAAATTACAAACAGACACAATATAAACAGACCAAATCACAATTCATAGTTGCCAAAGAACCAATGGATCTGAGTTAGTGAAGCCTAGGGCAGGGGGGTGGGGAGGTGGTGGAGCAGTTACAATGGCTTGCCCAGAGTCACATGCCACTCTTCCAGTGAGTGACAGCCCCAAAGGAAAAAACTTCAACCTCTGAGTTTATATGCCGTGTTCAGGGTCAAAGAGTGTCACAACACATGACTCATACCCACATGGCCTAAAAACATCACAAACATGTGACTCAAACCCATGTAAACTATGCTTTCCCTTGAGGTAAGGAAGTCATCAAAGACTCCTGATTTCACCAAAGAAACAAAGGCCTTGACTCATCAAGGGCTCCTGATTAAATAAGAGCTCCAAAAAAGAAAACAGTAAAAAATCCCACCTTAATTACTGTAACAACATGTTAATCAATTAAGACAATAAATAAATGAAAATAGAACCTTCTTAAATTTCCAAGGCAACAAAACTGTGTGCATATGCAAAAATTGGTTTGGACTGCTCCTCCACAAAATGGAGCAATTTATTTCAGAACCTTCACAAAAGTCTTCCTCTGAAAACTCATTGTAACATGGAGATGATCCTGAGTTCATGAAGACTATGTCAGTGGTATACAAGCTCTGGTAGTTTATTCCATGCTTGGAAGTCTTCAAGTATAACCTTGGGAATAAACTTTTTGTTTTTGTATTTTCCCTCTGAAAACTAGACTATCTAATCACAGAAATGTACATAATCAGTAGGTTGACCACCAGATGATCAACCTTTTTTTTTTGCTATAGTAACCCATAACACACACACACACACACACGCACACACACCTTACAAACAATGAACATTAACCCTGTGTGGCTCCCTTCCACTTCTGCAGTGACAACATCAGTCACAGAGAAAGAGGTGGCAAGTACTAAGAATCACCCAATTTTTAGATGATCAGCAAACTTTAATTTGACTATTATTAGTATACATGTGAGATCCTTACCCAATAATGAAGTAGCTATGTTCCTGTAAGAGCATAATTATATCGATCATGATATTCTTGACAAAAATAGGAGAAAGAAGGAAGTTGCATCTATATGGAATGAGAGCTCATAGTTACTTCTTGAGAGGAAAAGAAAGAATTTAGCTTAGTAGACTTTATTTCATACCCCAAAGCTATAGAAAATGGTATTTTTTGACATTTCATCATCACTCATTGGAGTATTAAGGATGAATATTTGCAAAATACAATGATGAAAATAATTGTAGTATACACAACAACATTGAATGCTAAAGATAAAGCAGTAGAGAAATCCTGTGAAGAATATAATAAAACCCTATAAATCACATAAAAATTAACACTAAATCTTGGTAACAAATGCAAAGATGGCAAAAAGTGAGAATGGGTAGAAAATTATGGGAACATATTTTTCAGTAAAAAGAAGAAATGAGATATGCCAGACATATATATTTTAGGGAAAGATCATAATTCTTTATCATGAACACTTTAATTAAAATATGGAATGTGCCAAACATAGTGGACACTAAATAATGTTGGAAAGGATGAAATTGGTTTACCTGACAGGCAAATATTTTTGTACACGTAAGTGTCAGTCCTGAGTCAATTGTCTGTACATAGTCAGATTATCAACTTATCAAACTTAAGCTCAGAATTTGTAATGAAAAAGAAGTGATAATAGTAATGAGGAAAAGATATGGCATGAAATTAATAGTATTTAACCCTGAATCATTTAAACAAGCTATTGAAAGTTAAAAGAAATGAGAAACAGACAACAGGAATGATATGAACACCAATTAAAATAATTTGATCCAAAAGTTAAATCAACATAAATTAATAGCTGCTCCAGGGAAACAAAATAAACCCAAAGTCATCAAACATTTGACTTACTTATTTGACAGATTGAGATGGTTGCCAATGAAAATACTAGATTAGAATATGAACTTGTGCAAAATCTTATAAGAAGAAAGGCAGATGTTTTTGAGCAGTGTTATATTACAAAATAGAAGTAGTGGAGGAAAAAACTAGTCCAAAGAAATTTTAGTACAACACTCACATAAGCAAAATTATGCCAAGGGTATTCAAGGATTAAAACAAAGAGAGGACTGAAAAAAGTATATGAATGAAAAAATTTGCCAAAAGTATTATATCAAACTGTTATTTCCATAAAGAATGGTAGAACCACCTCACTCAAACCCTCGCTTTACAGTATCTTAAATGTTTACAGAGGATATGGAAATGGCCCAAAAAACAAAGATGAAAAAAGGATACAGGATTGTGTCCTCTGTGTGTATATTTGCTTGCATGTGTGTATGTACATATCTATCTCTGTTTCTGTATAGATACAAATAGCTATATCTATCCATCAGTTTATATCAATATGTATCTATATCATGTCTATATAGCTATCTCTTTAATCTATCTCTATCTTTATCTCTATCTATCTTTTTATCTATCTTTGAGAGAGAGAAACAACATTGAGAGAAAGAGAGAGAGAGAGAAAGAGAGAGAGAGAGAGAGAGAGAGAGAGAGAGAGAGAGAGAGAGATCCTTAAGCCCCACTAGAGTCAGTACAACTATGAGAGCAGTGATGGACCAATTTACATGCTATCTAAAGGAATGAAAGATACCAAAAGCATAGATAAAATCTTAGATTTTGCTGAACAAAAAGACATCCTGAAAGCTTCAACAACTGCCAATCAATATGTCTATTTTCCCATCTCATAAAACCTTTTGGCAAGTTATCTATACACAAATCGAGCATATCCTTAATGAAGTAATCAGTAGAAAGCTAGAGAGCAAGCAGACTTATACAAATGATATTCAACACTGCAACTTTTCTATCTCACCACTGGCTGACAATATAAGATATCCTTATATGTATTGTTTGTTTTCCAACTATTTCACTTGTTATAACAAAATGTTGCCTTATAGGCTCTTTTATAAAAAGGTATTTGCCATCCATAGATTAAGAGTTCTTAAGATTCCTTAGAAGATATAATGACAGAAATAACTATTGATAATAACTATATAATAGTTAATATATATAATGAATATGTATGTATTTATTTTTTATTTATTTTATATATATTTATTTATATTTATATATATAATAAAATAATAACTGATAATAAATATGTTAGCTAAGATACAAGAAAAAACGAAATGTAAATTCACCAAAAATATTCACCACTGTTATGGAGTTGTTAAAATACATGGTTTATATCAAGGAATAGGATTCAGTGTTGATGGCGAGTTCTTCAGAATCTTCTTGTTTGTGGATGACGTTGTATTAATCGTATAAATGCCCAAGATATTGCAGAGCCTTCTAGAAGAGATCTGCGATAAACAAGAGGTTGACCTATCCATCCACACAGTAAAGACCAAATGGATAAAGAAGGTTTATTTTCTAATTAATATTCATTTGGACACCCTGTACTTTATGTCCAAGAGTATGTATATCTAGGCCAGAAAATAGACATAATGAACTAGGCCTAGATTTGGAAATGGGGAAAACACTCAAAACAATTTTACCAGCACTGTTACATTAACATCAAATGCCCTTCCATTCAACAGAAACATTTTACTCTCATTGCTGTGTTGAAATGGGGCTTATAATGCCACTTCTCCAAAGAAGTGAAGATGAGCATCACATAGAGTGAAATGGAAAGGCAAATGGCCCCGTTTTTGGTTGGGAGAGATTGGGGGACAGGAACGGAAGTAATTGCAGGATGCAGCATATAACCAGTGAGGAACTGTGAAGAATGGGATTAAAGATTGATATCAAAGAACTGTATGACAAAAGGAAAAGACAAGATGGTCATTTGATTAAGTGAACTGGTTAACTAAAATGGTATAGTTGTACCCTGGTGATACTCTGAAAGAGTGAGGAAGGTCTCTAGTATGTTGCGTGGATCCTCAGTGACAAATTTTGGGGAGGACATGGACAAAAGTTGTACAGGATAGATAGGCATGGATGAAGTCAGATGCAAATTATTGAAGGAACACCCAAAGAGATAAGATAACAGATCCATTTTAGTATATTTTTTGGGGGAAATAAAATCACTAATCAGTTGCTGGTGATTTTTACTATCTGGTCCTTCACCCCAGTATTGAATTCTTACAGGCAGATTCAACCTAAATAATACTATGTGCTCAAGAAATCCTTTTCTTATTACATATCTGTCATTTTGCAATTTTCCCCCAGCAAATTATATAGGAACTGCAGAATGTAAGCCAATAAAATCTCTATTCAGGCTAGGAAAATAAGAACAACAGATCTAGAAACTCATTGAACATAGACATGTGTGCAAATATTCTTTGAGGTGACCTTTCCAATCAAGAAATTAGCATAGCTGGAATTTCAATCATGTTTCTCATATAATCCAGCAGTGAGACTACAGGAAAGTCACTTAACCTCTGATTGCACACAGAAGACTCCCTAAGACCATCAATTACATAAGAATCCAAAATGCAAAGTTCTTGCCCTGAGGAATTCACAGGTTGAGATGATCAAGGACTTCAAAATTTAATACAAATATTCCACTCTAACAAATAGTAGAAAATGGCATTTGTTTACTTTATGTTGCTCTGATTGCTCCCTTCAAAAGCAAATTATGGACATTTTACAATACAGGAATTTTGCAAGATAAATGTTCCATAAGGTGCCAAATATATTCTAGAACCTAAGAAAACAAAGAACACACTTACATAGACATTAATAATAGTATAGAAAAATATTGTACATGGATGTCATAAAGATAAGTTCCATTAGCAGATATTACTTCTTTCCTTGGAAGTAAAAATTAAACATTTCATGATGACAGAGCTAGTTTTTAAACTTTTAATACATCTTATTTTTCTCAGATTATAACAGTTAGAAGAGGTGGGTTTCTGTCTGATTGATGAAGAAAATCCTTAATATTTATAGCTATCCCAAAGTAGAATGGACTGCCTTGGAGGTAAGGAGTTCACATTCTCAGAGTCTCTGAAGATTTTTGAGCAAAAACCAAATGGCCATTTTAAAATTTTTTTTTATTATTTAATATATTTGTTATCAGTGTTGATTTTCACAGGAGTGTGAATTACAAATTTTCTCCCCATTTTCTACCCTCCCCCCCATTCCAAGATGGCGTATATTCTAGTTGTCCTGTTCCCCAGTCAGCCCTCCCTTCTGTCACCCCACTCCCCTCCCATCCCCTTTTCCCTTTCTTTCTTGTAAGGCAAGATAAATTTCTATGCCCCATTGGCTGTGTATCTTATTTTCTAGTTGCATGC
>CM053626.1:77458567-77488567 GCA_028646595.1 Phalanger gymnotis
TTCCAAATCCTTTTTGAGCTCTTCCATGGCCTGAGACCAGTTCATGTTTTTCTTGGAGGCTTTTGTTGTAGGCTCTTTGACTTTGTTGACTTCTTCTGGCTGTATGTTTTGGTCTTCTTTGTCACCAAAGAAGGATTCCAGAGTCTGAGACTGAATCTGGGTGTGTTTTCACTGCCTGGCCATGTTGCCAACCAACTCACTTGACCCTTGAGTTTTTCAGCGGGGTATGACTGCTTGTAGACTAAAGAGTTCTATGTTCCAAGCCTGGGGGAATGTGCCAGCTCTGCCACCCCAGCACTCCTCCTTCCACAAGAACCCCCAACCCAGACTGGACTTAGTTCTTCTGCAGGCTCTTCACTCCTACTCTGATCAGCCACTTAATTCCTCCCACCGGGTGGGCCTGGGGCCAGAAGCAACTGCAGCTGTTGCTCCATAGCTGCCCCACGAACTCTATCCCAGTCACCAGCAGCTTCTCCCACTAACCTATTCTGTTGTCCTTGGTGTTTTTGGGTTGAGAAGTCTGGTAACTGCTCAATAATTCAGGGTGCTAGGGCATGCTCTGCCCGGCTCCTGGTCTGGTGGGTCCAAGCTGCCCACGCTGGGCTCTGCTCCGTTCAGCTCCGGTCCCAGCTCCATGCAGGATAAACCTTATCTAGAGACCACCCAGGCTGTCCTGGGCTAGAGCCCTGCTTCCCTATGCTATATTGTGAGTTCTGCAGTTATAGAATTAATTCAGAGCCATTTTTTATAGGTTTTTGGAGGGACTTGGCAGGGAGCTCACGCTAGTCCCTGCTTTCCAGCCGCTATTTTGGCCCGGCCCCAAATGGCCATTTTTTTAAGTTATTCTTGTTCACGCAAGCATTGGACCAGATGCTCTCCAATGTACCTTCTTTTCAAGAACTTTTAATTCTCTATTTATCATGTTAATTTATAATAAGAGAAAAAGAAAATAAATATCATTTCTGAGCACTAAGTTAAATATTCTTATGTGGGTATTAATTTCCTGCCAATACTCCTCAGCAATGTGTTTTATTCACAGTAACACCTGGATTGTAAAAAATCATACTTGATACTAGTCAGAGATGGAAGGGAGCTTTCATCTGTCACAAAAACCATAGATATAGCTAAAAACTTTCTCCCTTTCTGAACTTTTAAAAATAAATCACACACCCAAGGAAATGAAAAAGACAACATCATACAAGACAGTCTAAATGATGACTAAAGTTTCATCTTCACATGAGTTTTCATATCCATTTTTATGGCAGTTATGGGTAGCAAGTATCAGAAACAAGATTTGAACCTAGGACTTCTGACTCCAGAATTAGTCCTCATTCCACTATACCACCCTATCTCTCATGACTAGGCCTCCTGTACTAGATTTGGAATTAGAAGCTGCGGTTTCAAATTCAGCTTCTGCTAGCTGCTACTTATGTGATGGTGAGCAAGTTGCTGAACTTTTCTAGGCCTCAGATTCCTCACCTCTAAAAGGAAGAAGTGAGACTACATGGCCTCCCTTCTAGCTCTAATTCTATGACTTACGATCCTGTGGTTCCTTCACAAAGAATTAAAATCCTAGAACAAGAGTAGAAATGTGGAATAATCAGATGATCACCCATGGGATGGCCTTAAGACAAAAAATTACTCAATAAATATTTGTTTAATGAAAGATTAAGTGACCATGAGATCACACTCAAGATAGAAAAATAGACATAGGTTGTGTGGGGAAGAGAAATTTGTTAGGAAATGCTTAAGGGATTGGAAAGAAAGGAAATTCATTGTTTATGATATGATTTTCTAGGAAACTGGTTTGAGCATAGCAATAGTAAAACTTTCTTTTAGATAAATGGATAAAAGTGAAGGTTAACAGTGATACAGTGTTGGATAAACCAACATAGACACGTTAGCAGCAATGGCAGAGAATGACTATCATTCACACAGCTGCTGGAGCTGTCTGTGACCCTTGCCAACAGGCACTGTATATTTTTAGAGTTTTATTTTGAAGTAATTATGTGGGAATTTCTGAAGTCCTTGAGAATGACACATGAGCTCGAAACCACCTTAAAATAGGCCTTCTGTTTGGAATAGTCAGTGTCACTTATGCCATGATTTTCAAAAGGAAAAAGAAATCCATTCTGATTAATGCTGATCTTACAGTGTGCAGATGATATACCATTCTTGAAGAACATGGAGCTTCTCAGGACAAACGGGGATTAATAAATCAACCTTGGGAAGAACACCGTAACTTTAAATGTTTTTCTACATAGGCATTTTGTTAAGTAGAAAGGAACAATGGGTCATAATAACAAAGCCCAACAAACTCTAGGGAAAGTCCTCAAATTAAATTAATAAATGAAATGAAACACCCAGAGTATCATTTGGCAGGATTTTGGTGAATCTGACCCTAACAGTTGGGGTTCTCTTTGCTACATTTACTGAATGGAAGCAGGAGGAAAGAAAAATGTCAGACTAAATAGAGGATCTTTGATATGACAGATTTAATTAACTAACACAAATATTATAATTTATTAGCACTTTTAATAATGTGACCTTCAATTGCTCCTCAGGGGACTCTACATAATAAAGAGAAAGATATTTCTACTGAGATGACGGCTGCTGGTGATAATATTCTGTGATCACACATTGCCTTCCTTCTCAGCAGCACAGAAAGCCTCATAAACAAAGTCTCCTTCATCATCAGTGACCTGGGAGATAAGTGGGCATGGAATGATCCCCTAGCTTACATCCAATGGCCTAACCACTGGCAATCCAGAAGAACGAGGATTATACTAGAGGCCAGGGACAGAGTGGGGGGAAAAACGTAAAGAAAAACACTAGACATAGCCAGGATCAGTTTTACTGGATTGAAAATTGCTTCCTCAATCAGTTTTGTTTTTATTTTTTTTTCTGCCTCAGATATTTGTTATTCCACCACCAAAGTGGTCTCCCGAATACACTATTTTGACCTTGTTATGTCACTAGTCGACAACTTGCAATTGATAGCTCTCCATTGACTTCAGGATGAAGAACAAATTTCTCAGCATGGCATTCCAAGAACTTCAAAATCTCACCCCACTATCTTTTCTAAACCTTAGTAATTTCTTGTAAGAACTTTCTGCTTCATCAAGATTGGTTCATTCACTCACTGTCTACTACATACATCCAATGGTTTCCCACCCCTGTGACTTTTTTTTCAAGACAAAGAATTACTTCTGTTAAATTCAACTTTTTAAAATTCTTCAATACACATTTGAGGTACTGTGCATTCAGATTCAAGAAGATCTAAGTTCATGTACCACCTCTGAAGATATATTAGATACAGGATCCAGGAGTGGTCACTTATCTCCTCAGCAATTCAGGAAACTCTCTAAAACTTCTAATTACAGAATAGTTGCCAATCAACCTTGGTTGAGACTGTTTTCTCACCAGAAGTTCCCTAACCAATGAAATTGCAGGTCTGAAACAAAAAGTAAAAATAAAAAATTGTACATTACCAAATATAAATTAATGATTATTGAATCAGTGTTTTTCTTACTCCTTGTCAATTTTTACCCATTCTTGAAAGGCCATTTTAAAGTCCTGTTTTTCTTCATAAAACTTACCCATACCCATACCCAGTCCCAAATAATCTTGCTTCTTTGTAGTCCCATAGCAAATGTTATCTCAACCACTATTTAGCATTTTCATATAATGTCTTATGTTGTTGATTTCCTGGCTCCCTCACTTAGTGTCTATCTCATGGTTCCCCACCTCTTTGACTTTTTCCAAAGCCAATACCTTGGACAACTCATTTTGACTTTCTAGGCTTGTTTCTTCCTATAGATAATGAAAGCTTTGTACTGGATGATCTCAAGCATCTCTTTCATTCATTTTCAAATCTTGTCATCCTGTATTCATTCCTCGTATCATTCTGCATTCCCACAGTCTCTTAGCTGGCTATAAATTGATTCTTCCTAAGAAATTAATCTATAAATGCTACTGAGTAAAGTATTGCTCTTGCTAGGGATTTTCTCATGTTAGTCATTTTTTTTAATCTTGATAGAATATTCTTGTCCTTCGAAAGACCTACAAAACCTAAAGGAATGCTTCACATAGTGGAAGGAGTGTTGAATTTGGGATAAAAAGATCTGGATTTGAATCTTGACTCGGTACCTCACCACTTGTCTTGGAAAAGTTATTTGACTTGGATAAGTCTCTGGGCCTCACCTTCCTTTTCTGGATAAGAAGAGTGTTAGATTATAGGGCCTTAAGATCCCTTCCAGGGCTATGTCTATAACCTTTTTTTATCCTATGAATGACTGTGTAATCATGTAGCCCTCCAATTTCAACACATATCAGAGTGACCCCTAACCTACATACTAATCAGGTTAACTTAATCACAGAGATCAAGTTTTGCCTACAAAAACCACCTTTACAGTTTACATTTCTATGACCTGCTCCCTGAGACAAAGAACTTTCTTTACACCCTTATGTTTCAACTCCTCCTCTAAGGACCAATGTTGTAATCAAATGCACAAAACACTAGAGATCTCTTACTGAAGACTCAATCAGTGACCATGAACTGAAAAGGCCCTCTGTAATCTCAATGAGCATCAACTTTATAATTAACCTGACAGTGGAAAAATTGAAAGAAAGACGTTAGGAAACCCCAAAGAGACACTATATAAGCTCCCATATGCTATCAAGGATAGAAATACTTTTCAGCCCAAAGCAAGAAAAGCATAACATTGGTGTAACTCTGGGAGAAATAGGCATCTTTAAAATTGGTTAGCCTGCTACTGAATCAGAAATGAACTGTAATGGGATGTGGAGACGTATCATAAAAAATCCATTATCACTGTGAAACCTGCTTCCTTAAACATACCTAGCATGTTTTATTGCATACCACAGCATGCCAATAAAGTTCTAGAAAATAAAGGGAAAAAAGAAAAAAAAAGGAACAGATCTGTGACTGAGTAGGATTGTTAGCTGAAAGATAGCATTCTGAACCTAAATGCTGTTTTACCAGCTTTCATTCTTACCTTAAACAGTTCAACTGGGAAATATCCATATATACATATATAGCTCCGTACCTGTAAATTACTCAGAAGACCTTAAGACCTCAGCTGTCATGTGGATAGTTTTTTAATGATATCTGAGGCTCAGAACTCTCCCATAGTCTAATACCTATGATACCATCTCTCCATCCACTCCACCCCAAACTGTTCATGAAGAAATGCAATCTCAAAAAAAAGCTACCTAGAGGTAAGGGTACAGTGTGGGGCCATAGAATATAGAAAAGTGAACTGGTTCACAGGCAAAGGAAACTTATGCCCATGGATCATTAGCAATATGGATTTGTTAATTTGTTTATTTGTTTTACCAGAACTGTAATTTCATTTGTATAAGTAACTCTTCAGGAGGAAACTACTTCTACCAATACAGAGCAGCAGCTACTCTGCAATTTATTCTTCAATTATTACCTGGAGTATTGAGTGGATTAAGTACTTTCCCAGTAAATGTGTCAGAAATGAAACTTAAGTCTTGGTCTTCCTAATTCAGATATGAGCTCTCTATTCATTACATGACAATGAGTTAATATCTTAGGAGAACCTCTAGTAGGTCATTACCCTAATCTAAAACTCTGTTTGTTTGTTTTTTTTTTCATTCTCCATCATCACCATTATTGTGCGCATAAGCAGAGATAAACTTGTCCTAGCTTTCTGTACCTGTCATGCATACTTCTTTTGGAAAGTTCTGTTTCTTTTTGTTTTTATACCAGAAAATAAACCTATTTATTCAGCCCTATCTCCCACTGATCCTATTCACAAAATTTATGTTCTAGTCAAATCTACCATCCCTCCCCTTATTTTGTCCTCTCACATTTCTGATCTCATGCTATAATCAATCCCACCATCACCTGCCCTGGATTGGACATCCATGCTTCCCCATAACTGCTTGTTGAAATAGTGATCTTCCTTCAAAGCTAAACTTAGTTGTTAGTTTTATATACATCTTTACCTAAGCTACCCAGCCACAATTAAGAGTCCTTTTCCTCCTCAAATTTCTGATACCATCTTTCCTTTCCACTTATTACATTCTGCTTTGTATCATAGTTAATTGAATGGATGTTAGATTATAAGTAATGGGCATGTGTGTGTATTATGTATGTTTATGTACATGTATGCATATATACTCATATACATATGTGAGTACTGACTTTAGAGTAAAAGAAAGTGAATTTAAATATTGACTCTTAATCAATGAATAACTTTTCTTGGTTTGGTTTCCTCAAATGCAAATTGTGGGGATTAGATACAAAGACTTTGGGAGATTGCAAAACTCTTTTAATGAGGGTTTTGTTCTTCCTGAGAAAGGCCCCAATTTTAACACCAATATTCTTCCTATGTTATTGTATTATGAGACATGGAACCTTAAAGTCTCCAAAATTCTGACACTAATGGTCACTAATAGAGCAATAGAAAGTTTCAAGATAGGTTTGAGTAGGCTACAATGAATGATAGATAAGGCCAAGTCAATTAAAGACATCCAGAATAAGAGGTATAAAGAATGTTACTCACTTCCAATAAATACATAAACAAAAGAGAAGAAGGCCCAGATATAAAAAGAGTAAGGATTAGTCTATGGCCTACATATTCCATTGGTACCCTCACAACACCAAGAGAAATCAAAGAAGAAACCAGCAAATTGGGCGGATTCCCCCCTTCCCCACATGCACACCTCCAGCTATATAGCAAGCTTATGGAAAGACCTGGAGAAAAATAATAAAAGATGGATAGACATGGAGGAGTTACAATTTGAATTTCTAAAGGAAACCTCTATCTTAATAGCATCACAACTCAAATGCAATATTTAAACATTATATGCATTATCTATTTTTGACCTCATCATAATCCTTTAAGATAGATGCTATTTTTATCCTATTTTTTTCTAGCTTAGGAACCTGAGATACAGAAAAGTAAGTAACTTGTCTAGTTTTATAAAGCTAATTTGTGTCAGATGAGATTTGAACATAATCTTCCTGACTCCAAGTCTAGCATTCTACATACTTTGACATACTGCCCTTCCATGCTTAAACATTTGCTTAATTGAATTGAGTTCATATTATGACAAATATTTTTATTTTTATTATGCTGGAGGGAGGGGTTAAAAGATATTTAAAATACAGTTCTTGCTGTCAAGAAAGTTACAGTACAATGGATATGGTGTCATATGCGCAGAACTCTAACATTAGACCATGTGTGAGGAAGGCCCTGAGAAGTATCAATGAAGTGCTAAAGGAGCTTTAGAGAGGAAAAGATAACTTTTGACTCATAAGTGAGAGTGATTGCTTCATGGAGGGGAAGATTTGAGATGACTTGAACCAACGGAGAAGCTAAGTACTGTATTAGGAATGTCTTATTTATTTTCACTTTGAACTCCCTTAGTTAACCATTTTATTCTGTTTTTTCTAGTCCAAAGATAGTATTCCTAGAAAGAAAATTTTAAAAATCTTATTTCCATATCCATCATGCCACTGAGGTCATTTCAGATTTTTGAACATTTTGCCATTGCAACACATGCTCTGGTAGTTTCTACTAAGCTATTTTGTCCCAATAGCAGATTGATTTTTCTTCCTCAGGAAAAGTCTAGTGAAGTTACTACAGATAAATTATGAATAGGTTGGCTACAGGGCAATGAACTCTTTGTCCAGGGCAATCAGAAAAATAAGAGTAAATAAAAATTGATCACTAGCCTTGTGCGATATATTTCTGACCTACAAAACAAAACAAACAATACAAAACATGGCAGACAGTTACAAGTGCTGAAACATTTTTACAATATTTTTGAAGATTAATTTAACTAAAATTATTTTGCTTATATTTGTCATTTACCTATTTGTGTATATGTTGTATTCCCTCTAGTAGAATATAATCTTCTTGAGGGTAGGGACTTTTTTTTCAACTTTATATCTTCAGTAGTAGCATAATGCCTTTCACATAGTAGCCACTTAACCAGTATTTTTTATTTAAAATGCAAAATTGGGTCATATCACTGCCATAATCCTTGAGAGGCTCATATTACTGTTGAATTCATACCAGCTTATAAAAGAGCTTTGGAGATGACTGAAAAATGAGCTTTATGAGGTGTTAATAGGACTTCTCTGAAGAACCCATTATTTTTCTCCCTTGAAAAGGACACTTCATATGAATGTAATGAGATAGTATTTTGTCATAAAAAATGACCAGAATGAAAAACCAGGGAAAATTTCATTAACACAGAATGAAAAAAAAGAAAACAAAAATAGGAAAACAAATAAATAATGATTCTAATAATATAAAGGAAAAGATCTTTGAAAGACTTCTGAACTCTAATCAATGTATTGACCAATCATGACTTCAAAAGAATTATAATTAAGCATGCCTCTTACTTCTTAGAAGACAAGTGATAAATGAAGGTGGAACAGCATAAATATGTGTAGATTTGGCCAATGCTAATATGTTTTGCTCAATGTTATTCGTTATAAGGTAAGACTTACAAGTTGATGAAGAAAAACAGGAGGTACTAAAGATGAAAAAGAGAGAGGAACACAGGAAGGAAAGGAAGGGAGGCAGTGAAGGAGGAAGGGAGGGAGGGAAAAAGGTAGGAAGGAAAGAAGGGAGGAAGGGAAAAAGAGAGGAATAGAGAAAGAGAAATAGGGAAGAAGTGAAGGAAAGAAGAGATCATCAATAAAATATTTTTCCCCTAAAACACACAAAAGTAAACAAAAAGATCAGAAATAGAAAAGGGCATTTATTAGTATTGTGTTAAATATAATAAACACTTAAAAACAAAGTACATATCCAAAGATCATAGTTTCATATAAAACTCATTTATTCTTTATATATTGAATTTTTGAACCCGTTTAAAAAATAAACAGAAAGAAATACTGCCTACACAGTTTACCACAGCTATTAAGATGGCTGATTAGCATGAAAACATATTTCAGCAATTGATGGTTATAAACAATATTCTTCTAAGATCAAAATAGATTTTAAAGATACTATGACAAACAAAACTAGACATAATTTGTCTTTGAATCCCACACAAGAGTCTGCCTTACATAGTTCTCCATATAAGCCATAGAATATCTCCATAGAATGTCAATCCCTCCCTTCTGGACCTTTCAGAAAATGCCCAATATCTCCTTTTGTGTGGCTAGCTGATTTGTTTCTATAAAAGAAACACATACATTGAGCAATGTTTTCAACATCAAAATAAAAGAGATACAATAGAAAAATCACTCAGCCAGCAGTCGTTTATTGACTATATTATATCTTCCAGGAACTATGCTAAGTGCATGAAACATGAAGATAATAAAAAAAGTTCTTACCCTCAAGAAGTACACATTCTAAAGGAAGGAGAGAATGTGTAAATAATTTGAAACATATTAGAAATATGTCAATTAGTGTTTGGATTAGTCTCTATATCAATATAGAAGGTAATCTGAGAAGGTAAGGCAGAAGAAATGGGGAGGAGGAGGTTTCTTACAGAGGATGGGACTTGAACTGAGTCTTGACAGAATCCATGAAAATCAAGAGGTTGAGATGAAAGGCAGGGTATTCCTGGGATGAAGGAGTACAGCCAGCCACTGAAAAGACAGGAAGATGGGACATGGAGTATCATGTATCAAGAAATGAAGACAGACAACTAGGCTAATAGTACTGGATAATAGAGTATGTGAGAAGTGTAAAAGACTTGAAAGGTAGGGAGGAGGATGTTTATAGTGAATTTTAAGAGCCAAATAGAGGACTTTATATTTTATCTTGGAGGCAAGAAAAACTCACTGGACTTCATTAAGTAGGGGTGTGTAATGGTCAGAAGCATACTTTAGCAGAAAAAAACCCTTTCATATTTGAGTAGAGAATGGATTGAAATAGAGGGAACCTTGAAGCAAAGAGACCAATTAGAAGATTATCACAATAGTCCAATTGAGAGATGGTGAGAGCTTGAACTCGATTTGTGGTCATGTGATTAGACAGAAGGGGAAATGTACTGGAGGTGTTGTGAAGGAAAATTTGGAATTGGATACACAAGTTGAATGACAGTGAGGAGCAGAAGCTGACAATGATGTTGGAAGCCTGGGTAACTGAGATGATGCTGGCACCTACAACAGTAAAAGGGAAATTCAGAGGATGGAAAGGTATGAAGGAAGATGGGAGGATGGGGAAAAGAATATATTCTATTTGGGCACATGGGGCATGCACAAGCATTGCGTGACTCTAGTTTATGAAAGAGATATGATACAAATGGTAGTTAGTAATGTATGACCATAGCTCTGGGAAGAAACTAAGGATGGATATGTACATCTGGAAGTTATCCACATAGAGAGGACCATTGAAGCTATAGGAGCTGATGAGTTCCAAAAGGGCTGCTGTCATACAGTTTCCCAGCCTTGTCTGGGAAATACATAATGCTTGCATGAATATAGAAAAAATACAGAGATGATAGAGACGGACATATTTATGTATACGTAACTGAAGAGTAGAGGAAGATTTTCATCATGGTGATTGTTTTGGGGAATTGATTGATTGTATTTCTTTGGTTTTTCCTGAGCAGGATAGCAACTAAGAAGGGCACTTGTTTTCTTCCTCTCTTTACCACTAGATGGACTTTCAGGTAGATTCAGAGGGTCTCATTCTCTGATCTAATTTTTTTTTTTATTGGAGAAGGAGTTTTTCTCCTACTGTCTTTCTGTCACTATCTTGGTCTCTTTGCAATGTCCCTTTGTCTTTGTATTTCCCTTTCTCTGAATATCTTTCTCTCTTACCAACATTCATTCTAAGGACTGAGAGGCTCATATACCCATAGATTTTCTAGCTCTAGGTCATCTAAGCTAACCACTGCCTTTAAGGTATCCCAACAGGAAAGGTCCAAAAGGATGCTGGAAAAGCTAGCTTACCTTTCTCTTCCTTCTATTTAAAGGTACTGTCCCTACAAGTTTTAGTTTCTACTTCTGTTGAATATTCTGTGTGTATATGTCTTCATTCCTTCATTAACCTTAGCCCTATCCATCTCTTTTACATGTACATGATTCTCTGACTGATCTTATGTGTTAGTGAGAAATCATTATATAGTTAAGTTTCTCATGTAAAGTAATTATCAATTGTATTAATTCACATTATAATGAACAGTGTTTTGCATATGTGTCTTTGAGCTATAATTTTCCTCAACGTTATCAACATTTGGGTTAATGCTGCTTATTTAATTAATTTACACTCCTCTTTTCCGGTGACACCTGTAAGAATGTGATCTATATGATACAATAAGTCAAGATGCAATACTACCAAACCTGAATGTTCTTATGTTCATGAGATCTTTAGAATATGTGTAAACAAAGCTTACATACAAGAGGATCATGGATGTGGATCTGGAAGGAAACTTACAGATCATCTTCTCCCACTTTTATCGTTTCTTTCACATAAGGAAACCAATGGCCAAGCAGATAAAATGCCTGATCTAGGAAAAAAATAAAAAACAACTCTAGTACTCTGACTCCATATTGAAAACAGATTGCATTGTACCATACCCCTAACCATTTTTTTGAAGAAAACACAACAGCAGGGTTTAAATGAGTAAAGATTGATAAAAAGAAACTACAGCTAGGATGAATATGATAAAAGGGTCAGAAGGAAGAAAAATACATTCTGTGTATGGGGCATGATAAGTAGAAGAGCAGGAATAGAGTATAAGGAAATAATAAGAGCTAAGTTTGGAAAGGTAACTTTAGGCCAGAGTGTTGAAGGCCCTGAATCCCAGACTATGAAGTTTGGACCTTATGTAGTAAGCAATGGGAAGTCATCAAATGGTTTTTCAATAAAAGAATTAGAACTCTTCTTTAAGAAGAGTAACCTAGATATAACTCATTGGATAGATTAGAACAGCAACACCCTGAAGAAAGGGAAACAAACTAGGAGACTATTATGGTAGTCTGCATTTCAAACAAATAATACAGCTAAGATTTGAAGAGAAACAATAAACTGGGGGGGGGAAAATCCTTTACATAAAGTTTTGCTGAAAAAGGTCAAAATTCAAAAAAAACCATATGAGACTGATTAAAATTTATAAAAAATAAGAGCTTTTGCACAATTGATAAATGGTTAAAGGAAATGAAGAGGCAATTCTCAAGGAAAGAAATCCAACCTATCTCTAGATTCAATAAAAAACAATTCTCCAAATCTCTGATGATTAAAGGAATTCAAGTCAAAGCAACTAAGGTTCCATCTCATTTCCATCTGATTGGACAAGTTGAGAAAAAAAAGAAAATGACAAATGTTAGAGTTGCCAGAAAACAAGTAGTGATTAGAGCACTAGACCTGGAGTAGAACTAATTCAACTCTACACTATCCTCTTCTAGTACTGATAACTTCTAGACAAGCCTCAGTCTTGGATCCTTCCCAACATTCAACGCTTTCGCTCCTACACATGTCCTGCTTAATGACGGTGGAGAAAATCCCCAGCAGTACTGAGTGGGTCCACTATATGCTTACATCATACAAACCCAACTAGGCCCTCATTGCTGCTAAGCCATGATACTTAAACCTCCCTTATCAACTTACTATCCTTTCTGCACAGTGAATCTTCCAAACCTTTTTACCACTCCTTAAACTTCCCAGGATTCCACTTCCCCCCACTGTCTCAGCTGAGAACTTTGCCTCATATTTTGCAGCAAATTGACACCATTTGCTGTGAACTCCCTTTTTTCCTCTCTTCCTCATCTCCTACCATTCAGATGCCTTCTGCCACTTTCTCCTCCACCCTGCTCTCACACATGATGAAGGGCCTTACTTCTTACCAAGGCTAAGCCTTCTTTCACTTATTTTCAATCTGTCCCTTTCTACTGGCTCATTTGCTACTGCCTGGAAACATGCCCATGTCTCCCCTAACCTGAAAAAACCTGCACTGATCCTTTCATTCCTGCTAACTCTCATTCTGTAGTGTTTCCGCCCTTTGTAGCTAAACTCATTGAAAAGACAATCTACAATAAGTGCCTTCATTTTCTCTCTTCCCATTCTCTTCTTAACTTCTTATAATCTGGCTTCTGACAATATCATTCCACCAAAACTGAATTCTTCAAAGTTACAAATCCAATGGTCTTTTCTCAAATCTTCATTCTCCTCGACCCCTCTGTACCCTTTGACACTTTTGATAATTCTCTCCTCCTTGATAATTTCTCCTCTCTAGGTTTTCAGGACATCATTCTCTCTTAGTTTTCCTCTTACCTATCTGAGCACCCCTTGGCTGGATCATCCTCCAGATTATACTCTCACACAGTAGGTGTCCCTCAGGGTTCTGTCTTGTACCCTCTTTTTTTCCCTCTATACTACTTCACTTGATCATCACATGGGCACCCATGGATTTAATTATCTTCTCTGTGCTAATGATTCTCAAATCCACGAACTCTACCCTAATCTATCTGTTGACTTCCAATCTTATATCTCCAACTGCCTTTCAGAGTGGCTGACCAGTAGAAATCTTAAACTCAGTATCTCCAGAATGGAATTTAGCATCTTTCCCCTAAACCATCCCTTGCTTCTACCTTCCCTATTAATGAAAAAGGCAACACCATCCTCCCAGTCTCTCAGGTTAACAGCCTAAGAGTTACCCCAGATCTCTCACTATGTTTCACCTGTCACATCCAAGCTGTTGCCAAAGCCTATTGATTTAACCTTTCCAACATCTCTCAAATATTCACACTTTTCTACTCTGACATTGCTACCACTCTGGTGTAGGCCCTCATCACCTTCTTCCTGGATTATTATTATAATAGCCTTCTGGAAGATCTGCTTGCCTCAAGTCTTGCTCAACTCCAATCGATGCTCCATACAGACACTAACGTGATTTTTCTAAAGTGAAGATCCAATCATGTTATCTACCTACTTATTAAAGTCCATTGGCTTCCTATTTTCTTCAGAGGCAAATACAAAATTTTCTTTTTGGCCATAAAGCCTATCCCTTTCTTATCTTTCCAATTTTTGTGCACCTTTTCCACTGATATATACTCTGTGATCCAATGACACTAGCCTCCTGTCCAGTGACCAACACATTCCATCTCTTGGCTCCAGGCATTCTCTCTGTCTCCCAATGATACCCTCCTCCACTCCAGTCTATCCAATCCTCCCTGGATTTCTTTTATCTTCAAATAAAATCACAACTTCTATAGAAGCATTTGCCAACCCCTTCTAATTACAGTGCCTTCCCTCTGTTAACTAGTTCTTATTTATCCTATATATAGTTTACTTTGTAAATATTTATTTGATGTTACTGTCATTAAATTCTAAGTTCCTTGTGGTCTGGGACTGTTTTTTTGGTTTTGCTTCTTTCTATGCCCCCCAGTATGTAGTATAGCACCTGGCACATGGTAGGTGCTTAATAAGTGTTTATTGATTGATTTATTGACACAAGTTTAGATATGTCCTTAGACTTTTGCTAGCTGTGTGACCCTAAGCAAATCACTTAACTCTCTGTGCCCAGATGTGTGAGGTTGTTGAATTGGATGGCTACGAAGGTCTCTTCAAAATTAAATTTGTGATCCCATGATTCTGAGTAGTCACTTATATTTTTAAATATTCTTACTTCAAGAACCTGTCCTTTTTTGGAGGGATAGGGATTATATTTCACAAACTCAACTTTTCTATAACTTAACAGATGGTTTCCAAAAGTTCCCATAGACAAAAATGTCAACCCTCTGAAGTATACCTATTGATGAACCTCGCTCAATTCAGGCTTATCTTTTGAGAGTAAATTTACATTTTATCATTGGATTTGTCTTAAATGGAGAAAGAATTTAATAAATATTTGTTCATCTGCAAAACCTGGGAGAATGGTCAAAGTCACTAAAGGAAAGAAATATAGAATGAAAAGATGAGGGCTGATAAAATCTTAGGGAATGTCCATAGGTAGGGGTTGTAAAAAAAGGAAGAAATCCTACTGGGGATGGGGAGCAGAGGAATTTTTATCAAAGAAGCAGGAACATATGTAGGATGGTACAGCATTATGGAAGTCAAGGAGAGCACGAAAACCAAGGACCCTTCCAGCTATGACTCTTACATGCTTATCAAAAGTAACTAACCACAAAGTTGAAACTTAGTTAAAATCCAAACTCAATTTTAACCAAGTTTGGGCCTCATTTAATATATAAAAGTTTAAAAGATTCTTGATTCTTTCTTGAAAAATTTCCATTGCTCAGTGTAACTAAGTATTTTGCACCTAGTTCTCCATATTAAATCCAAACCTGCATGGCTTTCCGTGTATATTTTGCCTTGCAAATATGACAGCAATTGCACTAAGAGAAAGCCCATAAATTTCCATATATTTTATGTTCCAATTGGTCTTGACCATTAACATAATAAAGAGAAAAATTCTTAGGATACTTCTTAGGATTTTATATTGGCGTTTGACAAATTTGTATAAATTTAGGTTGAAGTCTTGGCTGATTATTCAGACATTTCCCATATATTTCCTTTAGTCTTGTTAATAATAAATTGTACATGCTGCATCTCTAGGGTTTTTAGAACCAGATTTATGTTTTAATAGAAGCTATTTAAAAGGTTAACTTATAATTAGAGTCACACAAAATGGTTCCCCAGATACTAAAGGATCCTTCTATGTACCTCCCCCTTGGGATCAGAGACAATAAAAAGAAATATGAGCTAACCCAGAGGCACAAATCTATATGGTTTATAGAAGCTAGAGAGGGCTCACATATCACCTTCGTTCTAGGGTGCATGAGGTTAGTACAAATAAGGTTTTATCCAGTTCTTCAAAGCATTATGTGGCTATATGTTAAAGAATTCTTATATCATTCCAGAGGCTAAATATGGTTTGATATGGTTCTGTCATTTCAGGAGTATGATTTTCAAGTGACAAAAGTTGAGAAGAGGAAGGGCTATCAAAATTGATCACTAAAACATGCCTTTGGGATGGATTCAGGACTGGTTGAATTGCTGTACTCAAACAGCATTCATTAATGATTCCATGTCAACTTGGAAGGAGTTCTCCAATCAAGTGGCTCAGGATCTGTGCTGGACACTATGTTACTTAACATTTTAAAAAATCATTTATTTGAATAAAGTGATAAATGGCATTATTATTAAATTTGAAGATGACATAACATAGGAAAGAGAACTAATACACTAAAAAGATAGAATTATAATCAAAAAAGATATCGAAAGGCTAGAAAATTTTGCCATGTTCAATAACATCAAATATGAAGAATGATGGAATGAATAACTTACTGTTGCCTAATATGATGCAGGAACTGTGTTAAATGCTTAACAAATATTATTTTTATTTGATTCTCACAACAGCCCTAGGAGAAACATGCTCTTAGTATCACTATTTTACATTTGAGAAAATTGAGGCAAACAGAGGTTAAGTTACTTGTTCAAAGTCATAAGCTAGTAAGGTTCTAAGGCCATATTTGAATTCAGGTCTTTCTTCCTGACTCGAGGAACAGTGATCTATCTATTGTGCTGTCTAGCTGCCTTCAAGAAGGATAAATGTAAAAAGTTTTATCTGGGATGCAGAGATTTACTTTGTAAGTTCAATATGATTATACAAGAGTTCATCCAAAAAATATCCAAATGCTTTCATAGATTTCATGTTTAATATGCGTCAACATTATGATGTGGAAGAGAATAAAACACTAATGAGAATTCGGGCAGCATTAAAAGAAGTATGTCTTCCAGGAGTAGGGAAATGAAAATATACTTCCACTTAACAGCTGCTCTCCTGCCTGGTTTCAACCCCAGGATAAGGTCATCCTTTCTAAACTCATCTCCTTCTTCCTAATCAGCCTTCGTTGATTCCACCTCCCTCAACCTCCTTTTTCCTCAGTTTGGAAGGCTGGAGGGTAGAATACCAAACTCCTCCCAATGCCTTCCTTTACAAGAGAGCAGAAAATGGACTCTCAGAGCACTCTACTTTATGTATGATGCTCCCTAGTACCACCCTAACCCCTACTTTCCTGTTTCCTTTCCTATAGTCTTCCCCTTTAGATTATAAGCTCCTTGAGGGTAGGGACTGTTTTTTTTTTCAAAAGATTTAACTATATTTTTATTTATTTAATTTTTTAGTTTTCAGCATTGATTTTGACAAGAGTTTGAATTACAAGCTTTCTCCCCATTTTTACCCTCCCCCCACTCCAAGATGGCAT
The DNA here is from genome assembly GCA_028646595.1 of Phalanger gymnotis. Lineage (NCBI taxonomy): Eukaryota > Metazoa > Chordata > Mammalia > Diprotodontia > Phalangeridae > Phalanger > Phalanger gymnotis. Next base: position 77,475,741 of record CM053626.1, read on the forward strand.
ATATTCTGATTGCCCCATTCTCCAGTCAGCCCTCACTTCTGTCACCCCACTCCCCCCTTTTCCCTTACTTTCTTGTAGGGCAAGATAAAGGTTCATGCCCCATTGCCTGTATATCTTATTTCCCAGTTGCATGCAAAGAGAACTTTTTTTTTCAACATCTGCTTTTAAAACTTTGAGTTCCAAATTCTCTCCCCTCTTCCCTCCCCAACCTCCCTAAGAAGGCAAGCAATTCAACATAGGTCACATATGTATCATTATGCAAAACTCTTCCACAATACTCATGTTGTGAAAGACTAACTATATTTTGCTCCCTCCTATCCAGTCCCCCTTTACTCAGTTTTCTCCCTTGACACTGTCCCTTTTTGAAAGTGTTTGCTTTTGATTACTTCCTCCCCCTGTCTGCCCTCCCTCCCTTCTATCATCCCCCATTTTTTATCCCCTTCCTCCTTCTTTCCTGTGGGGTAAGATACCCAATTGAATGTGTATCTTATTCATTCCTCAGGTCAAATGTGATGAGAGCAAGATTGATGCATTCCCCCTCACCTGCCCCCCTCTTCCCTTCCTACAGAACTACTTTTTCTTGCCACTTTTATGCAAGATAATTTATCCCAGTCTATCTCTCCCTTTCTCTCTTTCTCAATATATTGCTCTCTCATCCCTTAAATTTGATATTTTTTTTAGATATTATCCCTTCATATTCAACTCACCTTGTGCCTTCTGTCTGTCTATATATGTATTCTCTTTAGCTACTCTAATATTGAGGTCTCATGAATTACACACATCATCTTTCCATGTAGGAATGTAAACAAAACACTTCAACTTTAATAAATTCCCTTGTTTACCTTGTCATGCTTCTCTTGATTCTTGTGTTTGAAAGTCAAATTTTCTATTCAGCTCTGGTCTTTTCACTGAGAAAGCTTAAAAGTCCTCTATTTTATTGAAAATCCATATTTTGCCTTGGAGCATGATACTCAGCTTTGCTAGGTAGGTGATTCTTGATTTTAATCCTAGCTCCATTGACTTCCAGAATATCATATTCTAAGCCCTTTGATCCCTTAAGGTAGAAGCTGCTAGATTTTGGGTTATCCTGATTGTGTTTCCACAATACTCAAATTATTTCTTTCTGGCTCCTTGCAGTATTTTCTCCTTGATCTGGGAGCTCTGGAATTTGGTGACAATATTCCTAGGAGATTTCTTTTTGGAATCTTTTTGAGGAGGTGATCTGTGGATTCTTTCAATTTCTATTTTACCCTATGGCTCTAGAATATCAGGGCAGTTTTCCTTGATAATTTCTTGGAAGATGATATCTAGGCTCTTTTTTTGATCATGGCTTTTAGATGGTCCAATAATTTTTAAATTATCTCTCCTGGATCTATTTTCTAGGTCAGTGGTTTTTCAATGAGATATTTCACATTGTCTTCCATTTTTTCATTCCTTTGGTTCTGTTTTATAATATCTCTGTATCTTATAAAGTCACTAGCTTCCACTTGCTCCAATCTAATTTTTAAGGTAACATTTTCTTCCGTGGTCTTTCAGACCTCCTTTTCCAGTTGGCTAATTCTGCCTTTCAAGACATTCTTGTCCTCATTGGCTTTTTGGATCTCTTTTGCCATTTGAGTTAGCCTATTTTTTAAGGTGTTATTTTGTTCAGTATTTTTTGGGTCTTCTTGTTTTTCATGGTTTTCTCACATCAATCTCATTTCTCTTCCCAATTGTTCCTCTACTTCTCTTACTCGCTTTTCCTAATCCTTTTTGAGCTCTTCTATGGCCTGAGACCAGTTCATATTTTTCTTGGAGGCTTTTGATGTAGGCTCTTTGGCTTTGTTGACTTCTTCTGGCTGTATGTTTTAGTCTTCTTTGTCACCAAAGAAAGATTCCAAAGTCTGAGTCTGAATCTGAGTCTGTTTTTGCTGCTTGGCCATGTTCCCAGACAACTTACTTTACCCTTGAGTTTTTCAGTGGGGTAAGACTGCTTGTAGAATAGAGAATACTTTGTCCCAGGCTTGGGGGGGGGCTGCACTGCTATTTTCAGAGCTACTTCTACACAGCAAGCTCTGCTACACCAGCACTCCTTCTCCCTCAAGAACCACCAACCAGGATTGCGGCCCAGATCCAGTCAGGGCAAAGCAGGCTTTACACTCCCGCTCTAATCAGCCACTTAATTCCTCCTAACAGGTGGCCCTGGGGCCAGAAGCAACTGCAGCTGTAGCTCTGGAAGCAGCCTCATTGCTGCACCACCCCCACTGCCCCAGTGCCATGGCCAACCATGAACTCCTTTCACTCTGTCCCAGATGCTTTTCCCACTAACCTTCTCTGTTGTCTTTGGTGTTTGTGGGTTGAGAAGTCTGGTAACTGGCAGAGCTCACTGATTCAGGGCACTATGAATGTTCTGCCCAGCTCCCAGTCTGGTTGGTCCTGGCACAGACCATGCTGGGCTCTGCTCTGCTCCACTCCCAGCTCCATGCAATAGATCCTTCCTAGTGACCATCCAGGCTGTCCTGAGCTGGAGCCCTGCTTACCTTTGCTATTTTATGGGTTCTGCTGCTCTAGAACTGGTTCAGAGTCAGTTTTTGTAGGTGTTTGGAGGGACCTGAGGGGGACCTTAAGTAAGTTCCTGCTTTCCAGCCCCCATGTTGGCTCTGCTCTCTGGCTTTCTTTTTATTAAGGCCATGTGAGGATTGATTGAAGGGCTATCAGTGGAAAAGACATTAAACTCTTTCCATTTGACCACATTGAGCAAAACTAAGAGCACTATGTGAAAGCTGCAAAGGAATAAATTAAGTCCTGAGATAATTTAAAAAAGAATCCTAACAATTCACTTCCTAAGGAGATATTGGGTCCCCAGTCACTAAAGATATTTAAAAAATTCTTTGTGGACACTGTATTGTTGCAGTGTGAATGCTTTTTGAGGTATTGGTTGAAATAGATGGCTTCTAAGGTCCCTTCCAAATCTAAAATTCTGAGATTCTTTGTCTGTTGCCTTAATTTAAGGAAGCCATTTTGTTTCCTGGGAATTTTCTTTCATACATTTTGTGATATCTCTGGGAGAGAAATATGATGAGGAACAGAAATACCTTTGTAGATTTGGGGAAATTGAATCATAGGCAACTTGTTAACTAATATAAGATTCATTTAGGTTTTTTTGTTCATTTTTGTTTTGTTTTTAGTACATGGCTAATTGTTATATAATTTTGTAACCCACCTTTTGGCGTTTTCTTGGCAAAGATACTGGAGTGATTTGCCATTTAATTTTCCATCTAAGTTTATAGATGAGGAAACTGACACAAACAGAGTTAAATGACTTGCCCAGGGTCACACAGCTAGTAAATGTCTGAGGACACATTTGAACTCAGATCTTGCTGACTCCAGGACTAGCACTCCATCTACTATCCCATTTAGCTACTCTGTTCAAATTTAGCCTATGGCTACCTGACCTTTCTTGAAAAGAGATAAGTATTCTGAGTATATTAAAAGTTCTTAACATTGTTTTGTGCCAAAGACCCTTTTGGTGGTCAGCCTGATAAAACCTATGGACCCCTTCTCAGAATCATGTTTTTTAAAAGGATAATATAAAGTATATGGGATTATAAAGTATATAGTAGATTATAAATCTACTATACTGAAATGCAGTCGTAAAATATATTAAAAGCAAGCTCACCAACACCAGCTTAAGAACCCCTGATCTAGACACACTATCAGTAACAGAACTGAGATAGTATCCAACATGTTTTTTTTTTTTAATCTTCCTTATGGTAAATACTTGAGAAGTCCCAAGATCTCTTTTTCTAAATGAATAGATTATTTCCAGCAATGTCATAAAAATGCAGACTGTTTGGCATGCATTACAGAAAGCTGCTGTTCATGGGGACTGTGTACAGGAATCTATTTTACAGCCTGGGCAACAGCACACTTGGTATTTCTGTTATGAAATTGTCTGTGATTTCTCAAATCCCCAAGGACTATTAAATAAGATTTTCGTACCTTGACTCATGGAGAATGAACCATACGCTTCTGATACTAGGCCTTTGCCTGGAGAAGCAGTATTCTTTGCTTCCATGATAGCTTTGGTAGGATGGAGTATCTACAATTGTGGATATGTATAACCAAAAAAACCGCAAAAGTAACAAAATTCATTGGCTCCACTAGCTAAGAAATTTGGAAGACCATAGGTGAGCAGAAGAGGAGGGTTGGTAGCGTTCTTGGCAAGATTACCAGGAAAAAAGAAAACAATAGATATTAAACAGACAAGGAGTAGGAGTTTTTTTTTTTAGATCAGATATTCAGTTTCAGAGAGAAAAGCTTTGGTGAATAGAGGTATATAATGTAAAAGCTTTTCTAGGTATTAAACTTGTTTATCTTGTTGTCTGACTGACTTGTCTTTGTTTATCCTCATCAACATTTCTGTCTTACAGGGTAAGAGGCAGAGGCCTCATTTCTCTCTGCATTCTCATATAGAGTGGCATAAAGCCATATACAAATATGCACTTAATGCCTTTTGATGAAGAGGCAAGAGAAAAAAGTAGGAGAGCAAGTGGTAGGAGGCAGATGGGGAATAAGGAGACAGAAAGGAATAAATCATGTTACAGGTAAGTTCAGGAGACTGTTTAACATGCTAATTATCCAATTTAAGACACGAATGATGGAATGCTCTGAAGTACTATTTCTATAGTTTATTTATCTTGAGAATCAACTCCTTAGTTGTCTTCTCTACTAAGCATTTTATGAATGACTTATTTAACTACGAGGATGCTATGAAAACTACTTTAACAACATACTTTGTATCAAAAAGATCATTTGCTTCTGAAAATAAAAAAGCCAAATTTACAAAATAGATCACTTATGAGATAATTATGTATTTTAAAATTTTCCTAATTTAGAAATCAACAGTATAATTTTTCATAGGGAGATCTTTCCCCACTAGCAGGAAATTATCAGTGATCAGTTGTATAAACCAACCCTTTAGCTCTGAAATTAACGATGATATTGACTGATTGATGATGGCAGTGCTATTTATGTCATTTTACTGTTTGCAAAGAACTTTTGAATATGTAGCTGCTAAAAACAGCCTAATTTTAGGCTACTTTCATAGAAAATCAGTGTTGCAATAGTGAGAAGAAATATTCACAATAAAATCTGTACAATATAAGTCATATCTACAGTATTGTTTTCCATTCTTAGCACCATGTTTTATTAATAGAAATATGGATTCTAAAATTTGGAAAGGACCTTTAAAGTCATTCACACCAATCTAAACAGAAATCCCCTGATCATAATAGGTGATCAATACCTCTAGTGACAAGGAACTCACTACTTTGAAACAGCTAATGCTAGTTTTGGACAGCTCTGATTATTTGGATAGCCTTCCTTTAAATCAGACAAAATCTTTTCCCCCTATTACTTTCACTCACTTGTCCTACTTTTCCCCTCTGAGACTAAGCAGAATAAGTCAAATCCTTCTTTCACATGAAATCCCTTCAAATATTTAAAGATAAGGATTATTCTGTCTATTTAAGTTTTCTTTTTTTGAGGGCAAACATTCACATTTCCTCTTACTCTCTGATCTCCCCATAAGTCCTGTTTTCCAGATAATCTATTTTAGTAGTCTTTTTGTATACCTAGTCTATCTTGTCAACATCTTTCCTAAAATGGTGTATCCAGAAGTAAATGCAACATATCAGATGGTGTCTGACCAGCACAGAGTAGTTGGAGTATTACCTTCTTTGTTCAGGGTGCTAAACTTCTATTATGGCATTCTAAAATCATATTAAGATTTTTTTTGAAAACTATAGAATCATTTTGCCTTGAATTGAACTTGTAGTTAAATAAACTCCTACATGAGGGACATGGCAAACCAAAATGTATCCCAAAAAGGCCAATTAAAATAATGAGAGATCTGAAGAACCACTAACACTTCTACCTAGGTTAATCATTCAGTACCCTACTGTAATATTCCCTTCACCTCTACTCCCTTGTGCTGTGATATGGTTAATCTCCATTCAACTGACAGCAAATTCCATCTGCCTTTTCTCAGTACTCTTTTTACCTTCTTATAGTGAAGTACTTTATTATATCATCTAATTGATGGAGATCTTCCTACTGATGGTGCAGGTAATTACTCATACAATGTTTTGCAATATGTATATTTTTAAGACTTCAGTTTGCAAAGAGTGAGCCCAATTACTGGGATGAAGAGCCACATGGCCATCACCATCACCTTGATTTATTCTAACTCTTCTTGTTTGAATTTTGGCCATTTTATCATGAAAATTTGACACAGGGTTTGAGAGGTGGTGCCATCTAACATCTTGGGGTCCTTCTAGAGGCAGCTGGTGGAGCAGTAGATAAGAGCACTGGGTCTGGAGTAAGGTATATATAATTTCAAATCTGGCCTCAGATATTTACTAGCTATGAGACCCGAAGAGTAAGGCGTAGGACTGGATAGCAGGGGGCTAGGTTATGAAGGGCTTTGAATTCCAAACAGGGCATTTTATATTGGATCCTGGAGGGAAGATGAGGCCACTGGAGTTTATTGAGTAGAGAAGTGAAACAGTTGGGCCTGCACTTTAGGAAAATCACTTAGGTGGCTGAATGTAGGCTAGACTGGAGTGGGCAGGCAGGTATACCCACCAGCAGGCTATTGCAAAAAGTCCTAAAACAATGTAAGAAAGCATAAATCACTCACAATAGCCTATAATCAACCAGGACAGTGACAGTCCCTTTTACCCAAGTCCTCTCTTTCTACCAGAAATCTGCATGTCCTTCAGACTCAATGCTTCTTTTGGGTTTGGACTTACCTGTAAAAAAGAAATAAACCTGGGGTTGTTTGATATTCAACTCTATATATGCAGTTAGTCCTACTTCTTCCTCATGCCTCCCTACCCCCAAAAAAATTTAAGAAAAGAAAGGACCTATGCATTTTTCTAGGTACATTGTACAACTCTAAGAGTTCAGACTTCACTGGATGATAATACAGTATTTGTGGCTAATAATGGAGAATAAAGTTCCTCACAACAAAAAAGGTCTGAATAGTTGGAATAAATCACGGTGGTAGTGATGGCCATGTGCCCCTTCCCCCCAGGAATTGGGCTCACTCTTTGCAAACCGAAGTCTTAAAAATATACATATTGCGTAAAATAGGATATGCTTGAATTGCCTAGAGAATAGGTATTTTATAGAAGTTTTACAAATATACTGAGTACAAAAAACTTACCAGACCAAAACTACATTTTTTTAAAGATTGTCCTCTCCCAAGGTGGTACTCAGGGATACGATAAATAAAAACGGCATTTTTTTTCTGTAAGAAATGAAGAATTAAAAATTCCGGCAATCATCCAGCAGCTTGGCTTACACAACGCCAACATTGAGATCAGATAACCATTCAGTTTAATTAAGGAAATAACTTATTAAGGACCTACTACATGAAAAGCACTATGCTGAGTTAGGTACTAGAGACATAAAAATAACAAAACAACTATCCTTGATGTATCATGCTAAGATTCTATAATTCCATCTCAGGAGTGTTCTAATCCTGATTATGAACAACCAAATAACAACACAGACTAGAATTCACACGTGAGAATTCACACAGAACCCAGTGAGACAATATACACAGACAAAATATAAATCAGGCTTAAGGTTAATGTGTTCATATCTCCCATAAATGTAAAAATATTTTATTTATACATTGTGTAATATATAAATATATCAATATGCATTATATAATGTATAAATATATTAAATTTATGAACATTTTCCAGAGGAGACAGTATGTGGAACCTGTGAGAAAATATTAGGTTGGGGATATATGTGTCTATTTGAATATTTATATGTATGCATTTGTGTGCATATACGCAGCGCATGTATGCACAAGTGCACATGTGTATATATGTATGTGGTATGCATATATACATACACACATGTGTATTTGTGTTTCTCTGATTATACCATCCTATGATTTTCAGCTCACCTGGATGTCTCACCTTTAGCATCCTATTGCACCCTTGACAGAGTATGCATTGATATGAAACCTCTTTCTTTAAAGTGATAGGCTGTCTAATTTAATGCCAGGCCTCCAAAGGGAAAACATCATGTAGCTCCTATTTGAATCTCTGAAGCAGCATCTGTCACAAAACATCACAAGGTACTTTCAAGCATGAGAAGCCGGTTGTGATGATGATCCTTTTTGGCAATGGCACCACTCGAAAAGGTTGCAGCTGAGTCACTTGCTGTGCTGGGAGGTTTAAAAGATATTTCTGCATGGAACAGCCAGTTACTCAGAATTTCTAATTCTCCATCAAAATTTAACCCCCTGATCAAAAAAATCTTTTATATATTTGCACTTATATTCAAGTGATTTCAGTGACCAAGAGGGAAATGGATATTTGTGAGGAGGGTAATGAAAAGAGACCTGAACTTGGAGACAGGAGACGAGAAACTTACAGTTTTGAGTCACTCACTCTTTGACCTAGGGTAAGTCACTTACCCTCTCCCCATCTCCCCATATTTAGATTTAAATGATTAAATGATTAAAATGATGATGATAATACTACTCCTTTCTACTTCACAGTGTTGTGAGTGGAGCCCTTTTAAAAAGTGTAAAGCAATAGATAAGTAAGTGTTATTATTACAAGCTGGGCTCAAGACCCAACTCTTTCACTGTGTGACTTTGTTACTTAATTTCTCTGAGTTTATCTTTCTTAATCAATAAATGGGAACAATCATATTTACACTTTATACTCCAGAGAGCCTCAGATAGAAAACAGCATTGTAAAGTGCTACATAATCAAGCATTCAATCATTCACCAAGTGTTTATTAATATCTACTAGGCATTAGAAATAGAGAGACTAAAGAAAAGCAGAGGCAACCTCAAACATTCTAACATGAACTATTGTGACTTTGTGTTTTTTTTGTATATATGAGCATGTACATAGCAGAACAAAATGATAACAATAATCCTTAGAAATGTGCATTTGATTTAAAATGTCCATAACTTTCTTGCTCCTTTGATGCTCTGATGGTGGAGATGGGCTGTGGAAAGTTCCATCATTCAACAAATATATATTCAGTCTACTACATATAAAATATAGTGCCAAGTGTCAAGGGGATGCAAAGAATCCAAGAATAGCCCCCACCGCCAAAGAATTTACAATCTAAGACCTCACAAACAACAGAGTGTTTGAATAATAATCAAAACTTCTTAAATTCTTTTCACCTTCTTTGTTTAGCACCTCAAAAGTATCTTCCATTTTCTTTTCCTGGTTCCTTTAGGGAGAGTTAGCTATACACTTGAGACTAAATATATTTTATTTCATAATATATGAATTAACAAATCAATGTGTTGGATACATTTAGAATATTTGAATGCTACCCTTTTGGGTCCATTTATTCTCGCTAAGATTTTCTTTTCAAAATATCATAGATATTTGTGAAGTAACTATATGCACTCTTCCCAGAGGAGCAGTATTTGAAAGCATACACATATGTATGCATATACATATGTGTATATATGCATGTATAATTTCATGGACCCCAGGTAAAAAGTTCCTGTACTCAATGATTTCCAAAATCATTTCTAGTTCTAAATTAAAAAAAACACTTAAAACTTTTTTTGGAGCAATAATGTCTCCTTATCTTAAACTTATTATATAATACAAACTTCAAAAAGAGAAAGGCTAAAAAACTAAGATAGATTTCTTAGTTTGTGAAAACAGATTTCTACATTGTGACACGTGACCTCTAAGGTCCTTTGCAAACCCAAATTCCATGGTTATACCTCAAAACAATGCCTATACCTTCCTGAATAATGGATGGTGCTAAGCCCTCTCTCATTACTGAGAGAGCCAGCTGGCTATATGCATAACATTCTCAGGAACCAGGAGGTTTCACTTCTTTGTTTTTCCTTTGTGTTATAAAAGCTAAGTACAGGACACAAGAGCCTTCCACCAGAGCAGTTATGTGTCATCATAAGCCCTATTGTGAATCAATGTCAAGTTACTCCTAAAACCATATTTTAGGAAAGACAAGTTATGATGATATTTCAGTTACTGTAAAAAATAATGGTAGGTGTGATTTAAAAGGGAGATAAGACAAATTAATAGCTTTTACCACTTCTTGTCTAGAGTCCTTTACACTGGTATGGTTAAATCCTGGGTAATTTAATGAGGTGATAATTAGGATGAAGTATTCTTTGGAAACTCAGGATTAGCCTTCAATTTCCCCTTTGATTTTTAGCAAAGGAAGAATAGCAGTTGAGGTTTTTGTTAGGTTAAAAGTTTCTTCTAGGATTTTTAGTGTGAGATGCTAACCAAGTGCTAATGACATGCTAGAAAGGTACTGTGGCTTCACAGAGATAAAGAGTGAGAGGAATATAAGTTAACATTATACCTCTATGCCATACAGGTTTTATAACCCTGGGCTAGTCACAACCTCTTGGAGCCATAAGAAAGTCTCTAAGATTCTATTTTGCAGAGAAATTTTCCGTCTGTCTCAGTAGACGAAGTTTCATACCAGGAACTCTCAACTCTGAGAAAATCATAGATCTGGTAAAAACAAAACAAAACAAAGCAAAAAAACAAAACAAAACCACAAAGACCAACTAATATTAAATTGCCCCTGGATTTTAATAGAGAATAATAAGCATCTCTTTACATTACTCTTAAGTATAATGAAAATTCTGATCAACTCTGGGGAGTAGAAGAAAAATGTGGACATATCACTGGATACTTTGGACTTCATTTTTTTTTATCAGAACATATATCACTTAACATCTTAAAAGTGTTGTTTTCTTCATTTGTAAATTCGCATTATCTAACTCACAGAGTCATGTTGGGAAAAAATGCTTTGTAAACTTCAAATCGCCAGGCAAATGTAATTTATCATATATAAATAAATATGGGATATCAAAGACTTTTATAAATAGTATACTTTAGATGGGTGTTAGTGGAAATTATATAATAAAAAAGTTTCATGCCATTTTAGGGAAGAGTGTAAAAGAGAAGGGAAAAATCTATTCTTAGCAAACAATACTGACTAGCGAAAAACTTAAAAAAAAAGTTTTCATAGTACATCAGCTTAAGAAGGCCTGGAGTTTGCTAGTGGAGAAAAAAAATAAAGTCATGGCTTACAAAAGTCATACAGTATGATAAAGCCCTAAGCCACAAATAATTCAGATTGATTAGCCAAGAGTTAGTACTCTAGTTTTTATCTTAAATACCTACCTACCTTGAATATCATATACATTATACCAGGAAGACTATTGGACAAGAAGCCAGAATGTGTCTTGTAGGTATCAGCACACATAGTTCCAGAAAAAAATAATACTTTCTATACATGCAGGTAATTAAAACAAAAATATTGATGCAAAGAAACAACTTCCTCAATGGAATGAGTTGAGGAAAACTCAGGATGCCAACTGAAAAATTATCTCACAAAATTAGCACATAGAAGAGAGTAATGCCAGAAGATGTGTGTGTATGTGTATGTATGTATGTGCCTATGCATGCATAGTACGTATTTTACCATGTAACTACAGGACAAAGAAAGGTCATCCATGACCATATTCTTTGTATCATATTTTGAGGAATATTGTTAAAAGGAGGATTGCGGATGAGAAACCATCCATTTTGTATTTAGAAAAAAAAAAGACCAACGTATTGGACTGGGGCCAGCATTGAGGAGCCAACAATTATAAAAGCTTGTTAACACAATACGATTGGGCATAAAGAAGTGGTTGTGGGTTCTGATTTTTTTTTACCCCTTCTCAAGGTAATTTGCATAAGAGTGTTGTCCATCTGCTTCTAATAGTTGTTTCCCAAGTTCTGGGATCAGTGCCTTCTTTTGATTTGTTTAGTTGGCTCCATTTGACATAGTCAAATACAAGTCAATATATACATTTGCATATCTATATGCCTCTATACTATATGTGTGTTTATAGATAGTTATGTATGGGGTCTCAGAATGCCCAATAAATTGTTTAGAAAGAATCCCTATTCGTGTTGCCAAAGCTCTGCAGAAGCAGTAATGATCAATTTGGGCTGTAAATCAAAGCCAAGGGTTAGTGGTAGCTGAGTTTGAAATAAAGTCCATTGAATCTAGAAGAACAGCCTGGGAGAATCATTTTGGGTGTCTAAATTGAAATTTTATTCTCTGGATTAATCATTTATGTAGTCTGTAGAGTTTTTGTGACAGGATCCAATGGCATAAAAAAGGGCCCAGAAATGGCAGGCTATGAAGAGGCAGTTATGCCACAAATAATAAGAATGCAGATTATGGTCCTCTGGAGATAGTTGGATTTTAATCTTAAAGTGATTTTATATATTTATTTGATGAAATCCTTTTCTTACTTATAGAAAAGGCAGGAAGGATTTCTCCCCAATTCTGCCTAATCTGAAAACTCAGTTCTGATGCCTTACCACTGATTTTTTTTCCTATATCTATATTGTGTTTTCTTATGCTTTACTTTTGTCATGGTGTCATATGCTTTATTCTTCCATGTCATGGTTAGAAGACAAGATCCTAGAGAAAAGGAATCCATCTTTAATTAATTTGATTCATACAACCCTGAGCAGTGGACTTTAGTCAGATGGGTATGTAAAAAGAAGAAAGAGAAAAAGAGAAGAATAATGGGAAGGAGAGGGCCTATGCCTTATTTATCATTATATGGCACTGAGCATAATTTCCTCTCATTGAAAAGAAACTCAATAAGAATTTGTTGTATGAATGAATTCAAAAGTACTTGAAAGCAGTTATAACTTACAGAGACTGGATGAAAGCAACATTTTATTATGGATATGATGAATTTAAATGATTGTGTGTAGTCATTGTCTAC
>CM053626.1:77493567-77496011 GCA_028646595.1 Phalanger gymnotis
AATTATATTATTTTCCGAATATTTCATTTTTTAGCACTTACTCAATGAATTCTGGGGAGGTCCTCCAGGATAACTAATTCTTTCATACAATTAATCAACAAGCATTTATTAAACTATACACATGGAACTGTGTTAAGCATTGAGAATAAGAAGTATAGCAAAGACATGGTCTCTGCCCTCAAGGAACTCACATTATAACTGAGGAGAAAGCAGGCAAATACAGTTAATGTTCAACATTTGTAACTTCAAGAATTCAGATGATTTTATTAGTTACCTCATTTTCATTTTCATATTGGTGACCATGCACATTCACAGTTTTGCAGTAGAGGAAAAAAAAAGGGAGGTTGATGGGCAAGTTTATATCTGCAAAAAAAAGGAAAGTATTTGTAAAAGTGTTAGTGAATCCATTTCAGAAAGTGCTAAAGTAACCTCTCTAGTGCCTGATGAGGGAATTGAAAAAAATTGAAAAGCAACTAAGTTTGTGGGTAAATCAGATGATGGTCATCTCATCTTTGTGCAGCCTAGCTACTGCCTCACCAGTTGCCTGTGCTGCTGGGATCATGAGTGTCTTGGCCCAGAATGTGGAGTTCCTAATCTTGAAGGGGTTCTCACCCTGAGGCAAATGCTTTTCACTGGGGAACAGTTCCACCATGGAGCTAAAAGGGAGTTTAGAGATGGCAGGTTGCCTTTTTTCTTTTTTTTTGTTTGTTTTTACTATGGCGTTCTTCTGACATTGCTGCCCCTTGCCTTCCCTATCCCATTCAACATTGCTTTTCCTCTCCCCTGAATTTTATTGGTTATTTCAGTGTTACTGTTAGAAAAAGCACATATTATCAGAATTAATGTTTTGTTACAAAGAATTGAATGCAGAAAAGAGTGTTTTCAGCAATCTCTACAAAAAGATTACAGGTTTTTGGTGGTCATGGGAACCTAATACTCTATTTTCCATTGGTTCACTGTATCAACATTCTTGGGTTTTTTTTTTTGTTTGTTTGTTACAAAAGGTGAGATTTGTGCTAAGTCTTGAAGGAAGATATGCAAGCCAGGAGATGAAGACAGGGAGGAAAAGCATTCAGGCATGGGGAAATGTACAGAGTCTGAGGATGGAATGTCATTTGTGTGGGACAGCCAATAGACCAGATCAAACTGGATCATAGAATGGAGGAGAATAAAGTGTAAAGCTGGAAAGGTAGGAAGCGGGCAGGTTGTGATGAGCTTTAAATGTCAAATAAAGGATTTTATATTTGATTCTGGAGGTAAAAGGGGACAAGTGGAGTTTGTTGGAGGTGAGGCATGATCACAGGTATTCTTTGGGAAAATTACTTTGGCAGCTAAGTAGAGAATAAAATAGAATGGGGAATGATAAGTCAGGGAGACTTACTAAAGGGCTATTGTGGTGGTGAATGCTTGACATGACAATGGCATGTTCCAAAGTGGCTACTGTGGGAGCAGAGAAAAGAGGACATTTAGAGGACATGTTAAGGGAAAAATGACAAAAATGACAAAGAAATTGATTATGTGGGTGAATGTGAGGAACTGAGTCTAACAATAACAAGTTGTGTGCCTGGGTAAGTGACAGGATAGAGGTGTCACAGACAGTAACAGAAAAGTTGGAAAGAAGGGACAGTTTTGGGGAAAAAAATAATGAATTCTTTTTGGACTTGTTAGTTTGAGGTGCTTGTGAGATCCAATTCAGGAAATCTACAAGACAGTTGGTGATTTGTGGCTGGACTCTGAGAGAAAGGTTAGGGCTAGATATGAAAATTCTAGAATCAGCTGTATAGAGGTGATATTTGAATGAGTAGGAGCAAATGAGATCACCAAGTAAGTTAGTGAAAAGAGAACAGGTTGAGTATAAAGCCTTAGCAGCCAACAAGAGTTAGTAGACAACCAAGATGAAGATCCAGCAAGGGAGACTGAGGAGTGGTCAGAAAGGTTGTTGTTTGTTCTTAGTGCTCAAAGAGGACCAAAATGACGTCACGATGTCAAGGTCAAGGTACAGTGTGTCTGACTGACTGATCATACCCATATGAGCTCAGAAGATTCTACCAAAACTTGGGAACAAGTAGTTTGTATGGTCATTTGGGAAGGAAGATGTCTCTAAATTTGCACATGCCACATTGCTTTTGAATTATTGCAACTGTGTTTGCTCATAGAGCACAATGCTTTCATTGATGTGGGCATTCAATGCTGGATAGTACCATGCCAATATCTTATCTGTTTCACAATCTATACCAGATTGTGGCAAAATTCTTCAGAGAGACCTTAAAAGTGTCCTGACCTCCAGGTGAGTGCTTGCCTTGCGTGAGTTTTCTGTAGAATAATCTTTTAGACAAATGTATTTTTGCCATACCAACAATGTGCAGAGTTGCATTTTCTGAAGCAGAGTTTGAAGCCTTGGCAATTCAGCCTGAGAAAGGCCCATCTGTAAAATGGTGATATTT
>CM053626.1:77496511-77507570 GCA_028646595.1 Phalanger gymnotis
TTTTTTTATCGACAGGGTAATTATATTTATCCTTTTCCTAATACTTAACCAGCCCTATGTTCTTGTTATAAATCTCACCTCGTCATAGTGTATGATGTTTGTGATATATTGCTGTAATCTCCTTGCTGATATTTTATCTAAAACTTTTCCATCAATATTGCTTAGGAAAATAGGTGTGTAGTTTTCTTTCTCTGTTTTTGCTTTCTTTAGTGTAGGCATGAAAACCATATTTGTTTTATAAAAGGAATTTAGTAGAACTCTTCTTTACCTATTTTTCCAAATCATTTATATAGTATTAAGATTGATTGTTCCCTAAATATTTGGTAGAATTCACTCATGAATCCATCTTGCCTTGAGGATATTTTCTTAGGGATCTGACTTATGTCTTGTTCAATTTCTTTTTGTAAGATAGGGTCTTTAAGTGATCTGTTTTACCTTCTGTTAATCTGAGTAGTTTACATTTTCGCAAATATTCATTCATTTTATTTAAATAGTCAGTTTTATTGACATATAATTGAGCAAAATAACTCCTAATAATATCTACAATTTCATCTTCACAGTTGGCACATTCACTCTTTTCATTTTTGATATTGGTAATTTGATTATCTTCTTTTTTATAAAAAAAAAATAACCAATAGGTTTTGGTTCATAAAATCCACACCTGATCTTACTATTAATTAGGTTTTTTTTTATTTTCAATTTTATTAATTTCTCCATTGATTTTCAAGAATTTTATTTTGATGTTTAATTGGAGATTCTTAATTATTCCTTTTCTAGTTATTTTAGTTACATGCCAAGTTAATTGATTTGCTTTTTCTCCCTTTTATTGATGTACAAATTTAGAGTTATAAATTTTCCTCAAAGTACTGCTTTGGCTGTGCCCAACAAACTTTGGCATGTTGTGTCATCATTCTCTTTAATGAAATGATTTTCTCTCTAATTTCTTCTTTGACCCACTCATTCTTTTTTCCTATTTTGTCTTTTTTTTTAAAAAAAATTCCCCCATTATATTTAAAAACAAATTTTAACATTCATTTTTAAAACTTTCAGTTCCAAATTCTCTCCCTTCCTCCCTCCCCACACATCTCCCATTTAGAAGGAAAGCAGTTTGATGTAGGTTATACATGTGTAGTCATGCAAACATATCCATAATAATCATGTTTTAAAAGAAAACATAAACATACCCCCCAAAAAAACTTAAGACAAATAAAGTAAAAAAAAAACAACAGTGTTTCAATCCGTATTCAGACACCATCAATTTTTTCTCTGAGGATGGATAACATTTTTCATCATAACTTCAGAGTTGTCTTGGATCATTGCATTGCTGAGAATTGCTAAGCCATTCACAGTTGATCGTCTTACAATATTGTTGTTACTTTGTACACAGCACATTTCACTTTGCATCAGTTAATGCAAGTCTTTCCAGGTTTTTATGAGAGCATGCTGGTTAGCATTTCGTATAGTACAATAGTATTCCATCATAATCACATACCACAACTTGCTCAGTCATTTCTCAACTGATGGGCATCCCCTTAATTTCTAATTCTTTGCTCCCAGAAATGAGCTGCTATCAATATTTTTGTACACATAGGTCCTTTTCCTTTATTGTTTTTTTCTCTTTTGGGATACATGCTTGGTAGCTGACCCACTTTTTCTTAAGGTTTAGATTATTGTTTCCAGTTAATTTTAATCTATACTTCCACTGACATTTATTGAATATTATTTTATTGTATTATGGTATGAAAAGGGTGCATTTAATATTTCTGTACTTTTGTGAGGTTTTTATGCTCTATGCTTTAAGAAAGTGCCATGTGCAGCTGAGAAAAAGTATACTCCTTTCTATTATGATTGCATTTCTCTATCATATCTAACTTTTCCAAAATTCTATCCTACTCTTTAACTTCTTTCTTATTTGTTTTATGATTAGATTAATCTAACTCTGAGTGGAATAGTTGTGATCACCAACTAGTATGGTTTTCCTGTATATTTCTTCCTGTAACTTTTTTAATGTTTCCTTTAAGAATTTGGATGCTATACCATTTGGTACATTTAATTATGGTATTGGTATTACTTCAATTTCTATGGTGCTTTTAGCATGAGGTAGTTTCCCTGATTATCTCTTTTAACTAGGTCTATTTTTGCTTTTGCTTTGTCTGAAATTATGATTTCTATCTTGGTCTTTTTTTAACTTCAGCTGAAGTATAATAGATTCTGCTCTAACATTTTATTTTAACTCTTTGTCTTTCTGTTTCAAATGTGTTTCTTGTAAACAGTATATTGTTGAATATTACTTTCTAATATATTCTGTTATCTGCTTCCATTTTTTTGTGAGCTCAACCCATTCATATTTACATTTATGGTTGTTAACTGCATTTCATTTCATCTTATTGTCTCTGTCCCTCTTCAAGTTTGTTTTGCTTCTGACCATTGCTTTTTTTTTTTTAATCTTCCCTCCCTTTAATCATCCCTATTTCTCTTATTCCCTTCCACTCCTATTCTGTTCCCCTCCTATTGGTAAAGATAAATTTCTATATCCAATTGAAAATATGTTTGTGTGTATATGTGTGTGTGTGAAAGAAATTCAAGTAGTCCCCCCTTTCCTCCTCCACTATAAAAGCTCTGCCTTGTACATCTCTCTTATGTGAGATAATTTTCTCTATTCTTCCATCCCCTTCTCCCTTCTCTTATTACATCCCTCTTTCTTGATCATATATTTTTTAGGTCATCACAACATACTCAACTAATTCCCATGCCCTCTATCTATGCAGAGTCTTTCTAACTACCCTAATAATGAAAAAGTTCTCAGGAGTCACATAAATAATTCTTCCATTCAGAAATGAAAACAGTTTAATTTTATTGATCCCTTTGTGGTTCCTTTCATGTTTAACTTTTTACACTTCTCTTGATTCATGTATTTGAAAGGCAAATTTTCTATTCATCTCTGGCCTTTTTATCATGAATGCTTGAAAGTCTTCTATTTCATTAAATAAATATTTTTTGTCCCCAAAGGATTATACCCAGTTTTGCTGGATTGATTATTCTTGGTTGTAATTCTGTCTCCTTTGCCTCCAGAATATCATATTCCAAGCCTTCCACTCCTTTAATGTGTTAGCTGCTGAATCTTGTGTGTTCCTGACTGTAGCTCCAGAGAATCTGCAATGGCTTCTTTCTTGCTGCTTAAAGTATCTTCTCTGTGTCCTCTAGAATTTGCCTGTAACATCTGACTCTAGAATTTGGCTCTAATGTTCCCAAAAATTTTCATTTTGAGATCATGGCATGTAGTCTAATACATCTTAAATTATTTCTCCTCAGTCTATTTTCCTGATTAGTTGCTTTTCTAATATTTAATATTTTCTTCTATTCTAATCCTGGGTGGATGAGGGAGGTTGAAAGTTTTGGTGCATTCAAAGTGGTGTGATTCAGGGAGAGGTATAGTCACTTCTCTCCTGCTTTGTGTTCTGGTCCTTACCCAGAAAGGACCTCTGATGCCTTGCAGCCACAATCAGTACTGCTCCTCAGGGGTTCTGCTCCCTTGGGAATAAAAGTGATACTGTTCTTCAAGGTACCTGATCCCTTGTGAATGCACGTGCTATTGCTCCTCAGAGCTCTTGCTCCTTTCTGACTGAGAGTACTGCTCTGTGCCCTGGAACTGTGACCCAAAAGTTGAAATAGGCATGAGTTCCCAAACAGCACCTCACCTTGTGCCCTGTGCTTACAGGGATCTCCTGTAATCGCCTCTGATGAGTGGTCTAATCTCTTCACCCTATCTGCCTTGAGATCTCCCAAAGTTGCTATTGCTCCTGTTGCCATCACCAAGGCCCACATCTGGTGTTGGTGCAATGTGTATTCCAGGTTTAGAACCTACTCCAGTGTCACATATGTCTCCTTTCCACCTCTTAAATTGTCTTGGGCTGGAAAAAATGCATCATCACACCATTTTGTTGGCTTTGCTACTCCAGAATTCAATTTAAGTTGTTAATTTAAAATGTTTAGAGTGGATTATTGGAAGAGCTTGGCTGCTTTTTCTACCTACTGACTCTGGAAGTCCAATGACTCTGGTTTCTTAGAGGGTGTGTTGGATGATTACTCTAGTAGGTCATATTAAATGATAAGACTTCAAGTTAAGGGAAATGATGTTTTCTTATTAACAATCATATTATTATTAACAATATTAACAATTCATTATTAACAATCATTTATTAATTGAGATGAAGATTTTCCTTTTTCTATTTACTCATTCAGAAATTAGCCCCATTGTAAATTATTCAGCCTGAATCTGAAGAACCAACTAAGGATGAGACTAGATTTAACCTCATTCTTATTTAAGATCTCACCCAACTGGTGAAGCTTAGTTTTGTTTAAAGAGTAAAAATAATCTAATCTAGCTAAATTCCAGCCTATTGTGTTCTACTCAGACAGGCTTAAGTGGAGGGTAGATCCCTTTTGTCTAAATCACCTGAGGCAGGAGTAACCTGGTTAAAGATGAATTTCCATTTTGTCCATGAGTGACATGATTAGTCCTGTAAGAGAAAGCCAAATGACCATTCTTTTTATTAATTATTTACTAGTCCTAATTAATAAAATTATTAATTACCCAGAAACTAGGTCTCTTGAACTTTTTATATGTCATAAAGTATAAATCCAGGGATACACCATTTGTCTGTCATCCGAGGATCAAATTGGCTATGTTTTTAAAAACTTATTTTGAAGTCTTCTGAAAGGTAATGCATTTTTAATCCATAGTTGAAGCCTAACTCATTGCTATTTTCATAATGTATTGAGGTCAAAGGACTGTCCATGCCAAAGAAACCCCAAATCTTTGAGTTGTTAAGCAATAATCTTTAGATGATTGAGTTGTTACAATACTTTACTTCTTAATTATTATAGTTTATGTTAATATCAAGAGAACTAATTAACTGGCCTTTATAGGACACTTCAAGGTCCTTTAAAAAAAAGGACTTCCTACAAAATGTGTCATTTGAATCTAAAAACAATCCTTTGAGACAATTGCTATTGGTATTATTACCTTCATTTAAGATGAGAAAACCAGGGATGATAGAGGTTAATTGACACATCTCCATAGTCACATAAACTAGTAAGTCTTTGTTATAGGATTTAAACCAAGGTCTTTTCTCAAAAACTAGCACTTATTCTGCTATGCCATGCTGGTGTCTCTTGAATCTAGAAAGCTCTGTGTGTGTGTGTATGTGTTTTTTCCCTGAGAGCTGAGAATCAACACATTTGACTCTTTTAAGTTTAGTGAAATAAGAATGCTATTGAAAATGCTCCAAAATGTCTTGGATGATCACAGAGACTTAGTGTATGCAGTAGGAGAGTCATAATCACATTATATCCAGGACAGAAATTATAAAAGTTTTTATGTACTAAAATTACTCTGCAGTTACCAACCAAAATGAATGCATGCATAATTTAGGTACCAAAGTAAATGAGGCATTGCATCCCCTTAGAAATGAAAAACTTTAAATCTTTAAGGGTTTGGTTTTCTGAATGAGTTTGTATTCAATGATACAAAAGGAGAAACATTTAGAAAGTTCTAGATCTGTCAGATGACATCACCATATAAAACAAATGCAATGGAAAAAGACAAGCTTAGTCCCCACTAAACTTGAAGCCTAGGGAACAATTGTGGATCTATAACTTCCTGGGTGGCAAGGGACAAGCATAATTACTTTCCTAAAGGAACTGATTATACCTCAATCCTCCAGGACACCAAGATTATCTCACTGTCACTTCCTATGAACTTTGACAAGCCAGTGTTGACAATAAGCAATGAAGCACTAAGAAGAAAATTTTGAGAATCTTTAATCCATTTTATCCTTGATTCAGGTCCTAAGAAAGGGAGAATAAGATATTAAACTATTTAAAATGCAAGTTTATTTATGAGGAAATATCTATTTTATGTTATATTTCTGAAACTGCACAGCACAGTTTATTGGTCCATTTAATAGATATTTCAGATGGCTGAACACATTCACCTTATGGCCTCATATCCAAGACATGAATTAACACAACATGCTCTGCTTAATAAAATTGACTAACATTTTAAATTACTGAAACAGATTCTTTATTTTCTTTATGTCAATGCAATTTAGGAGATTTATGCCTTGTCATAAAAGTATCTCTATCAATTCATATACTATTTTCTCATTTTAGAAAATATATTTGCACATTTTCATATTTCCCTTACCTTCTCAAAAAACCATGACTAGCATTTGATAAATTCAAGATGGTTTGACTTTGTATATCTAAGGAAATTATACATTGACACTTGAATAAATCCATGATCTCATTAAACTGTATGCTTCCTCAACCTGTACATATCACAACTCAACCATGCCTTCTCTTCCTATGAAATTCTTATCCATGCCTTTCCATAAATCCTCCATGAAGGTTGTATTTTTTTCTTAATATTTCATGAGGACCAATTCAGTATTGAGAATGTGAAGCCGCCATTTTTCTCTTTTACTACCTGACTAGCCCACCACCTTTTCTGGATCATTATTGACATTATGCTATGGCATCCTAACGCCCACCAAATATCTTCCCATTGCCTTTTAGGCCAGCCCAAAATTTTGCTTTCTTTGAAATTGTGCTGCTTCCTGATTCGAAAAGCTAAAATAGAACCAGGAGAATATTGGTGCTTAAAATGGCAATCTTGAGTCAGGGAGCAGCTTTAAATAATTTTTCTATGCCACAAAAATTCCTATTTGTTACTCAAATGAATCTCAGATCTCCTCCCCCCTGTTGCTTAACGTGTATTGTAATAAACCTGTCATTTCATCATTCTTAAGAACTCTTGGCAAATAAATTATTTTACCAATGTGTTTCTTCACCTTTGCAATTTCTGTGTTAAAGATTTGCCTGAGGTTAAATTACTTGTCCAAGATTACATTTTCAACACGAGTCAAAAGTGGGAGTTTAACCTAGGTCTCCTAAATTTTAAGACCAGGTCTTCATCAACTATACTACAATATTTGTCATTTATAAAAATAACTATATAAACATAGTAAATAAATGTTAAGTGCTGTCCAACAAAATTCATGCCACAGTGTACACAATGTGCATTTTCATCCATTTTGTTTTTCCAATATAAATGGGTAGAACAATCTCTTTTAAGTTACCATGAATCTTATTGAGGCCTTACACTATTTATTATGCAGCTCCAAATATCCCTTCAAAATGTCCTTTTAACACATCCACTTTCCTGCATCTTCACAGATACCCCCTAGAAAGCTAATCTTGAAATATGAACTTTTATCTCAATTCTTCTTCTCTTTTCCTCAAAATCTCCTTATATCTTTCTATAAACTTCCATTATTTGTGTCTTAGAGGAATGAATAATTGTCCTCTTTTTCACTTGCATTTGCATCTTCTCAGTTCCTTCATCACCTTGCTCCATCAATTATCCCCTCCCTTCTCTCAGATATTAAGCCACCTTGCCCATTGCCTTCTTTCCATGTATCTGGAAAAAAAAATGTGCCATTGACCTATATCTTAAAAAAAATTCCCTTACCTGAGTTCCCTGAGCTTTCATTCTTTGTACTACACTGTACTTAGAAACTTCTTGAAAGTGTAGTCTACTTTAAGCATTCATTTTTGCTTTTTGCCCTGCTAAGCCTTTACAATCTAACTTCTTACATTCCTGCTTTAGTGAATATAATCTTTCACACAGAAACATGATAGGTTCAAATAACCATTTCAACATTGTGACCTCTTTTATAGCACTTCCTTAGCCTTATATGAATAGAAATCAATACATGAGATTACATTAAGAATATTTTCAAATACTTTATCTCAAAAAAATGTAAAACATAATATCATCAATGTGATAACTGCTAAATATAAACTATAGATAAAAGATAACAATGGTTTGTTTTAGTATGTATGTTTTACATATTGTGTCTAATGGCTTAAAATCCATCTTACTTATTACCTCCTACTGGAACTGTTAATTATGACCTTGTCTTATCCCCAGCTCCTAAGAAACTGTAAGACCCTGGAGGACAAACTTTTTGTTCATTTTGGTATATCAGGCAGCATTTAGAAAGCTATCTGGCAAAAAATGAGGGTTAAATAAATGTTGAATAAATGGAATGAATGAATGAAGATTAATCTTTCATTTTATTACTTGCTATTTTTGTGTATTGCAAGATACATCATCTAAAGCTTTCTGATTATACTTTCAAGTTTTTCATGTGATTTCTTATCAGAGGTAAGCTCTTTGGGGACAGGTAGTACTTCATTTTCACCTTGAATAGTATCTTAAATAGATAGATGCTTAATAATTGATTTTGATTGAGGGATGCTCCATAAGAACAAGAATCACACTGTACTTTGTACAGATGTATGTAGCACCTGCCAGCATGTTCTGCATGTAGGAGGCATTTAAATGAGTTGGAAATAAACTAGAGAAAAATGCTTATATGCCACATAACTTAAAAAATATTTATTTGATTTGGATTATTTCCCAAAGAGTTCAATTTCTTTCACTGAGGATAAGTATTCCTGAAAATTATAGAATGGCATAGGAGTAGTCAGACTTTTGGAGAAAAAATGCTCCTGGGAAAGAATTCAAACCTTCTGCTGAGCTATATGTTTAATGAGTATGCAAAGTATCAAATTAAAAACATTAGCAGTTTATTATAGCTGAGCAATCACAGAATGAAAAACAGGTTTCCCTTTCAATGAACATTAAGGACATGACCTGGGGCACACACACATATAAGGCTATAAAAGATATAAAGTCTGGTTTAGGACTGAAGTACCTACTAGATAGAATCAGAATATTTTGTCTTTTTGCATGTTTCAACAATGTAATTACAAGGAAATTTGCACAGTACAATACAGAATGCAGTTGAATACAATATGGTATGGTTTGGTATAGCATGATATGGCATGGCATGGTAAAATATTATATGGTATGGTATGGTATGGAATGGTATGGTGTGGTATGGTATTATTTCATGTTATTGTATGGTCTTAGAACAGTATCAGAATGGCATGGCTTGCTATGTTATTGGATGGCATGGGAGGATTTAATATGATATGATGATATAAAATGTAAAATAAAGTAGCATAGCACAGTAAAGGGTAATATAGTATATTGTAAAAACTCAATTTATATTTTTAAATGTACTAATATTTCTTTGCATTCTATTATATCCTTTGGGATCATGTATTTAAAATAGATAACTTCTCTAGACCACTTTCAGTAACAGCTTGAGGTTTTTTGTGTGGCAAAGAGTGCAAAAAAAAGAACTTAGAATTTTTGTTCTTTCAATTAAAAAAAAGAGTTCTATACTTCTTTTTCCCCCAGCATATTTTATAAAGGAAGAAGATAAAGCTATCAAATATTACCAACAATTACACTCAGGATTGATAGATTGGAATGGGACAAGAAAATATTTGGGTCCCTAGATTCTGCTATACATCCATAAGGACTCTCTTGCTTCTGTTTCTGCTTTTGTCTCAATGTTCTAAAGGACAACAAAAGGGAAAAGATGTGTTTACTCCTACAATATTTTGTACCAGGAACAATGCAAAGAATGAAAAAAATCCCCTCTACATAAAGAATTTATTGGCATCAGAATATTCATATACCCCAATGTACCTGTGATCTTTCATTAATTCAGATATTCCCTTCAATGATACCTTTGGGAGCAATGTCTATCCTCCCTATGAGATGCTTGTTAATATTTACAAGTTCACCATTGGCATAGTACCTAATGTTCTAAGGATCTTCCTCACTTTCTACCAACATCATAAGAATACCAAAGAAGTATATGGACTATCTCCCCTTACTCTTGCACATGCTTCATGACCCATTCTTTCATTCAAATATTTCACTGATGGCATTGGATAATAAATATAGGGCTGGAGAGAACCTCAGGAGTCATCTATTCTATGTTGCTGATTTTTAGATGAGAAAACTGAGACCCAAGAAGCACAAGTGACTTGCCCTAGGTCAAACAGTAGTAGGAGTCACAGGCAGGATTTGAACTCAGATTTTATGACTCCAGTGTTCCACCACATGTGTTTTACTTCAATTTTTTAAAGCTCTTTTTTCTTGGTGTTGTATGTTGTACCCTGCTCACACTCATCATTCATTTCCTCCTTTCCAGATCTGTGATAGTCATTTTTAATCCCTCAGGTCCTGTGGTGTTCAATGACTCACAACCATACAAAATACCATATATTGGCATAATGGAATATTATTACATCATAATAAATGAGAAAAGTGAAAATGCAAAGAATTGTTAAAAAGACATGAGATAAAGTGAAGAAATTAAAAAAACAATATTCATGCTAAATATGACTATAAAAATATAGTAATGATAGCAACACATTCCAAAAACAATACACAAAAAATCAGAAGGATACAATGATGTTATTATGAAAGTTAATGTACATATTTTATCAAATTATAAATGATTTGCAGCTTTTGGTTTTATACACAGTCTTTTAAAATCTGATTTAATTATTTCATTTTTTTTTATTTGTAGTTACTTGTTGGGGGGCCTAAGACCACCCACCGACTGCCCAAGATCCCTTGGGGGTCCCTGAACCTAGTGCCAGACCAGCTAGCCCTAGTATCTTACGAGCGGCACACAGATGAGGCGGGAGACATGCAGATGGTCAAAAGCTCCATTTATTGTTACAGCAAGCAGGATATTTATGCAGTACTAGCTTTCGTTTCTGGGTGCAAGCAAGCTCGTGCACCATCCTCTAAACCTATCAGGACCGTGCTTCCGGGCTGGTGGACAATCTGTGCTCTGTACTTATTTGGAAAGAGTTATGAAGTCAACTTGTGTGTTAAGGCAACAGTGGGGGAAACTGAATGTTCTATCTGTAACTGCTTATCTAACTCTGTACAGTTCTTAACTTTGTACAGGCTGTTCTCATCTTAAGTTACAGTTTAACTCTGTCTTGGGGGCAGTTTAACTCTGTCTTGGGGGCTAGTGTAACTCTGTCTTGGGGCTTAGCCCCTCACAGTTACTAAGTTTAAGAGCACAAATAATCCTGCTAAAAAAATTGTAAG
>CM053626.1:77507670-77546542 GCA_028646595.1 Phalanger gymnotis
AGGAAAGAAGGAAGGAAGGAAGGAAAGAAAAAAGGAAGGAAGGAAAGAAGGAAGGAAGGAAGGAAAGAAGGAAGGAAAGAAGGAAGGAAGGAAGGAAGGAAGGAAGGAAGGAAGGAAGGAAGGAAGGAAGGAAGGAAGGAATACAATGACGTTTACATAGTGCTTTAAAGTTTGCAAAGCATATATTAGATATATTATCTAATTTGATTTCCTCAAAACCCCTGTGAGGTAGGCTATATAATTATCCTCACTTTACAGGCGAAGAAATAAGCTGAGAGAAGTTGACTCATCTATAGGATCAGACAGTACATGTCAGACTTAGGACACAAACTAGGATTTTTCTGACTCCAAATCTAGCAATGGATCCATTAAGCTACCTATCTATAGCTATGATCAAATGCAAGCTGGTAAGGATCAGAAGCATTTGGGAGGCCAGCAGTTAGGGCCCATAGGTATTTGCCTTAAATCTCTTTTGCTTTTATTATCATTGTCATGTGCTAGGCAGGTGCATGGGTTTTCACACTAGTTGGGGTTCAAGCCTTGGTTTCCTTAGTAACTAACCATAAACAGTATATAACACAAGGAAGAAACAATGTAGGAAGAAACAATGATGTAAGTGATCAGATCAGATTCAGTCCAGTGCTGCCTTTCTGAATCAAATCAGCCAAGATCACTGGCTTCTAACTACATTCCACATGGGAGAGTGTCTAGGGAACTCTGGGCAACCTTCCATATAAAGTCTATGATCTTGGATCCAGTTTGCATAGCATTTCCAAACAGGTCACTGTGTCCAAACTGATTTTAAATTTGTCTAGATCTGATCTATGGGCTCTGGCAACAGGGTTATAAAAGCAGCAGTTGTGGACTAATAACAGGGGTTAATTGTGTTTCTGAATCAGCAGAAGTAACTTGAGATGAAGATTCATATACTGTACATGCCCTGGGGTATT
This sequence comes from Phalanger gymnotis, assembly GCA_028646595.1. NCBI lineage: Eukaryota > Metazoa > Chordata > Mammalia > Diprotodontia > Phalangeridae > Phalanger > Phalanger gymnotis. The sequence goes on from CM053626.1 coordinate 77,508,621, forward strand.
CTGATCTACAACATTTTGGGAACAGCAGGACACTATCCATAGACTAAGAACTTTTCTTCATGGATACACTGACTTGACAGGTCAAGTCAGTTAAATTGATTAAATCAACTCATACATGGAGATAAATCCCAAGATATTGGACAGGTCAGGTCATTTTTTTAAGTCAAAACTGCCTTAGTGGATAGTCACAGATAGACTCACTATTATAGTACATTTTTGAAAGTCACTTCTGGAATTATTTCAAAAGAAGATTGTATTTTTGGAGGCCACATATTTCCAACTATTTTTCACATGGCTTGCAAATAGGTAAAGAGAGAGAAAAAGTGTGTGTGTTGGGGGTGGGGGAAGGTGAACAGGGATAAATTATAGTATATTGTATGTACACAGTTTTAATTACCTTTTTTTCTTGTGTTCTCCATGAGAGTCATTGTCTATGGGTAGAAAAACCTCAGCCTTCTGGCTTGAACATATTTGAACATACTTAGGCAATTTTATAGCTAGCAAATTCCCTCTACTATCATTTAGAGTATTTGCCAATATGAGAATGTTGGCTGTCATGTGTGTTTGTGCATGCACATTCATATAAATATATTCATATGTATAAATGGAACACCTTAATAAGGAAAGTAGTCGTGGGAAACCAATTATCAAGGAATCACACAGAAATGTAATTTGCTATAAACCTGCTATCCAAACCAGTTTTTAAAACTTGGGCATGTTTTTTTTGAATTATTTGATTGTAAACCAAGGCATTAACAAAATTCTTGTGAGCACTGAAGACGTATTTTCCTTGCCAATAATTAAACACATTTCCAAAAACAATATATATGTACATTGAAATTTAAATAGAATTTTTGTTTCTGTTCTAAAATTATATAAAATATAGCTTATGCCAAAAAATGTTTTAGAAAGCTTTATTACAGTGGGAGAAAAATGTGAATTTACTATATAAACTTTTTAAATGTCTGTACGTATGAAAGCATTTGGTCCTGTTCTACTTTTTTATGGTACAGTCTTGACTATTTCTGCAGGAAGGGATGTGTTATTCAGCAATGCTATTTCTGACTGATAGTTACTGTGTTGCTTCCATTCATTTTGGAAAAAGGCAATTGTGATTCCATTATTCTTTCCCAGACACTAAATTCTTAAACAGTAAGTACAATGGAAAATCATATGGTCTAGTCCGGGTAGACTCTCACCTATCTCAGGCAATTTCTATTTGACCTCAAATGTTACCATAGATTATACTACCCTTTCTTTTAGATTAAAAACACTCTCATCTTTTCTTGTATCTCTTTATTCTGTTTGATTGAAATCAATTTGATTGTATCCATGTCTTTCTTTCACATCTATTTATAATTTATCTTCAAGTCCTTACCCCATTATTTCCTATAAGAAATTATGTGCTTTTTGCATGAGAAAAATCAGTCCTTAAACTGTCATATTTAGCTGACTTTTCCTTGTGCATTTTCTTCTAAAAACTTGTTTCCTAAGAGTTCACAAAAGTCCTAGAAAGATCATCTTCTCTTGTTTCAAAACTTCCAGGCTCTAAATTTTGGTTCTCAGAAAATGCACATAGTCATTCGGAATTCATTGTAACTTACAATGCTGTAATTTTTTTCCAAGTCAGTTATCTTTTTCATAATCAATGAATGCCATTCACATTGGCAGGTTATTTCCATCCATCTTTACCAGAAATTCATTTATCATTCAGAAGTGTTCTACCGTAGAATATCCTGATTAATAGCCTCTCTGCTCTTCTGGTTCTGTTGAAATCTCATGTTAGTCAGTCAATTTCAGAGGGTTTCCAGAGAAGTATATAGATTGCACTTAGTTCTATGGTATGAACATAGCATTTAAAAGGATATACTATAAATAGATCTGTATATTTCATCAAGTGTCTTTTATCACTTTTTCTTGTGTAGGAGAATGAGGATAATAGACAATCGTGAATTTCTGAAATGTTCCATTCCCTATCACTCGTTCAACTACACCCTTTGTAACATTCAAAATGCTAGCTTTCCTCTGCATTTTTAAATCTGCTTGATTTATCCCTCTCTTTCTCCTACTATTTGTGAATGCCTTAACTTATTGTTCCTTGTATCACAAAAAGTGGGGTGATATTTTACTGTAGAAGGGCTGTTTGGAATTCCTCGTGCTGAGACTTGTTCCATTTCAACCAAATTTGTCACCTCTCATCTATGGCATTTTATTAAATAACTTCCCTTCCCAAAATTAAGCTTGCCTTTGCAGAAGAAAGCTTTTCATCAGAAAATAAGTATGGTGTGAACTGGTTTCTATTTTTGCTTTGTCTGCCAAGAAACGTAAAGTCAGATTCAGTGCCCAATTGTTGTAATTAGCTCCTCTCAAGTGCCCGGTTGTACCTATTCCCTCTTCTCCTTTTAGACTGTCTCTGTTCCGTTTTTATCCCTAATTGTCCTAATTTATGTTTTAGTTAATCTTGTAAGCAGTCCAACAATATTTTAGAAATAGCCAGGGTCAAAATACTAGGTAAAAAAGGCAGCAGAGCAACTTTGGTCCTTGGGAATTGGGGCATTGCTCATTTGAAAGCATTCTGTTGTTTATCACACTCATCAATGATCATATTTGTTTTTTTCCTACCAATGACTATGACTTCTTTTTTAAAAGACCTAAACTTCTGCATACATCTCTTTATTATCTATATTTTATTTTAAAATGCAGGTTTCTTGAGTCCAGAGACTTATCTCTACTTTCTGTCACCAATGTCTGGTACAGGTGACTTGTATAAAAGATGCTCAGTAAATTTTGAATTTGATCATTTTTTACTGAACTTTGAATATAAACTTGAGGCCTCTATATTGTCAAGTATTTCTAAATGACTACTAAGTACTTTCTCAAGGAAAAAATGTTTCTCCATTCCTTCCTTTTTTTCTCCTTCCTACTTTCCTTCCTTCCTTTCTTCCTTTTTTCCTTCCTTCTTTCCTTTTTTCTTTTCTTCATATCTTTCTTAGCTTCTTCCATTCTTCCTTTCTTTCTCCTCTTCTTCCTTTTTTTCTTTCTCTGATAATATGGATTAAAACAAATCAAATTAGATTTTACTATTTCTCTATTGACTGATGTGAAGTGCTAAACATTTTCTTTTCTCTTTCTTTATGGAATATTCCCATATTGTGGGTACACAAAATAATAGAATTCCTGAATCTCAGAGGTGATATTGTCTAAGTCATAACTGGGTCATTCAAAGAGCATTTATTAAATGCCTCCTATACACAAACTGTTAGGCACTGTGCTAAGCACTGAGCATCCAAAGAAAGGCACAAAAAATGGCCTCTGCTCTTAAGGAGCTCATAGTCTAATAGGTAAGATAATAAATTTGCACAAAGATAGGTATAGGATGAAGTGGGCATAGTCTCAGAGGGAAGGAACTAAGATTAAGATGGACTGGAAAAACTTCTTGCAGAAGGTGGGACATTGGTTAAGACTAGTAGGAATATAAGGAAACTAGGAGACAGAGATGAGGAGGAAATATCTTTCATGCATGGGGAATGGTTAGAGTAAATGCTCAGAATGGGGAAACACAGTGTTTTGGGCAGGGTAAGAAGTTAGCTTCACTGTATTCAAAAGTATATAGAGGAGAATAAGGTATAAGAAGACTGGAAAGATAGGCAGGGATGAGGTCACGAAAGGATTGGAAGGCAAACAAAGAGGATTTTTATTGGATCCGGGGTGTAATGAGGATGCATGTGTGTGGTTTATTTAATAATGGATAATATGGTCAGATCTGTGTTTTAGGAAGAGCAATTTGACAGCTGAATGGAGAATGGATTGAAGAGGGGAGAGACTTAAGGCAAAGAGACCAAACATCATGCTATCTCAATAATTCAGAAGTGAGTTGAATGAGAGCCTACAACAGGTAGATGATAGTATCATAGGAAAGGTGCTTATATGTGGCTTCTATTCAGGTAAAAATTATAGGACATGACCACTGAATAGATGGTGGGAAGAAAGAATGAGGAATTTGTGATGATACCTAGGTTGCAACCCTGGTTGACTGGGATGGTGCTGGTTGTGTTTGTGCTTCATTTTTGAAGAGGACCATGAAATCAGGGAAATGATGACATGACTTGCAGTAGACTTTGATTTGAGTGAGGGAGGGCTGTGCAAGGTCACCAGCCTTACTTTCTCCTCCAGAACAATCAGGATCCAGTGATCCAACTGTAATAAGGCAGTAAGGGGGAGGACCAGTTATAAGGGAAAGATGAGTTCAGTTTGAGACATGTTTTAGTTTAAGATATTTATAGAACATTGAGTTTGAGGTACTTAAAAGGTAATTGAAGATATGAAACCAGAGATGAATAGAGATGCTAGGTCTGGACAAGTAGATCTGAGACTCCCAGGGATTGATGTGAAAACTGAAACCATGGGAGCTGCTGAGATGACCAAGTGATAAAATATAGAGGGAGAAGAAAAGAAAATCCACAACAGAAACTTGGAGGCTCTCAACCCTTAGCAGGCATGGTGTGGAAAAGAACTGACAGGATAGGTAGGAGGAGAGGAAGGAGTAAGAAAAACCTAGAGAGAAGAAATTATCAGTCATAACTAAACAAATAACTAAACAAAGCAAGTAATAATGAACTCTGTGCTTACAATATTTTAGACAGGAAAATTATGTCTACCTGAGGAAGGCTCATTATATTTCGGGGGTTTGAGAGAACTGTTATTGTCAGAAAGTTTTTCTTAAAACCATAGCTTGGGGTTAGTCAAGGGACTCCTAATCAGTTGAGTCACCCCCTCTATCCATTTGATAAAATTACAGCACATAAAGGACATGTAGCATGATGTCCCCCCCCCCGCAAATACTATGTTTCCCAACTCTGAGCATTTTCTCTAACCATTACCCGTGCATGAAAGATATTTCCTCCTCATCTCTGCCTCCTAGCTTCCCCATATTCCTACTAGTCTTAGCCAAAGTCCCGCCTTCTACAAGAAGTTTTTTTCCAGTCCACCTTAATCTTAGTTACTTCCCTCAAACATGATGTACATGGTTTGCTTATTTCAAACTTTGAATGGCTCCATTTTGAAAAGTAGTCAAAACTTGATACAACCAAAATAACATACTCATAGAGTGTAAAAATCTCAAAATGAGAGATGACTCATATTTACCTTGTATAAGTACGCTTTTAAACCTTTGAAGGATGATACTCTGAAATTGCAGGGCAGTTAGCAATTAGATGACTGAAGGATTAGCCGTTCCCATGGTGTCTGTGAATAGCAAAATCTGTGATTATGAAGTGAAATATGATTATGAAGAGAAAGAACCTAGTTCTTCAAATAAAATCACTTTTCACCTTTTCCCTTGGAGCACTTAAAAGTGCCTCATAGGGAAAGGATTTCTCTCTCCCACCTCCCACGATTAACAATCTTGTAGCTGAGAGCTTCACATAGTAGTAAGAATCATGGCCAAAATAAAGAAGAGCCAAAGAGTCTAGTTGTAGAGGCAAGTTAAGCATCATAGAGAAGGCCCACAGAGCCCCATAATGACTGGCCCAGTAGGTGTGCTCCACCTACCATGAGGAATATATGGACACCATGAAAAATGAAAGGACATCAGGGCTCTGCAGTGCCAGAGGTGTGGGTGACCTTGGCCATGTGAGTTTCCTATGTATTTGCTTGCCTACTAGTGAACTCTGTATGTGTTCACTCTTACTACTGAAGCTTTGAGTCTTTGTGAGAAAGTGGGCCCCAGATACATAGGAAGAATGTTTTGTAGCTACATTCTTGCTATGCCATTTCAACAAATAGCTATTTCAAGGTAACTGTGTCTTCTGACTAGACTTTTCAAGGTAACCTGTCAGTGGGAACTTGTGAATTATAGAGTTAGGAATGTTCAGAACAGTACAAAATAATAGTTGACATTTGCATACTGCATTAAAGTTTGCAAAGTCCATCTTGAATGTTACCTCATTTGGCCCTTAATACTGCTGTGAGGTATTATCATTTCTATTTTATGGAAAGAGAGGTTAAATGCCTTGTAGACAGTGTCAAAGGTGAGATTTGAATTCAAGCTAAATTCTAATCCTTCTAAGTAATGATAGACATTCAATTTGGCTATGAATTCAGAACTTAGCAGAATGCCTGGCACATAGCAGATGCTTAATAAATATTTATTAACTGATTATTAATTGAATGAATTTTACTAGATGGATGCTGAGATGCCTTCCAACTCTACAATTATATGATTCTGTGAGACCCAGAAGAGCAATGTCAAGGAACTTGAAATTATACCAAAAGATAATCATTTGAAGGAAGGGAGAATATTTAATATGGAGAAGAAAAGAATTGGTCAGGGGATGATCACTGTCTTCAAGTACTAATGGATTGTCAAAAAATAGAATCAATTTGCTTGAACAAAGAGTGTAGAATTAGAAGAAATGAGCGGCAGTTGCACTACAAATTAAGCAGCTCAATATTAAAAAAAATTATGTAACAACTAGGTGGTATAGAGTTCTAGACCTGGAATCAAGAAGACCTGAGATCAAAACTACTTAAAAATCTATATGACTATGAACAAGTCATGTGGCATCTGCCTCAGTTTCTTCATGAGCAGAAGTGGGGATGATAATAGCACCTACCACACAGGGATGTTATGAGGATAAAATGAAAAAATATTTCTAAAGTTCTCTGTAAACCTTAAAGTCATATATATGATAGCTATCATCATCATCTTCATCAACAAGAACAACCACCACAATTTTTGTAACTATCACAAAATGCATTGGGTTTCCTTAGGAGGTCATTGGGGACAATGTTATCTTCAGGGAGAGAATGGTGGATTCCTTATCAGGATTTTGTGGGTGGAATATCTATTCCCAAACATTTCAGAGGAGATGCCTTCTGAAAACCTTTCAAGTCTTTGGGTCTATGGTGCTAATTTCAGCATTGTGCGGGATTCTATAGGAATAGAAATAAGACATAGAGCTATCTTCAAGAAGGTCATAATTTGAAAAATATATGAAATAACACCAAAAATTATAAATATTAAGTTGTATAGTAGAGGCTAAATGCCCTACAACATCAAGAGAGAGGAGAGCAGTGGAATTTAGGCCCCCAGAAAGGACAGACATCAGGAATATAGGTAGCATTAATATAGAGTTTGAAGATTCCCGAAGTTCTTTACATATATTATTATTTCATTGGCTCCTTACAATAACCCAGGAAGATAGGTACTATCTTCCCCAGGGTTGATAAGTTAGTGTAAAAAGCAGGGTTCCAGCTCAGGTATTTCTGATTCCAAATCTAGTGCCCTATTCACTAAGCCACCTACCTGCCCCTGATTAACCTACACCCCACACTTGACTATTTAGGTTTGATAAGACCTCTCTGTCATATAATTTTAAATACTAAAGATGCAACGATGTTTCTATTGCATCACAATGTGCTATCTTTCATTAGGTACTGTAAATATACAGAGAATGTTGTTTCTAAGTATATATATATTTTTTTAATTAGCAAGGATGAACTATACAACTAGAGCATGTGAAAATGCATTGATAAAAATTGCTGACTAAAAATTCCTAAAGCACCAACATATGCAAGCTACTTAAGTCTTCTCATTTAATTGCTACAAGAAAAGAACAGCGTAATTTTGGCCTGTTGTTCTAAGACGATAATTGCCTAAATGTATATAGCTAGCATATAACATCAACGTTACAATGACTTTCTGGTGAAATTCTTCTATTGTATGTTTTCTCTGGGGACCAATTGAAACAAAGATATTAAAAGTGATAATCAATTATCTTATTTGTTTTACTCAACTGAATCTATCATAATAAAGATTTTCTGTTACACATTTGATGGTTGCTTTTCTCTCTCTCTATTTATCCTGGTGAGCTTAATTCAGGGACTACAGTGGAAAGATCCAGTCTCCTGCCTAACTAATAGTGTTAGGTTCTCAAGATAAAATTGGTATTCATTATGAATAAAATATGTATGTATTTATGTGTATATGTATGTTCGTGCATATATGTATATTACTTATGTAAGTTAAGATAATCCATGAATAACAAGAGAAATTATTTAGTTCCAATGAATCAGTTTATGACATCAAATGTACTTATATTTATGCATGTGTATATATATAATTATAAATCTATAATTATATACAATATGTGGTTATAAATATAAATTGTGTGTTTGTGTGTGTGTGTGCATGATGTTGTACTCAACTGATTCATTGGAACTAAATAATTTCCATTGTCATCCATGGATCATCTTAACATACATTGTTCATATACATATACAGACATATATGTGTGTATAATTATACATGTAATTACATGTTATGTGTTTATGTATGTATATATGCATGTATATCTATTAAAAGTAGCTGGGTGTCACAGTGGATAGAGTGCTGACCTGCAGCCAGAAAGACTCGTTTTCCTGAGTTCAAATTTGGTCCCAGACACTTATTAACTGTGTGACCCTAGGCAAGCCACTTAACCCTGTTTGCCTTGGTTCCTCATCTGTAAAAATGAGCTGGAGAAGAGAATGGCAAACTACTCCAGTATCTCTGCCAAGAAAACTCCAAATGGGGTCACAGAGAGACATGACTAAAACAATTTAACAACAAAAATATGTATATAAATAATGTATGTTAAGATGATCCATAGAAAACAAAAAAAAATTATTTGGTTCTAATGAATCAGTTGACCACAACATCATATATATAACACACAAACACACATACATATATAAACACATATATATGATTACATATTATATAAAATTTTATATAATATTTATAATATATATGATGTTGTGGTAAGCTCATTCATTGGAACTAAATAATTTCTCTTGTTGTCCATGGATCACCTTAATATAAATTGTGATTTTTGTGAGTGACCCATTTTTCCAGGAATGAGAACCAAAAAGCAAAATCTTATAAACACACACATATATTCTACTATGCTGTTTCTTCCCAAAGGTCAGAAACATTGCAGCGGGTGAACGGGGCATTTTCCTTCTGCTAATGTGTCTGAATTGTTGTAAGCAATTCTTCTGAGACTGTAACCTTCTCTTACACATCAACTTTTGTCCAAGAAGGCATTACTGCCACTATTAAGCTTGCTTCCTGAAGCAGCACACATCAGAAGATGTGTTTTTAAAAGGTTATGAGAGAAAAGCAGCACTATTCTTTCTACTCTTGCACTTAATATCACTTTTCTTTCTTCTTAATATTTAACATGGGCTGAACTTTGACAGTGTGTGAGGCGAGATGCAGAATTTAAGGAGCAGACATAGATCCTGCCAAAATCTTTCAAACATTGTCCACAAAAGCTGTTGTTATCTATGTGAGGTTGGGGGGGGCGGGGCTGAAATGATACTGAGATGCTCATGAAGAGCCAGATGCAACTGTAATAAAAGATCATGGGCTTCCAGGCTCTCCCTTGCATAGCCTATTCTCCATACAACTAGCCAGATAGTTTCCCTTTGAAAAAAATGTCTTTTTGCATGTCTTCGTTTCTTATTATATGTCCCTCCCTACTCAAAGAACAATCCTTTATAATAAAAAATTAAAAGGGGGAAAAACAGTTTAGCATATCAATCAATCATACAAGTAAAAATGCTAGCTCTGGGAACACAAAGATAAGCACATATATATCTTATGTATGTGTATATAAACATGCATGTATATGCATGCATGTCTACATGCATGCCTATATATACATGCATGTATATGTGTGTTTCTCTGTGCAGAGCCTAACCCACGTGTATAGATTTGCATATACATATGTATATAAGTATGCATGCATGTGTATGTATACATATGCACATATACCTCCAACTGTACTATATGCACACATGTTATATATAGTGCACATGCAGGCATATGTATAGGTATGTGTACACATATAGGGTAGATATAGGGTAACCGTGAAGGCACCAGCAGCTGGAGAAGCAGGAAAAGCTTCATGCAGATAAGCGTCACTTCAGCTGAACCTTGAAAGAACCTAGGTATTACATGAGACAGAGGCGAGGAGGGACTAATGGTGTATGGTGTATGGCATGTGGCTCAGGTAAGCAAAGACACAGAGATGGGAGATGAAACATCAAGTGTAAGTAAGTTAGTGGGGTTGGACCATAGAGCTTGTGGAGTCATGTAACACATAAGAAAGCCATAAAGAGTGGAATGAAATCAGGTTGTGACACTTTAAATGCCACAATTGAGGAATTTATATTTTATTTCAAAATAGGGAGCCATTTGATTTTGACTGTGAAGGTGACAGGATAAGAACAAGACTGACATTATATGTAGTCCTCCGCACCCATAGGCCCCCATATCAGAAAGTCCATGAAGGCAAGGGACAAAACAATCTTAATATTCTCACCATAAAATTCCCCTCCACAATAAGCTTCATTCCCTGTTTCACCTAGGAAAAAATACAAATTTTCCAATTCAGAATTTAGTCTTTCACCGTCTTATTCCTACCCACCTTTGTAAGATTATTTTGTTATCTTTACATCATTCGCTCTCCATTTCCAGCTGAACTAGTCTGTTTGCTCTTCTTGGCATTTTATCAGATAACACAGGTTATCCCAAGTGTCCTCAACTCTGTCACTTAGAATCCTTAGCTTCCTTCAAGGTTTAGTCCAAATGACACAGACACTTAGAAGAAGATTCTAATCCATTGATTATGCATGTTCTTTTCTTCCTCAAATTATCTAGCATTTCCACACACACACACACACACACACACACACACACACACCCTTGAAGAAAACAAAAGGAAAAAAACTTTCAATTTTTTTCTTCCTAAATCGAGCATCTAGCAGAATGCTTGTCACAATAGTTGGCAATAAAGAAATTAATGTTAATTGATTAAATGGAAACTAAGTTTGTTTTGTTCAGGTACTGTTTTTTGAATTTTGTCTTTTAGTCCTCAGTGCCTAGGACAATGATTTGAAGAAATTAGGCAATTTCTAGATGCTCCCTGAATGTAACTCTGGATCTCTTCCGTCCTAAAGTCTAAAAGTCTGGTGCATTCATAAATTTTAAAAATGCTTACACCACCCACACCAAATAGGTTATTTTATACAATAATCTACAGCTATTTAAAGTTAAATATACAAGTTTTCCTAAATAATTTGTATTCAACATATGTAGACTAAGCATTTTTCACATTATATATATGTATATATACACACACGTATATATATATACATACACACACATGCATACACACACATACATATAACTTTGTCATGTTGTAATGGCAAGCAAAGTGGGATTTTTTGTTGTCTTTTGTTTTGCAGTGCTTCTCAGCACTAAGGCAATCAGGTGCCTTTGATTGAGTCTTGCCTTTATTTGTAGGAAGGCCCACACCCTTTTTCTAGTTAGGTCACAAGAGGCATCAAACCCTCAAGAGATGTGAAACCCTCAAGAGTTATGAAGCACTCTGTCCCTGAAGAAATGAATATATACTCTGAGGTTAGCATTTTGTTTGGGGCTCATTCATTGGAAGAGTGTTGGTGTGGAGACTCTGGGTAGCTGTTAAGGAGTCCCCTGGCTTTGAAAAACCCAGATGTCGGTGCTTCTCTCTCTGGTAACTATGTATGTAATGTCTTGGTCAGACATCTAGAAGCCCTGTCTGTTGATTTGTGTTTATTTGCTCTGTTTATATAATTTCTGATTGTAATTTCTGTTTGTGTTTTCTCTGAAGTTCAGGGTGCTGACTTTTTCCCCTGAATTAAGTGAATGACATATGTATGTTTGATTAAAGTGAGATTGTAAACCCCTTAGAGTTACTTTCCTTAGAAAAGCAGATCAAAGAACCTGTGCTAGTAGCCCTTCTGTGTGCTGGCATTGTTGCTCTTTTACCTCCACAGCAGCTGCTGGCAACATTGTTGTTATACATGCTCATAAAAACAGAATTCCAGAAAGATAGAGTCCCCTTCCCAATTCCTTCCCAAAAAGGAACTGACACCATATACAAAAAGGAATATATTTCTCTTAGAAAACAGGCTTGACTACTATATTTGTTAATTATCTTCCAAGGAAAAAGTTCCATACCCTCTCTCCAGTAAGGACAATTCTCCTCTTCCTATTGAGAGAATAATGGAATCCCTAATCATTAAATGACACACAGGTGCAGCAAACTGAAGATGTGCAATTAGTGTCATGAAGAGGAGAAATCACAAAATGCATCACATGCTGTCACTCAGATGAGGTTCCAGCATTTGAGATTCAATCGTTTGGGGTTTGAGGGTTGTTCCAACTTTAAAAGTCAAATATAGAAATTAAAATTCCCCCAAGGTACCTTCAGATTTTATCAGTCAGTATCTTTGGGATTTAATGGAGTCTATTTGAAAAAAAGATGTTTGCTTCAGAGATGGCATTTATGTAAATAACCTCAGGGCATGGAGTATGACCAGGGTCAGGAGGCATGGGAAACTTGGGAAAAGGAGATTGAAGAAAGGGATGAAGTCATACCAAGGCGATTTTGCCCATGTTCAATAATCTATAGTGTAGTACTTTAATCTTAATTTAATACGTACTTTCACTAACAGAAAAGAAAGAAGTTTCCTTCTATCCTACTTCTGCCAGAATTACTCTTGGAAAATGACTTGGAAACTAAAGTTGTGCTTCCCAAAAAGGAGAGAGAGCTTTCAGAATGAGAGAAAGTTCGGTACAGAAGATTTCATGCTAGTCCTGGGTTCAGTTACTGCCTTATTCAAGTTCTATGTTTGACTATTGGCAAAATTATTTGTTTGAGTACAATGATATTCTCCATAGCTTTAGTATCCTAACCTATGAAGCAGTGATAATTGGAAAGCAAGGTTATTTAAAAAAAAAACACCTTTCCACCTACTTTGTTTAAAGGTGCTACATCTGTATACATAATTATTCATTAATAGCCATGTACACTGGGTAGATAGGAGAAGGCTATACAAATTACCAGGCAGTAGGCAAAGTCATACCTGGAGATTCATTTGGGGCTCTCCAGACTGTTTCTACTCTACTAATCCTCTAATATGCATCCAGGTCACACATCAGTTGGGGTTATGCACTAGAACACTGAATATAGTTAAGGTCTTTATATTTATGCAGAGAAAAAATACTTTCCTTTCACATGTATTCTTAAACATCAATCTGATTTTCTTGTGCAATATGAACCTGATCCCATCTCCTCCCCCACTGTAGATAGGACAAACATGGTAACACAAAATTCGCCTTTAAATATACCAAAATAAAAAAAATTCAAAATTATATGTAAAGATAAATGCCCCCAAACTAAAAGACATTCTCTTGTTTTCTCTGTATCTATTCATTGTAGGCTGGTGGAAAATGAAATGGATCAGGAGTCAGGAAACTTCTGACCTCTGCCAATATCTAGTTGCTACTAGCTGCCTGAGGAAATCTATTTTACGCTTTTGTTCATGTCTCCTGGTACAAAATAAAGATAATGGTACTTTCTATATGTTTGTTTTGAGGATCAAATGAAATACTACATATCAGAACACTTTGGAAAAATGTGAAATGTCATTCAAATCGACAAAATATTGTTTCTCAAAATGGAAGCTTGGACTCCTTAGTAGAAAGAGGCTATTTTGAATAACTTTAGACACTGGAGACATATAAAGAAAAATTGAGACAGAGAGAAAGAGAGAGACAGACAGAGAGAGAGAGAGAGACAGAGAGAGAGAGAGAGAGAGAGAGAGAGAGAGAGAGAGAGACAGAGAGAGACAGAGACAGAGAGACAGAGAGAGAGAGAGAGAGAGGGAGAGAGAGAGAGACAGAAAGAGACAGACAGAGAGAGAATATGTGTAGTTATGGCTCTTGGTTTTATTTTATTTTTAATATTCATTCTGAATGTTTAAAATAATTATACTTTATTTACTTTAACAGTCATTTTTGATAATTTTGAATTCCCAAGCATCTCTCCCTTTCTAGACTCTCACTCATCCATTGAGAAGGCAAACAATATGGTATCAATTATGCATGTGAAATCATGCAAAGCATACTTTCATGTCAACTATGTTGCAAAAAAAGGCAAGAAAAACAAAGTAAAAAGTATGCTTCAGGTTGCACTCAGACTTCATCAGGTCTCTCTCTGGAAATAAATGGCATTTTTCTCATCATGAATCCTTTAGAATTAGGTTGGATCATAATCAGAGTAGCTAAATTTCACAGTTGGTCATCATTAAAATATTGTTGCTACTGTATACAACTGGGTTGAGGAACCTTTAGCCTTGAGGCCACATGTGGTCTTCTAGGTTCTTGGGTGTGGCCTTTCAACTGAGTCCAAGTTTTACAGAACAAATCCTTTTATTAAGGGGACTTGTTCTGTGAAGTTTAGATTCAGTCAAAGGGCCACACTTGAGGACCTAGAGGGCCATATGTGACCTCAAGGCCATGGGTTCCCCACCCCCAGTAGGTAATGTTCTTCTGGTTCTGTTCACTGCACTTTGTGTCAATTCAAATATTTCTTCCCAGACTTTTCTTAAACCATCCCTTGTATCATTTCGTATAACACAGTAGTATTCAATTGCCATCATATACCACAATGTGTCTAACCATTCCTCAATTGAAAACATCCCTTCAATTTCCAATTCTTCCTCACCACAAAAAGAGCTCCTATAAATATTTTTGTACATATATGCCCTTTTCTTTTTAAAAAAAAAAGCTCTTTGGGATATAGACCCAGTAGTGGTATTGCTAGGTCGAGTCTATGCAGAGTCGTATAGCTCTTTGGTGATAGTTCCAAACTGTACTCTAGAATAGTTACATCAGTTCACAACTCTATCAACAATACATTAGTGCACCTGTTTTCCACATCCCTTCTACAATTTGCCTTTTTCCTTTTCTATCGTGTTAGTTAATCTGATAGATGTGAAGTGGTACCTCAGAGTTGCTTTAATTTGTATTTCTCAAATTATTGATGATTTAAAGGCTTTTTCATATGACTATTGATAGTTTTGATTACTTCTGAATTTTGTTACTTTTCTCTAGCTTAAAATAAGTCTTTGGTAGTTTCATTGACAAGGCATTGTATAAAGTAGATTGGTAGAATTGTCAATTATTTTGTATTACTTTGGACTACTCATGAGAAATTAATATTTCTCCAATTGTTTAGATCTCTATTTGTGTGGAAAGCATTTTGAAATTGTGTTAATATAATTTATACAATGCTTCATCTTTCACCATCCTTTTAGATGGAGAGTGTATGTATTCCCAATTTATAGATTAAGAAACAGAACCAGAGTGTTAATGTATTTGGTTGTATAGTGACAAAGCTTGAACTCAAGTGCCCTGACTCAAAATCCAAGGCTCTTTCCACCACATCTTTTCTCAATCAATGCCCAGTCCAATGAAATCTTTCCTTTTTATCATATGAAAACTATGTCAATATTGAGAGTAATAGAGCCTGCAGAGCTCCAAACAGTTGCTTCTTGCTTATGGGGTCTGAGAGACCTTAGAGGAGACTTTTGCTATAAGGCTAATGTGGAGTACTGGAGATTGTGGGTTTCCACAAGGGAATTTTGACTTTCAATTATTTTAAATGACTAGTGTTCATACTACCCACAAGTTGATACACTGGAGGCTTGTTATAATACTGTCCTTAGGGGATTGCACTGTTATCCTCTTTATAAGTATAGGATATTTTGGACATTTAAGTAAGTAAACTACCTTCAGTGGGTTTCAAGATCATCCTCACAGCAAATTTGGTCCTATTTAGAAGAGTTTGATAGTGAGGTCTCATTGTCTACTTGTATAATCCTCAGTCATATCAAATTTAAAATTTAAGATTCTAATAATGCATTATGTGTATGAAATTTTTGCTTTTAAAATAATTTTCACTTCCTATCATATTTGATGCTTCTAACAATCCTGTAAAATTGATTATCCTTCCTTTATACCCATGTAGTTTAATTAGAGAAATGATGATGATGTGGATTCAGATGTTGGCACTATCACATAGTACCTATGAGACTTGGGGTAGCTCATTTAACCTCTTTTGACCTCAGTCTCAACAAATGGAAACTGAACCTGATTGGAGCGATGACCTTGAAGATTCCTTCCATTGCTAAATCTATGCTCCCTCAAAGAGTTGAAGTTCTTTGCATATAGTTGGAATTTAGTGTCTTTGTTGTGTTGGATTGAATTCTATTGTCCAAGATGACACAATAACATAGCTAGTAAGTAATTAACAAAATCACAACCAGCATTCTGCTCTTTTGAACCTCAGGAGAGAGCCCTTTCAATTGTGTATACATACCTAACACATAATATATATTATATATATATATATGTATTATATGTATATGTGTACTTATAATAGATATATATATATACACATAGCATATAGTGTGCACACATATATACATATGCAAACACAAGTACATACACATACACACACACAAATTATACTTATATGATACCATCATGTTTTTGTTGTTATTATTCTGTCCTTTCAAACATGTCTGACTCTTTGTGACCCCATTTGGGGTTTTCTTGGCAAAGATACTGCAGTGGTTTGCCATTTCCCTCTTCAACTCATTTAACACATGAGGAACTGTGGCAAACAGGGTTTAAATGACTTGTTCAGGGTCATATGGCAAGTAATTGAGAACAGATTTGAACACAGGAAGATGAATCTTCCCGACTTCTGGCCTAGGATTTGATCCACTGGGTCACTGAGCTGCTCCTTATTATAGGGATTTTTCCTCTGTGTGTACAAATATTAAGTGTACGTGTATATATGTACATGCATATATATATATATAGATTAAGACATTTATCTCAAAATAGAGAGATATTTATATGTGCATATTATGTGTACAAATTATATGATGTATGTACACATACGAATTTTTATCTATCAATTTATCTTTGTATCTATGAGAGAGATAGAGACAGAGACAGACAGACAGACAGAGATAGAGAGAGATATCACATCTTTTCTTATGAACTTTTAGGGTTGCTCTGAATAGCACTAGTCAGTACTGTTACTTTTTTAATGGGTAAGAAAGAATTTTAAAAAAAGATAGAAAAGTGTACTTGTTCTGTTATTTCAAAGCTCAACCCAAATTTTACTTCCGGAAATGAGATCTTCCTTTATCCTCTAACTGATGTGTCCCCATCCCTAATCACCTTGTATTTTTTTTTAGTATCCTCATATGTTCACATGGTGTCTTCCCCTATAAAATCCCTGAAGGCAGGGTCTATTCTTGTCTTAAATTTAGTCACAAAGCACAATGCCTAAAGCATAGGAGGTATCAAAAATTATTGCTGTTTAGTTCTAAATAATAATGATATATAAAAAAGCCTCAGTATGTACCTCTCAGGTGTACTGTAACAAAGATTATAAAGCTACTGTAGATTTGCGATTTGGAATATACCCCATTAACACAAATAATTGTCAAGGGATGTCAAGACCAGTGAGAGGGCCAGGTTTTTGTACTGAAATTGGTTTGCAAATATATACATATCTCGCACTTCAGATACTAGTCAAGGGGCCTAATCTGCTGATTTCCTGTACCCATCCAACTTTGAGAAATGTTCTGTTGCTCACACACCAAGACACATTTTAAGACAGGAATAATTTTCTTAATACTCAACGAATTTTAAATCAAACCACCCTAATGCTAATGTGCTGTGCTTGTGGCATTTTTATCTTAGTATGAGATTACTGTAAACCTCCAGCTCCTCTCAGGAAAAATAATACCTTTTTCAGTGTTATACTGAGATCCATAATATAGTATCTCTCTGCTTGGTGCTCCACAGGCTTTGTCCAATCAATTTCCACATCAGTGTTGGGTGGTTACATTTTATTATGATGTTTATGCATGGGGAAATTAAGACTCATATCTTTTTGACATTTGCACTTCTATAAGAAGTAATTGCACACTATAAGAAGTAATTTGCACACTATAAGAAGTAATTTACTAAATGGGCCTTAGCTGTCCAAAAGAGCTTTTATTATTTTTTTCAGATATACAACCTAAAATGAACAATTTACTCAATTCATCAAAAGAATTAGTTCTATAATCTATAAAATAAATTGAGCTTGTCAAAATAATAACTCTATACAAATGCTAAAATTGTGAGCTTCTTGTGGGCAGGGACTGTTCTTTTAGGGCTTTTTTTCTTAGCACTTAGCATAGTATATTCCCATAATGGGTGCTTAATAAGTGATTATAGATTGAAGGAATGACTATTATAAATTTTTTTGTACTTTATAGTAAATTTCAATATGCCCTGTGTTTTCACAAATACCGTTTTATTCAAAACTTTCAGTGCATGCTTTAATTACCTTATTTGTTTAAATATTAGATAAGTAGAAAATAAACTCCTAATGAAACAGATATCAAAATTGCAAACTGTATGAAAACCCACATTTCAAATTTAAATGATCTCTTCTCAAAATCCCTTTTAATTTCCTCTAAATGCCCATCTTTTCCTTTCTTACACTTAGAGTAATCAGTTAGATCCTCATCCCTCAAACTTAAATACTACACCATCCAATCCAAACCATTATTGTTTCAAAGCCTTCCTAACTAATCCTAGCTAATGGGGAGCACATTTTAAAAAGTGTGTGTGCGTGTGTGTGTGTGTGTGTGTGCGTGTGTGTGTAAAATCTAGGAGAAACTAATTCATTGAAGAAGGAAAAGTTTGCTGAGTACATCCTCACTTCTGAGAATCCATTTGATAATTGAGAACTTAGTGTCATCTCCACAGCTATAAAATAAGAACCATACCAGATTTGAGCATTCTTTCAAGAACTTCTAAATAGCAATTACAAAAGAGTTAAACCCGGAAAGGCACATGCAAGTAATTACGAATAAATTAGACAAAATTATTATAGTTGCTAAAATAAGTCTACATACAATTGAATCAAATCTGGCAAACAAATATTAAGTGCTTACTGTGTGCAAAACACTTTGCTAGGCAAAGGGTATATAAAGGCAAAGCAAAAAAAAAAAACCCCTACCTTCAATGAGCTTACATTCTATTTGAGGAATATAATATGGAATCAGAGAAGTCTAAACAGGATTATTTGAGGAAGAGGCAAATAGCACTAAAAATTGAATGGATTGAGAAAAGCTTCCCATTGGAGATGGCATACATGCTCATGATTCTGAGAGGCAGAGGCAAATAAGTATATTTCTGGCATGGGGGACAACCTAAGTAAATACCCTCAAAGTAGGAGATATTTAAATTTTTTAATATTTAAATATTAAATACTTAAAAATATTCGAAGAGGAATTATATAGCAATAATCCTGAAAAGATAAAATGGAACCATATAGCAGCTTTAAATGTGAAGCAAAGATTTTTTTTTAATTCTACAAGTAATAAAGAGCCATTGCAGTTTATTGAGCAGGGAAATAACATAATCAAACCTGAGCTTTAGAAAGATTATTTTGGCAGTTGCGTGAGTTAGGTCAGAAAAGGGAAAGACTGAGAACAAGGAAACTAATTATGAGTCTATTGCAATGTATTGTGAGGGCCTAAACCAGATTGCTGGCCATGTGAGTGGAGAGAATAAGATGGATAGGAGAGCTACTGTATAGCTAAAATCAAAAAGACTTGACTAATTGGATATGGGGAGTTAGGAGAGACTGAAGAGTTGAGTAGCACTGATCTCAGTAATCTAATATTTCCAAATCCATCATCACAAAATCCTCAGATATAAGAAATAATCCTCCAATTATGGTATCCTTCAGCAATATTTTATTTTTCCTTAGACATACCAGTGATTATAACTACAGCTATGTATAAATATGAGCACTTCAGCTACTATTTGAGCATAGCTTTGCCAGACAGTTTTTTGCATTATCCATACATATGCATCAAGGAAGTCTTTTGAAGCCAAGGAACTCCTAATCCCATGGAATTTGCATCCATTGATAATATAAATTTTCCATTCACATTAAAATATTTTAGAATTGGAATATTTTATTAATTCTTTTAATTTTTTCATTTGCCATTTCATATACTAGCAGCTCTTTGAACTTTTTTCTCTAATAACTGTCTCAATGATGAATTCAGCATGTACATGTGTACATATATATGTACATATATATATATACACACACGAAACAATAAATATATGTTCTATATGAACACACACATATATATGAAAACATTGGAATAATTTTTTGATGTATATTATCATCCTAAAATTTTGTAAAATCTAACTCAGCATTTGGGTTTACCATTTTAGCAAAAACTATGGTTATATTTCAGTCATATTTTTTATTATACATCTATATATTCCTTAACCAACATCATATTTCTCTAAGAATTAATTTGCCTTTGCCTTTATGATACTAATTTTATCTGCTTGTTAGTTTAGTTCGCCCTCTGTCTGTATACCGTGCCAACAGTCACAAGATAAAATATTTTATAAAAACTCAATATCTAAAGCATAAATATAGCCTGAGGTGGATTTACAAAATGATCAAAGAGTAGCAAGTCTTAATTGTTTGAGCAGGATAATCAGAAATTCTGTTTTGTAGTATATGTCAATATTTGTTTTACTGTGTGGAATTTTCAAGTTGCATATAATTAGAAAAATGCTTTTATGTGAGTCTTACTACACAGATGCAATTTTTAAATTAAGGTGAAATATTATATGAAGTCAGCTTTTGACTATCCACACCAAAGGATGAGAAACATGACATAAATAATTCAAAATAACAAATAATATAAAAGTAATTTACATTCTATTTTTGGAATATGTGTTTTTATTAAACTTTCAATATTATTATTTAGGTGCTCTTGAAGGTCCTCTGCCTGTGATCTACTTTCTGATGAGGGTAGTGCAGAAGAAGCTACAATTCATGATTTCATAGCCTCATAGAACTAGAGCTGAAAAAGACCTTGGAAGCTATTTGTACAAACACCTCAGATAAGGAAACTGAAGCCCTGACAGTTTAAATGTCCTGCAGTCATACACACGGTAAATAGCAAAGGCAGGATTTGAACCCAAGTCATCTGACTCAAAAACCAGTGGTCTTTCCACTGTACCAGTCTATCTTCCAAGATTCACTGATTAAATAGAGCAACTATATTCGCCCCCTTCATGTATTCAACTTTCCATTTACCTTCTTACTGAGCCAAGAATCACGCATCACTTTAAGCTTTGCTTGTAATTTACTTTTGATGGAATTAAAGGCTACCTTCTTAGAGATGGATGAATTAGCCTACTGGTATACCCAGTGCAGTCCTTGTTTTTAATTTAGCAGTTTCTGAATTTCCCAATCATTTTCTTGAAACCAATCTTGATGTTTGTGAGTGTTCTGACTCAGATGAGCAAATGCAAAGAAACATATTAACATATTTTTTACAGATCAGTAACTACCAATTGTGTGTGTATGTGTGTCTATGTAAAATACAGCATAGTTGTGCATATGGGAGGCAGACACTAGGAGGAAAACACATGATCTGGTAGCTTTTCAATTTTAGTTTATTCTTCTTTTCTGCCTCCTGTGAGAGGCAGTATGGTATAGGACAGAGACAGCTGGCTTCAGAGTCAAAAGTCCTGAGTTCAAAGCATGTCACAGAAAGGTAGGGGAACTATTGGCAAGATACTTAACCTCTCAGAATCTCAGTCAACAAAGACTGTAAGTTTGAGAGAAGCCACCAAACCCCATCAGTAGAGAAAGTTCCTCACAAGGAGCTTCTATTCCAATGAATATGTAAGTTTGAAAAACAAATAAACAAAAATATTTTTTATTATTCCTTACTATGTGCTAAGCTCTGTAGTTTCTCTGCTAAAAAGAAAAAAAAAAAGAGTGGTGTTGTGAGCACTCTAAATTTTAGCACCTTTTGCAGATCACACTTTTACCTTAACCTAGCTACGATATTGAGATTTTTAGACTATATATAAAGAACAGTTTAATTTTACTACTATAAATGTACAATTCTTGTCCAATATCTGGTGAATTCAAATGTTAATACAAGAACTGAATTATATAAATATTAGCATCCTCACTATAAATAAAACTAAAACACATATGGAGATTGTAGTTAAGTGAAAGCACAACTGAAAAATTCTCTCTGGATGTCCAAACAAAGGGCTTTGTGGAGGTGGTTCCATTATATATCCAGAAAGGGGGAAAACATTTATTTTATGGGACACTAATTTATCTTGCAAGATTCATTATAAGCATAAGGGAAAAGACCACTTTAAAGACCACTGCAATTAATGTGCCAACATTTGTTGCAGAGCATAACAAAATACAGAAATTCTATTAAGAACTTAACAAGGTCTTCCAAGTCAAGTCCATATATAAGTTAATATTCAGTGACTTAAATAGTGAAGGGAGGCAGAGAAAAAAAGATGGAAAACTAGGTTCAAAAACGTTTTATGATTAAGAAACAAAAAGGATCATAGGTTTATAGACTACTAAGAAGTCTTGTACCTATACAGCATGAATACTTTCTTCTAGAAGACTTGGAAACAATGTTAGCACAGGAAAACAAAAATTAAATTGATTAGGCCTTAATAGATAGAAAACAAACATCTTAATGTGGGGATTAATCAATTAGCATTTGTAAACACTTAAAATTTGCCAGTCACTTAGCTAAGCACTGGGATTAGAAAAAAACAGGTCTGAAGGAGATTACATTAACATATGTATATATATACAAATTTAATTTTAGAAGGGAAGCCACTAGTAGCTGGGAGAAAAAGAAAGACCTCATGAAGATAGTGGTACTTGAGTTAGCTCTTGAAGGAAATCAGAGACTGATTCCAAAAGAACAGCATACACCAAAGCAGAGAAAAAGAAGATGGAGTGTAACATGTAAGGAACAGCAAGAAAGCCACTTTGACTAGATCAGAAAGTGCATTGAGTAGAGTAATATGTAAGCAGATTGGAAAAATAGGACAGGGCCCAGTAACGAAGAGCTTTAAAGGCAAATAGTTTCCCCATTTGGACTCTCCTACCAATAGATATGATTGACTTTTTGCTACGCATTTTTGAATGGAATCCCTTCTTTAGTCTCTATCAGTCCACTCCTAGCCAGATCTAGGCTCACCTTACCAATCATCAACCAATTATCTATTATGAGTAGACTGAGAGAACTCTTGCAAAAAGCCAATGCATTTGATAATGTGCCCTAGCACACCCGGTCTCTCCTTAGATATTAAAACTACTGATGTTATATTTTTCTGTAAGGGGATCGTAAGTGTGTGTCTGTGGTGACAGGCCAGTTTCAGGATGCAAAATGTTCAAAAATGCATGTGATAGAAAGAGGAGATTAACATTGGTGATGTTTGTTGCTGTCATTGGATATGCCAATGATGATACTGATGTCAATGATGATGATGATGATGATGACAACCCATGTCTAAATTTAGTTTCCGGTTTACAGAGGACTTTCTTCACAGTGAACCCAGGAGTCACTGGTCCCTAGGTAGTATAAATATCATCCTTCTTATATTTCAGATGAAGAAGCTAATATTCAGTGGGTTCAAAAACTTACCAAAGGTTGAAGTAACTTATCAAATAGTGCCAGGAAATGTTGGAAGTAAACCCAGTACTCTTCCTACTATGGCATGCATTCTTTCTCATATAAGGTCTACATTCTGTCTCTTAGTCTTGCTTAATTTGGTGACTCTTAGACTGGTGTCTCTGTAATCCTCATAATCACAGAATTTCATTTAGAAGGTACATTAGCTGTTGTCAGCTAATACCTTCATTTTGGAAAGGAGGAAACTGAAGCAGAACAAGATTAGCTGACTCACGTAATGATAAAGTAGTAATTGGTAAGGTCAGAATTTGAATTCAAGTTCTGTAATTCCAAATGCAGCATTCTTTCCTCTATAGGACTCTATTTCCTACCTATATTGGGTTCCTATATACCTAACTTCTATCAATCGGAATTTGTTTAACTATATCATAATTGTTGACCTCTGCTCAACGTCCAAAACCCTTTTTCCCCCTCAATATATTTCCATGTTATTCTGTCTGTGTTTTGGCCTTTGAAAATTCAGCCTGTGAACCCAGAGAGAATATATTCTTTCTGAGTCTTTGCTTCATTAAATTCCTGATACAGTGTTAGTTCTTAAAAGTATGAAATATCTTTACAATACCAATTTTCTATAGCACAAAAAAGGTTCTAAAGGCTTCTCTTAAACAAGTCAAATATGTCACAGGCCTTGATGACAGCCAGCACTGTTAATAGCATTGCCTTTGTTAGATTGCTGGTGATTTCTTCAACTGTAGGCAGATGAAAATTCTCACACCTTATTGCTTTATTCATGTCCCTAGGGACTAGGCTCATTTTACTCTTAGTCTGACACACTTTCACATGCTATTCTCTCTTTTGTAAATTTCTTCCCAAATCCAAATGAAGTGGAAGTCAGTTTAAAACAAATAACACATGATTCAGTATGACTCTCTTTTTCTCCCAAGTTTGTGCATGCTTCAATTCATGTACATATATACATACCCACATACACACAAACACATACATAAACATATTCCTTTTTTCATATTTAAAAAAAATTGTCACATCTTTAGTATCTACCATTCAACCTGATACATGGATTCCTTTAAACTTAACTAAGAATGACTTTCCTTTTTTTTCCTTTCTCCTGTATGTCTGTCAAATTCATTATCTTCTTCCCCATCATCCTCCCCCAAACCAATTACTCTTCCAAATTTCTCCATTTCTATTCTATTGAGAACACCCTCATCCTTCCAGACAAACAGACTTGCCATTTTGGAGTCATCCCGGATACTTCAAATTTCCTAAACCCACATTTCCAAACAGTTACAGAGTCTTCCTGATCTTAGCTTCACAGTAACACTAGCGTCTTCTTCTTGCTGCCTATTTTCACAGCCACCACCCTTGATCAGGCTCTCAACCCTTCTTCCTTGAACTGCCATAACCTAACAAGTGATCTTCCTGCCTCATATCTCTTCCCTCTCCAATCTATCCACTGCATAGCTGCTGAAGAAGTTTTCCTAAAGCCCAGGTCTGATCATATTAATTCTTTGTTCAATAAACACCTAGTAGTTCTCTCTTACATCTAGAAATCTTGCCATTTCTAAAACCTCTTGCATCTGACCACTCGTCTTCACAAATAAAGCTACTGTTATTTCAGGTTCCGTTACCTTTTTCCTAGATTATTTTAACAATCTAACTGACCTCCCTTTCTTTATGTCTCTTCCAGTTCCAAACTCCTTCTAAAAACTGTTTCCAAAGTAATCCTCCTTAAATGCAGATAGCACCATATGACTCCCCTGTTAAACCAATCCTATTGGCTTCCTATCACCTATAAAATAAGATATGAACTCTTCTGTTTAGTATTTAAAGCCCTCCACACAGTCTGGCATCAACACACCTTTCCGGCATCATTTGACATTACTCTCTCTTTTGCATTTTGTGAAATATCCAAAATGACCTCTCTGTTCTTTACTCACAACACCTCATCTCTTATCACTATGCATCTACACTGGCCATCCTCTATCTTTCTTATGCACGGCCTTCTTATTTCTGTCCCATAATGTCACTCTTCTTTACGATTTGGTTCAGTCATATAATTTAAACATTTCCTGATCCTCCAATTGCTATTGGCCTCCTTCCTAGACTACCTTGTTTTTAACTACCTCGCAATAGACTATGGATCAATTCTCTGCTGCTTGTGCTAACTTTGGCAATCAACACCAAGAAAACAGAGGTTTTCTACCACCCAGCACTATACCATCCATACATTGAATTTTTGGTTATAGCAAGTGGAAAATTTTGAATATTGTAGAAAAGTTTACTTACCTTGGCAGTATTCTTTCTAGGGACATAAATGTAGATGATGAGTTTAGGGCATGTATTGCCAGAGCTAGTTCAATGTTTTGGAGGCTCTGAAAGAAAGTGTAGGAGAGAAGAGGTATTAAATTGTCTACTCAACTGAAGGTCTACAGAATCATTGTGCTGAGCTCCTTTTATGCCTGTGAAACCTAGTCAGTCTACCAGGGCGTAATGTTAATGTGATTGAAGATCTTCCCCACCCATTAATAGGCCTGACTTGGAGCCCATTAAGGGAAGCCTGACTAGGGGAGGCTTGTTTTGTAGGAAGGCCCACACCTTTTGCTAATTTCTGTTTAGGCACTGGATCACAAGGGTTGTGACGCCTTCTGGCTCTGAAGCAGTGTACATATACTCTGAGGTTAGCATTTTGCTCTGGGGCTCACTCATTGGAAGAGTGTTCCTGTGATTTGTCCAGACAAGACTCTGGGTAGCCATTAAGGAACCCATCTAGCTTTGAAAACCCAGATGTTGGTGCTTTTCTCTGTGGAAACTATGTATGTGCAATGTTGGTCAAGCAGTTGGATATGTCTGTTCATCTGTGCTAATCTCAGATAGTTAGAAGCCCCGTTTGTTGGTCTTTATTTCTCTGTAATTTCTGTTTGCATATTCTCTGAAGTTCAGGGTGCTGACTTTTCCCCTGCACTAAGTGAATGATATATATGTTCAATTAAAGTAAGATTGTTGACTCCTTTAAAGTTGCTTTCCTTTATAAAAGCAGATCAAAGAATCTGTGCTAGCAGTCCTCCTTTGCACTGCTGTTATTGTTGTTACACAGGGCTGTCAGAAAACTGAATCTCTTACATTTGAATTGTCTTAGGAACATTCTGAAGATTACCTATCAAGATAAGGTAGCAAACCCTGAGGTCCTCCCTCAAGCTGAACTTCCAAGAATTCAAGCTCTATTGTAGAGAGGGCAACTCCAATGGGCTGGCCACATTGTTTGAATGTTCTTTGTACTTCATTCTGGAAGAGGACCACAGCATCAGGAAGGTGATGCCATGACTTTTAAGTAGACTGGATTTAAGTGAGGGAGGACTGTGCAAAGTCACCAGCCTCACTTTCTCCTCCAGAGCCATCTGGCCCAGTAGCAAGATATAGATTGGGTTGATCGGAGGTGGCCCTGGATGTGTCTGAATGTCAAATATATAATGTACATTTACCTAAAAGACTATTTCATAGAGTACTTGCACAAAGCAAGTGTTTACATGGAGGCCAGAAGAAGTGAAACAAGGGCATTCCCAAGGTCTCTCTGAAGAAATTTGGTACTAATAATGAGACATGGGAAACACTGGCACAGGATCATCTAGCATGGCATGCCTAAGTCAAAGAAGGCATTGTGCTTATGTAAAACAGGATTGCAGTAGCTCATGAGATATGCAAATATAGAGACATCTCCAAATGGCCATAAAGACTGTTCGTGCCCAACCTGTGGTACAGTCTTCTGAATGTTTGTTGGTCTTATCAGCCACAGCTGGACACGCATTTTTGTCCTCTTTGAATACGAAGGACAACAAAATGAACGTGTTAATTCTCCCATTAGAATGTAAGCACAGTTTGTCACTAGGGATTGTTTCATTCTGTGTACATCATTTGTATCCCCTGTGCCAAGGATAGTGCTTCACAAATAGCAAAAATTTAATAAACACTTTTTGCTCGATTAATTGAACTAGGACCAAATATGAATTTTATTTGGCATTTAAAGCCCTTCATAACCTTGTGACAATCTACATTTCTAGTCATACTACACATCACTCCCCTTCATACACTCTTTGGTTCAGTGAAACTGGTTTTTGTTTGTTTGTTTGTTTTGGGGGGGTGACTCATACCTAACAACACTTCATTTCCAACGTCCACGATTTTGCATAGACATGCAACTCCCATGGCTGGCACGCATTCCATTTTCATCTCTCACCTCTTGGAATCTCTAATTTCTTTCATAGCTAAACTCACATATTAAATCAAATTGTCATTCCTGCAGATACCAGTGCCTTCTTCTACCTTCAAAAAAACCTTATGATATGTGTGGATAGATAGGTAGGTAGATAGATAGATAGATAGATAGATAGATAGATAGATAGATAGATAGATAGATAGATATAATTTTAATGTATATATTTCCCTTTATGGAATATGATCTCTTAGAGATAGGGAATGATGTCACTATATCTTTCTAGCCCATTGCCTAGCACAGTCCTGATGCATGTGGCCAATTAAAAAATTTTGGTTTTTGATTGATTGATTGAAACTTAAATCATTAAAAAAAAGCTCTTGAGTGTCTTCCATTTTATGGAAAAGTACCACTACCTATAGCTCTCTCAAATGCAATCTGCTCTGTATGTAATACTAAGTTGTTGAAATTCTTGCTTCTGTTTTCTCCAATTTTCTGCTGCATTTCCTTCAAAGCTTAACTTTCCTGGAGGCTTTAATTGGTCCATTTTTAATCCCTTTTGACACCATGTAATTATTGGTTTCCCTTGTAGGAGAAAGACTCCGTAGACTTGTTGTTAAATATAAAATCTTTTATCGGGGAAATGCTTTGAGCAGTTCAAATTGACCTTTTCTGTATATCTATGGAGTACAGTGTGCACTATCCAACCCTATCCTGAATCTAAATTTTAAACAGTTCTCCTCCTTATGCTCTACCATGCAATCTTCTGCTTAACTTATATACCATTCTTAAAGTTTCTATCTTTATAGCAATGACCTTGAGGCTAGATTCACTTCTAGCCAATTAAGCTGTAAATCAGAATTTATCACTAAATAGGGGTGCAATTATAGGCTGTACAGAAATTGCTCAGTGAAGAGAAATGTCTGTATACTTTTGGGTTTTGTTTATTTGCCAAGGAACAGACCAAATTGGAACAGCAGCCTATTAAAAAAAAAGTTCTATTCAGCACATTTGCAATTCAGTGACATCCCCAAAGCACATGGCCTATCCTTTTTTCCTTCTTTCTATTATTTAATGCAGATGTACCCCAAGAGTAGATTTCATAAGGCACTAAAATCATAATATGTGTTCAATGTTAAATTTCATTCAATCTTATAGGATACAAGGCTATGCCCTGCAGCACTATATTTGTAATTCTCAGACTTTCATTAGTTTAATTAGTAATTATCTATTATTAAATAAGACATCAAGACATAGTATATAAGCAATCAGCCTCAGAAGCAGGGTAAATTGGGTTTAAGTTCTGCCTTTGATCTACATTGGCTATGTAACTTTGGTCCAGTCACTTAGGTTGTAAGTAAGGTCAGAGATCTCAAATTCAAATAGAAACAAGAGCCACTAAATCCCATAAAGATCCCTGAAGGCCACATGTTGACTTCAAAAGCCATATATGTTTATATATTTCTTTAATACTAATACATAAATACATTGAAATCAGAGAGGATCTGCAATTTAATCTGGTATAATCAGGAGTGTTATGGATTTCATGTCCTGTGGGTTATATGTTTGAGTCCCCTTTATAGGTAACTTTTAAAACAGAAAAGTTGCAGAGCAGGTGCCAACCTGCATTGATAAAGGAAGTTTGCTCACCAAAGAGTATTCACTATTAGTGAATGCACAGATGCAATCCTAATGTCTATCCCTATCTATGCCAGAAGTACAGGTTCAAATGGCTGATTGTTCTTCCATCAGCAGAAGAAATTGGCATATTATGTTAATTCTGGTCATAGGATCTTCATTTACATGTGTGATTAAATGCTTTTAAAATGTTAACTGTTCAGTTGAAGGGCTGGGGAATTTTCCCACTAGCAAAAAAGTGGCATAAAATAAGTTAATTGTCAAGACACCAAAAACACAAATCCTACCAGAGTACTTTCCAAAATTCTAAAAAAAAAAAGAAATAATATGCCACTTGTGAAAATGAAAAAGGAAAAGCATTTCTTATATTGACACTAAGCTGGGTCACTGAAAGATGCATGTTACAAGGCCAACCACTGTGGATGCTTTCACTCTATAGTCTATTGATTCCTTTGGCATGAAAAAGGTGTGCTGATTTCTTAGCACAGAGGAAACCTTGTAAATATACTTCACACTCTTGGATATTATAACTGTATTGTATAAGAGCAAGAACTGAAGACTACCATTTCAGATTTAAACCATTTTGAACGTGTATATTAAAAGCTGGCCTTTTAGGCAATTATATGCACTCTTTAAAAGTTCCCATTTACCATACTGAGGTCATGAGATTCTTGCTATGGAAAAATCAGAAATGACAAAGTAATTCACAATATAATGAAAGCACAGCTTATTCAATTGTGAATGTAATAATACTGAACTTGAGAGGTAAATTGACAAAATACTAGATTTAGTGTCAGAATATCTGAGGTTGAATATTGGCTCTTCCACTTATAACTTATATGCTCTTGTGCAAACCCCTTAAAAGTGCTAGGTCTCACCTAACTTCGCATGTGCATGTGCCCCATCTTGTCAGATGAATCATATGCTTCTTGATGGCCAGCATTGTGAATACTATGTTTCCTTGCATGCATTAAAAAAGTGTGATGAACATAACAAAAATTAGTTGAATTAAAATTAGACAAAATTAGGCTGCACCAGATAGTGAACAAGCCTTAATATCAAATTGATGACATTAGGTTTTATTGCCTTCAACATTAGTGAATAAATAAAGGGATTGGTGCATAAAAGTGTCAAAATAAAAGTGATATTTTATGGAGGTATTTATTATGGTTATAGGACATAAGTTTGATTAGAAGGACAAACTACTTCTATACATATACATACATATGTGTGTGTATATATATATATGTGTGTATACATATGTATATGTGTTTGTATATATAATACATATATATGTATATATATACGTGTATATATATATATGTACATATATGTATGTGTTTCCCCAAAAAAACCTTATTCTCTATGGGCTATAGATCATGAGAAAACTCATCTTGTATAATTCAGATAGGTAACACTTGTCTAGAAATGAGACTCTCTACATCATTGCTTCCTCCTCCAATTATAGGGTCTTTGAGACTGAACAAGCTATATATCCTAGTCTGACAAAGGTATCCATGACTGCCCATTGCCCCCATGCTTACCACAATGAAAATTCACCAATACTTCACTATCCTTGTCAACTTCAAACTTCTCCCATATACTAACTTCATTTAACTATCTATTTCATTCACTATTAAAGGTAGAAGTTTGATGAATGACATACCAGCCTCATTATAATTATCTGATTTTCCTCAGATACCTTGGTAGAAGTGCCAGTGAAATCTGCTCCCATTCCATTTAGCTGTTATCCATGAGGAATAGTACTGGAGTATCACGAGAGGTCTTCTCACAGACAGCAAGAGATTTCACCTGTGCCTTTTTCTACCTCTAAACCCCAGGGTTTTTTTGGTCTCTTTACTGCATTCATAATTAATATAGTTCATGTATGAAATGATAAAAGCCTTGGTTGCATTCAAACTAAAAAGGAAGTAAAATGAAAAGTGGATGGATATAGTGGAAAGAAAAGTATACTACACCATATGTCAGTCATATTAATCAATATTGTTTTAGACTATTTAAAATGACTACACAGTATAAGGCTGGAATATTACTGTACTGTAGGAAATGATGAGTTGATGAACTTAGGAAAATATAGAAAGACTTGGATTATCAAGGAAGAAGTTATCTGCCCCCAGAGAAACAGAGGACAAACAAGTATAGTACAGTCTTACACAGATGCGTATGAATGCGTATGTCTATATATGAGTATGATTATAGATATCTAAGTATATGTATGTGTACATAAGTATATATGTATGCATGCATATGTATATATGTTTGTGTGCATAGATCTACATATGCATGTGCATGTGTATGTATGCACACATATATACACATACACATATCACACGTATATACGCATATATACACACATACATACATATATATCTATATATGTGTGTATATATACATATACACATACATATATACATGAACATACATATGCATACATATATGTGTATATATACATATGTGTATATATATAATATATAATCTACACTTAATTGCTTAATCGTAGCCTTCTTAGGGGAGGGAGGAGAGAAAGAGGAAGGGAAAGAACAAAGTGTAAAGTGCACAGCAGAGAACAAAATTAAGCTTCCTTGTAGGAAGCAAAGAAAAGATGGACCACTCTGAACACAATGAGTGGTATTTATTATGTAGGCTTTCTTGAAATGGAATTTTTTTCTTCATATTTTGAATCCTCTTTTATTTTCCACTGTGCATGTAACAAGTTTTTCTTTTCTTATTTTTTAAGTTTTATGTTTTTTTCTTTGTTATTGTGTACTTAAGTTTTAGTAAAGTTTAAAATAAATTAATAAAAAGTTTAAAGGCAGTGAAATAAAAATGGCTGAGTGAATGAATAAAAAGCATTGTTTCATTAAGTATTTACTATGTATCTGACACTGCTCAAAGTGTTTGGAATAAAAGTAAAGGCTAGTAAAACAATCTCTGCCCTAGAGGAGCTTACATTCCATTAGGAAAGGAATATATACAGATAAAGGAATACATACAAATAAATACAGATAGATAGATAGATAGATAGATAGATAGATAGATAGATAGATAGATAGATAGATAGATAGAAGGGAAGAAGGAAGGAAGGAAGGAAGGAAGGAAGGAAGGAAGGAAGGAAGGAAGGAAGGAAGGAAGGAAGGAAGGAAGGAAGGAAGAAAAGGCAAGATGAAACGAAATGCCTATCAAAGCCTAACGTCTCAGGGAGATTGGTTGAACCTTTAAGTCTGGTATACAAACAAGTGAGTCAGAACAGTCCATGCAGCATTTTGTCCTTGGATGCAACCTTTTATCCTGTTACATAGATACAACTTTTTTCATTGGGCTTTAGAGTCACAGAGCCTGGCTGAAATGCTTCCTTTGACTTATACTACATGTATGACCATAGTCAATTATTTAACCTCTCTGGACCTATTTCCTTTTTTATAAAATGAGGAAGTTGGACTAAATGCCCTCCTTGTTCCTTTCTAGATATAAGCCTATTATCTCTACATTTCAAAGCAAGAATTCACAATACTTGTTGACTAACTAGAAGAAGGGAAGTGCCAAAGATTATGGGATATTTTCAGCCTGATTATTCAGGATAATAGTGATGCCATTTACAGAAAAATGGACTTTGGAAAACACAAGCCAATCTGTAAAGAAAGGTGAGTTCAATTTTGGACATCTGTCTTAGGAACGGTGATGAAAATCTCAGCTAGTTACAATTTTGCCAGCTATTCCACTAATAGCCTTGCCAAAGGTACATGATTATTTGTCCTTTTCTTGTTACATAAGAGGTCTCTCACTCTTTGAAATAAGGATCAACAAAATTATCTTTCGAGATTAGAGTAACAATTTTTGGTAACTTAACCTGGTTTGGGTGACAAAAAATATTGCCAGAGAAAATTTTGCAAAACAACCTAATTTAAGAGAATAACATGGTTCTCCCATTTCAAAATTATCAACCATAATGCTGTATGAAAAATATTACTGAATGAAAGAGAGGACTTTCAAGCATTCTTGATGAAAAGACCAGAACTGAATACAAAATTTCACTTTCAAATACAGGAATCAAGAGAATCATGGAAAGGTAAACAGGAAAGAGAAATCATAAGGGACTTAGTAAAGTTGAACTGTTTACATTCCTACATGGAAAGATTTTTGTAACTCATGAGACCTTTTTCAGTATTAAGGTAGTTGAAGGGAATATACACATATATAGACAGAGGGTACAAGGTGAGTTGAATACGAAGGGATGATATCTAAAAAAATCAAATTAAAAGGTGAGAGAGGAATATGTCGGGAGAAGGAGAAAGGGATAGATAAAATAGGGTAAATTATCTCATATAAAAGTGACAAGAAAAAGCTGTTATAATGGAAGGGAAGAGGTGGTAGGTGAAAGGAAATGAGTGAACCTTGCTCTCATCAGATTTGGCTTAAGGAGGGAATAACATACACACTCAATTGGGTATCTTACCATAGAGGAAAGTACAGGGGAAGGGAATAAGAGAGGGGGATGATAGAAGGGAGGACAGATTGGGAGAGGAGGCAGTCAAAAGCAGATACTTTTGAAAAAGGACAGGGTCAAACAGGAAAACCGAATATAGGAGAACAAGATAAGATGGAGGAAAATAAAGTCTTTTACAACATTACTATTATGGAAGCATTTTGCATAACAATACACGTATAATCTATATTGAATTGCTTGCCTTCTGAAGGAGGGTGAGTGGGAAGGGAAGAAGGGAGAGAATTTGGAGCTCAAAGTTCTAAAAACAAATGTTAAAAAAATTCTTTTTACATGCAACTGGGAAATAAGATATACAGGCAAGGGGGTATAGAAATCTATCTTGCCTTACAAGAAGGTAAGGGGAAGAGGGATAATGGGGGAAGTGGGGTGATAAAAAGGAGGGCAGACTGGGGAAAGGGGCAATCAGAATACATGCTATTTCAGGGTGGGGAGAGGGTAAAAATGGGGAGAAAATTTGTAAATCAAAATCTTGTGGAAATGAATGTTGAAAACTAAAAAATAAAATACAGAAACAATTTGAAAAAATATTACTGGTGGGTACATGTAATTGGAAAATACATTGCTGGATTCAATGAAATTTCACAAACAAATCTGCTTGTAATTTGAGATCCATGAGACAATTTTGTGATGAACAGGGAAATAGTGCATCACCTAACAGACCACTGGTCTATCTGACAGATTTAAATATTAGAGTCTGCTGACACTATTTGAAACCAAACTGCAAAGTTGTTGGCAAAAAGTCATTTCTATGTGATAAGACAAAGTATCAAAAAGTGGGATTGTATTATTGTGTCTAAGAGAACTGATGTAGCCATTTTAATTACACTGACTTTTTGATGCATTGGACTATTTTTTTCATTTTTCTCAGTTTTAAGACTTAATTTATTGAATCTCCTAGGTACTTTGGTTTCAGGAAGACACAACCCAAGTATGGAAAACAATTTTTCTATTGAGATATTTTAATAGATGACTTGATTCAATTCAATTTATGCTTAAACATTTATTTGTATGTAAACAACTAAAATAATTTCTCTCTTGACGCTGTTCTGTTATCTAAACATTTCTTTAGGTGATTAGGGGAAGGAAGAGACAGGAAATAAGTGACAAGCAAGGTTTTATAACCATATCGCAGGTTTTGTTAAAAAAAAAAAGGTGACAAGAACGTTAGTCGATAGTAGGAAAAGATCTAATGGATAAGGAGAAAGTTGATACTGAAAAGAAGAGAAAGATTGGACACTGTGTATGTCTTTAGTAAGCCTTAGACTACTGGGATTCAATTCTTGGGTCTCTAGTTTCGGATAATATATTCCCAAGAATCTTAAAACAATATAACAGGTTAAAGCCAGCATTCTCAGATGTTTGAGGGTGCTTGTAATGTGTTAATACTGGTGAGTAAGAATTACAGGGGTTATCAGTTTATAAAAAGCCCCAAACTGAAGCCTAAGTCTTTCTCAATCTTCCATTCTAAATACAAAGGGGTGAGTGGTTCTCAAGCTCTTTCGAAAGAAAACATATTTGCATCCACACATGTTAACTGAACAATTTTTATTTTTCAATATAATATTAAGACAGGTGAGGGGAGGTCACTTATTGTTCATTTTTATCCTACATTTTATTAGACTCTAGGTGAGGTTAGTTGGAGATGCTTTTTGGAACTAGGATATGAACAGGTTTACAAAGGGAAAAAGTCAAACCATGGAATCACAAAAAGAACATGTTAACAAGATTGTCTTCATTTATAGCACCTTGCCTATAACTCCACCTACACACACACACACACACACACACACACACACACACACACACACACACCACAAACATATTACAGAGAATCTAAGGTATCATGGTATAGCGAAAAACTCATCAGGTGACAGAACTTCAGTCCAGGGTTGGGGAACCTGTGGCCTCAAGGCCAATGTGGCCTTTTAGGTCCTCAAGTGTGGCCCTTTCACTGAATCCTTTGACAAAAAATAACATTGTGACATTTGGATTAAGTCAAAGCGCTGTACTTGAGGACCTAGAGGGCCACATGTGGCCTTGAGTCTGCAGGTTCCCCACCCCTGTTCTAGTCTTACTTTGGCCACTATTAGTTACGTGAACTTAGGTACCTTCTCTGGCCCTCTCTGTGCCATAAATTTCATGAGGAGCTTGTGTTATTAATGAACTCACAAAGCAACCAATGATCATTTCTTAAGCACCTTGCAGTGTTCTAGGTCTGAAGGAAACAAAGACAAAAATAAAGTGCTCCCTGTCCTCAAGGAGCTTACATTTATTGGACAGATGACATCTAAATACATTCCAAATATATTCAAGATAAAGTAAGGGATGATGGTGGCACTAGAAGGAGGCACTAGAAGCTGTGAAGATCACCTTCATATGAAAGGCAGTGCTTAAGTTTATTCTTGAAGGAAGCAAGTGATTTTATGAGGTTGAGATGAAGAGGAAAGTGAATTTCAGATGTGAGAGAGACTGTGTAAAGCCAATGATTTGGGAGTGGGACAGGAACGAAAAGTGTGTGTGATTAAGAGTAAAAAATATATTCTTGACGGAAGCAAGGGATTTTATGTAGTGGAGATGAAGAGGAAAGTGAATCCCAGACATGAGAGGAACTATGTAAAGACAATGATTTGGAAGCGGGATGGGAATGAAAATTGTGTGTGATTAAAAAGTATACTTTAGGTGGTCTGAAGCATTGGAGAAGGGAGGAGTGAAATGGATCAAGCATTAATTAAGCATCTGCTATGTGCCAGACATTGTGCTAAACATTTTACGAATATATTCTCATTTAATCTCAAAATTACCCTGAAAAGAAGATGCTATTATTATCCCTGTTTTACAGATGAAGAAACTGAGGCAGACAGGGATGAAGTGACTTGCTCAGGATCTCACACCTGAGCCACACAGTCTGAGGCCAGATTTCAACTCAAGTCTCCCAGATTCCAGGCCCAGCACTCTATCCACTGTATGACCTACATGCCTCAGAAAGGAGTAACATATACGAATGCTGGAAAAGTTATATGGCGAAGGGCTTCAAACGTCAAAGGAATTTGTTTGGGGCTCTAGAGATAATAGAGAGCAATTTTCTCTCCATAGATGAATGGTGTGGTCAGACTTGTGCTTGAGGAAAATTACAATGGGGAGCTGTGTCCAGGTTCAACTGGAGAAGGGAAAGCTTCGTAAACACCTAATAGACAAATGCATTTTATGACATGATTCCACAGAATAGGCAAAACACAAATAGCTACGTGCTGTTTGTTTATTAATTTAATACAAACTAAATATGAAGCAGAAGGCAAAGCCTCAGGGATCCGTATGACATATGAAATCACCATTCAGAAAGTAATCAATTAATAGACTATTGCGATTAAACAGGGAAGTGGTTATAAAAGCTTGAAATCAGGTATGGCTATGAGTTATGTGAGTGAATAGGAAGAAGGAAATAGGGCAGGATATGGGCTGGGGATTCAGAGGCATGGTGAGAGGTCCTCCTGAATATCAGTTCTTGTCCACATGTCTCTCACCCTGGAGTCAATACCCTATTCCCTTCCTAGCCCTCTATAAGCTCCAACTGAGAGCACTTGAACCTGCACCACCCACTCAGCCACTAATACACATTGCTCCTGAGCTCCACTGAGCAAAAGGAAAGCAGGTTCACCAGAGCCAAGAACTGTGAGATGCTGGCTGTGATTATGATATCTGCTTCACCTCAGTTCAGAAAGGAGAATTTAAACCACTCTGGGCAATGTTAAGCGCCGGGAACTTTCTGTTCTTGCCCTATAGTGAGGACTTAGTGTCCCCACTCTTGGGCATCTGACAGGCCTTAACGGAAGAGTAATGGCATTCCCAGCTGAGATGGAAAAGACTCTGAAATCCATAATATTCCTATGGGATTGAAGAGGCATTGGCTAAAGTCACAAAGGTGGTGAAGGCCCAAAGCAAGTCAAGAATCAAAAGCAGGCTAACCTCTACACAAGCAATAGCCAGTCCCTTCTTATACCATTACTTACCATATTTCCTTCCTGCGTGCTCCACATACTGACCACTATAGGGATCAAGACATACAGC
>CM053626.1:77547042-77564789 GCA_028646595.1 Phalanger gymnotis
GGGAAGGGAAGAGGGGAGAGAAGTTGGAACTCAAAGTTTTAAAAAATAGATATTCAAAAACAAAAACAAAAACATTTTTGCATGCTACTAGAAAATAAGTTACACAGGCAATGGGGCATAGAAATTTATCTTGCCCTACAAGGAAGAAAGGGAAAAGGGATGGGAGGAGAGTGGGGTGACAGAAGGAAGGACTGACTGGGGAACAGGACAACCAGAATATATGCCATTTTGGGGTAGGGGGGGAGGGTAGAATTGGGAGAAATTTTGTAATTCAAATTCCTGTGAAAATCAACCCTGCGAACTAAATATATTAAATAATAAAAAAAAAGTTGATGTAAAGAATTCTTTCATGGTAAACAAGCCAAACTGCTGCTTCCAGTCTCTGACTTTTCCCCCCTCTCCTGCAGCAGGAGCTTTTGCCTATAAGGTAACTATATGGCTGCTCAGTCTCTCCTTGAGAAAAGAAACCAGGCCTTCCCCCAGGAGAAACTCTTTTTCAGTTAACAGCTTTAGCAATAATTTCCTCATGAAAGAATAAGGAATCCTGGTTGGGAGCTTTTTATCCTCTTCTCCCCACAGTTTTCCCCCTCCCCACAGGTAGTTAACGGTTTGGTTAAGAATAATTAAGCCAGTTAGTTAAGATGGACTTAAACTCCATCAGAGGCAGAGCACTCGGCCTCCAGGATAAAAGAGATTGCCTAAGTACTGGCTTCTCTGGGGAAGCTTTGAGTCTGATGCTGCATGGGGTCCTTTATTTCCTACTGTAAATCTTCACACTTCTGCTGCAAAATTGTTCTAAGCCTGCATTTCTGTGAAGGGTTTTGCCTACTCTTTTCCACATGTCACCAACCCCTACTGGGAGCACCTCTAGTTTCTCCTAAGTAGATACCCTCCAGCTAGCTCAGAGCAGCATTAATAGAATGCATAGTAAACTAAATATAGATTGATAGGGGATTCTTGATAGAGTGTCCAGGACCAAGGTCAAATTGGAATAAAAAGAACTGTGAACATAGGTACTATATATGTATATCATGTGTTCATATGCATATGTATACATACATATATTATAGTGCATGTATATAAAATGTCACATGACATAGACAATGGAGGTTCTTGAGAGTAAGCAGCTTTGCCTTCTTTTCTGTGTATCTAGTGCTTAACACAAAGTCTGTCACATAGTAGGTATTTAATAATAATTGTTAATTGACTGATTGGTTAATTGATTGCCTATTGACAACCCAGTTTCAAATCCTGACTGAAATTAGTTGTTTGACCATAAGGAAATTATTTAACCTCTCATTGCCCACAATAAATTCTCTAAATCAGAGTTACAAATAATTTGCTTCTCTACATTGGTAGAAGGAGTTTCCATGCTGGGAGTGCTAATAAAAATGTAATCGGACTCAGATTCTCCCAAATGGACAAGAACACACACACATACACACATACACACATACACACACACACACACACACACACATTTAGACAAAGATGGAAGGAAAGAAGGGAAAAAGAAAAGAAGGAAGGAAGGAAGCCTGCATAGGGGCTAGTGACACACAAAAGAGAAAAGTAATTAATATCTTAATGCAGTTATCATTTATACTATTCTGGCAAAGCTAATAATTTATTTGTTTGAAACATATTCTCTGGCCTTCAGTATTTTTAATGCCTGTCAATAAATCATAATGTACTTGATAAAAAATACTTTAGTGCCCTAATTAATGAACTTAAAGGTTTTTTCTTTTTTTTTTGCTGAACATATATACAATGTGGATCTCTATACCCATATGAATAGATGCTCTCACATATACATGAGGCCAACATGCAGATATGCTCTATTTTTAAGTATTTTTATTGATTTGGTGTTTTTTAACCAAAGGTTGTTTTTTTTTAATTTGGAGCTTTTTAAATCATAGTAATTTTAAATCTTGAACCAAGTTTGTCTCTGATAAAGCCAAGTTCAATCTCAGCTCCAATTTCAATTTTCTCCACCTCCATATCTGCAGCCTTGTTATCATAGAGATGCCTCGAACCCATGGCCCTCTGTTCAGATTGTTGAGTCCCTAACTCAGACCAACATTTGACAAGATTTTCAGACTAATTCTGCCTACCTCAATCTTAACTCAACTCCTGATTTTTCAATCTTTCTACTTCCCTACTATGTGTTATCATCCCCTATTATAATATAATCCCCTTAAGGGTTGTCTCTGTGTTTTTTACTTGTATTTGTATTCCCAGAGCTTATAGTATAGTGCCTTGAGCATAGTAAGCATTTAATATGTGCTCTATCTTTTATCCATCCAGCCATCCATTCATTCATTCATCTATCTTATATTTTATCCAAGTAGGTATATTGACAAATTGTCAACTTTGTTATATAAGCTATAAAGCAGTCACAGAATCATGTATGCATATATATATATATGCACACACATATACATACATACATACATACATACATATGTGTATATGTATATATGAAGTGTGACTAAATTAATTAAACTAGTTTTATGTATGCTTTATATAATGTCTCATTAGTTCCTTGGTTTAAGTTGATTACAAACTTATAGATTATCTAGTACAAACCTCTCCTTTTACAGATATAAAAATAAAGTGAAGAAGCTTCTGAAGGATACATAGATAATAAATAGTAGGTGAGGAATCTCAATTTAAATGTAAAGATATATGTAAGTGTATAGTTTGTGTTTATACATATATACACATACTGTACCATAGTAATATATGCATACATATCATATCATACACACATATACACACATATGTATGTGTATACACACATATGTATGTAATGGAATCTAAGACATATTTCTTGTGTGTAAGACACTGTATAATTGCATTTACAAATAGCCCATTTGATCCTGACAACAACCCTAGGAGAGATACATGCAGCTAGAGTGTATGAAGCTAGACTTGAACTAACACTTCTCTCTCTCTCTCTCTCTCTCTCTCTCTCTCTCTCTCTCTCTCTCTCTCTCCGTCCTTCCCTCCCTCTCTCTCTCTCTCTCTCTCTCTCCATAATTATATACATGCATATGCATGCACAGAAATGCTATACATCATCTATGTTAGTGTGGGGTTGTGTGTGAATGCACGTAGTATCTACACATATATAAATAATATACAATGTCTGCTTATGATTATTATATTTACAATTTTTCATCCATTAAAAAAGGAAGTCCCCTACCCCAGTAATATTTCTTAACTGAGAGTTATTCTGGTACTCTGCAACTTTGGAACTAAAAGCTTCCTATTCTGTTTTGGAATACATCCACTAAAAGTCTCACATTAAAGAGAAAAAAATGGCATTTGGATTAAAGAATGTTGTTAAAATCTAAAGGAGAATAGAGGCCACAGGGAAATTATCTCCCTGCTTTGTTGCTTGTGGATTATATGTTCCAACTTAGTATACATTTATTTTGAAAGCCAGAAAAATGATGTATGATAGTAATTTAAAGAAACAAATTGGGCTTAAATTTTATATAATGGGACATAACATTTTCGGAGGAATGGTAAGGCAGTTTCACAAATGAATACTGTAGTGCAAAGGGGAAAAGTGAAAAACTATTGAAATTTATAGAGAAACTGTTTCTTCAGGTTCCTGAAAACATGATAACCATATCCATTGTTGATTTATTTATCGTTGCAAAGTTAGAAACTAAGATGGGTAACAGAGGTATACTTTTCCCGTTATGTTCATAACAACAAGAGAGAAGCTAGGAAAAATACTGCAATTCAATAACCCTAAAGGAAATACAAACAAATGACAAATAGCCTACATATTATTCTGTTTTAGAACTCTATTTCAGAACCTAGAATTTCCTAACTTTTTGTGTCCTAATATCATCTCAGATGTCAGGTTCTCCTTTACTTTCTATTATTCCTTCTCATAACTCAAGAAGAAAGTAACCATGTCACTTAGTAATGTACTATTCATTGAATACTCACTGAGTACAAAGTTCTAAGCAGGATTAGAAAATGCCCTGATGAAACAGAGTGCCATGCTAGAGATTGGTGAAACATATGGATTCATTTGTAAAGCAAAGAAATATACATACACATAACACACACATATACACATAAATGTACACATATATAGATATAGGTAGATATAGACATAGTTAGACTTAACTTTATGGCTAACTCAAAAGCTTTAATTAAATACTTGCTACTTTGAAAACTCTACACTGAATGACCATTGAATGGCATAGTGGATAGATTGCCAGGCCTAGAGTCAGGAAGACTCGTCTTCATGAGTTCAAATCTGGCCTCAGACACTTACTGATTCTGTGACTGTAGGCAAGTCACTTAACCCTGTTGGCCTTAGTTTTCTCATCTGTAAAATGATCTAGACAAGGAAATCGCCAACCATTCCAGTATCTTTACCAAGAAAATTCCAAATGGGATCGCAGGAGTTAGACTCAACTGTAACAACTGAACCACAATGACAACAAGCTAGATTATTTTCTCTATGAAAGTAGGGTTTTGTGCCATTTAAATTTTTATCTCCTTCAAACATATGGCTGTGCTTTACAAATAAGTATTATAAAAACGTTTGTCACATTCTAATCTAAGTAGCAACACTAACCTAGTGTTAGAAAGGCATTAAGTTAGATTTTACTGATGCAAAACCAAAATTAATTGTTGAATTGGATGATAAATTCATTGAAGATCTGCTCCTTGACCACAAGGACCTTATAGTGGGGGTTAGGGGGAAACAAGCTACTTGAAAGTAATTGTAAAACAACATATTACAATATAAATGACACCATACTAATTAAAGTGTTCATATAAGCGAGGGAAGAGTTATTGTAAAAAAACAAAAATCATAACAGAGAGTTGGGAAGCATCAGAGAATTCCTAGAGAAAATAGAGATTATAATGGATTTTGAAAGTGAACTACTTAAGGACTGGTCAGCAAAGAGTATGGAAGAAGCATTTAAAATGAACGTACATGGGCACCATAGCATAATGGATCAATGACTTGAATCCCTGGTCTAAGTACTTGTCAGTCATATGACCACAGGCAATTCATTTGACACATTCCAAACTTAATTTTCTCATCTACAAAAAGTGGGGATTATAATCATCCTGCTACTCACCTCAAAGGGCAAAAATACTGTCAAATTAGATATAAGTATGATTTAAAAAAAATTGTAAGAGATAGGATGAGGAGTGAAGGTAGAATCTAACATGTTGTGTACTCCTGACATAAAGAGGGATTTCAGAGTGGTTTCAGTGTTATTGGTGATAACTCTGGTAATAACAGAGTGGTACTTTAACCTTCCCTAGGGACACCTAAGCAGACAAATTTCCATCAGAAATATAGCACTGAAAGTACTGTGCTATTTAGGAAGCAGACTATTCCATGTGGTGCTAATAGACAAATAAGTAGAATGCTGATTCAAGAAGGCCATTCGCTTCAAATCAATAAACAT
The DNA here is from genome assembly GCA_028646595.1 of Phalanger gymnotis. Taxonomy (NCBI): domain Eukaryota; kingdom Metazoa; phylum Chordata; class Mammalia; order Diprotodontia; family Phalangeridae; genus Phalanger; species Phalanger gymnotis. The sequence goes on from CM053626.1 coordinate 77,552,499, forward strand.
TTATTGAGTTATCACTACATCTAAGATACTATCCCTCAAAAGAATTGAAAACAGGATGTAGAATTCAAGTTCCAAATTAGAATGAAGTTGATAGTTTCTAATCTCCCATGTAGTTGCATAATTTTAACTTTTAGTATGACAGGCCAGCGTTTCCAATTCCACCTTTACCCAGCCTCATGGTGAGCATAGGGCCTATAAGCTGGAACCTGTGCTTAGTATATGAAGTTACTTCAGTGGCTCAAGTCCCCACCTTTAAAACCCTGGACAGATACACATTATCTACTCTCAGACCAATAGGTTTACAAATCTGGAGACTAACTGGAACAGTTTCTACAAGTCCTTGTCTTGGTATACTATGAATGTCAGGGATGGGACATTTCCTCTCATTATTCATATCTTTAAACTCTTTCCGCTCAAGATTCCACAGGGCCTAAGGCTGCTGGCCATGAATTAATAGTGGGCCACATCAGTTCAGTGAAATATTACCATTTCACCATAGTAGATATTTTCCATGTTAATATTTTATATTGTGAAGCTAAATATAATTTGGATGATAGCTAAAACTTGCAGCCATGGTTTTTTGAAAAATTCACTTATACTTTGTTTATTCTAAAAAATCTATCTTTGTTTAAAAGCATACAGGGACTTTAAACAAATTCCTTGTCTGTTTAAACAAGCTTTATCTCTCTAAGCAATCAACCTGTCAGGAACACATCAGCAACTGAACTCTTTTTTTCTTGGAATAGACAAGAAAGATAAAAAAAGGGAGGGAAATTCATAGCCAGCTTCACTGAAACTAGTATCATTTAACCTGTGTCTGGAAGTATGAACACCATGATCCTTATAGTACTTATTGGAATCACAAAAATTAAACTCACTCCCAGCAGCTGCCAGCAATATGCTTCTCCTCCCATTCCAAATGTCACACACCAAACAAACATCCAGAAGTCTTCTCTACTATTATAAAAGAGATATCATGTTCAAAATATTGAAATTCCAGCTAAATGACTGTTCTGAGTCAACTCTTTCCTGTATTTCATTTCAACCTTGCCTCAAGAATAGAAGCTCCAACAAGTTGTTAGTCTGTTTCAGGTGAAGCATTCTTTTTCTCTTCTTCCCACAAAGGAAAAGAGTAAGTAATTGGATTGACTCTCAGAAGATATACTGGTAAAATGTTTAATTTGGAGTCAGTACAAAGGGCAGTTAGGCCAAAGCTAGCCATCTACACCCCCAGCATTTCATTTTCCATTTTACAGCAAAATTTCCTTGTAGCAACTAAAAATGTGGCTCTGACTTAAAAAATATACTCCAATGTTCTTCAGGTGGTTAGTTTTTTTTCTTCAGTATGAGGCACCTCCTTTTGGTAGAGTTTGCCCCTCATTCTCCGTGTTGAAATAGAATATCCTAAATCCCTAAGGAAGAACTTTTTAAAAAGTAATCTTGTTTCCAAAGGTTTTATCTATGAATTACCAATAACCTGGATGACAGTATTCGCTCCTCTATTTTGGAGCAGAAGAATGGCAGATTAAGTAGATTTTTCATTTTTCATCTCGGTATTCAGGTGTCATATAGAGACAATATGTATTTTTATTCTCCCATAGGAGATTATTCATTTATTATAGTGGATTTACTTAACAGAACTAGGCTATAACCCATTATTTTAGAATACACAAGGGACAGTAAAATACTTACTTAAGGGAAATAGGAATCAACACTATGTGCTGAAGGAAAGAAGGAAAACAAAAACTTGGAAACTTGGAAACTCTAAAGTAAAATTGACCAACCCTTACACTCTAGTAGAATGTAAGTTCCACAAGGGCAGAACTCTTTTATGTCTGTCTTTGTATTCCTAGTGCCCAAGATAGTCATTCGGATATATTAAAAGCTTAATAGTTATACACTTTTTCAAATTACCAAAAATATGTCATATTTCCATATTGTTTTACACTTTAGAAAGTATATTTCTTCTAGCAGTTCAATCATTGGCATTAAGATTCCCATTTTATGGATGAGGCAAATGAGACTCAGAAGAGGTAAATGATTTGCAAATAATACCATGGCTGGTGAGTAGCAGATAAAGGAATCCAAACAAGATCCCGCGACTCTAAACCCAATTTTTTTTTCATATATACTCTTCTATAGTGTATCTTGTCACTTCCCTATAAGAGTCTGTGGCTTTGATTCTATGACTCCTTAAATTGAAAAGTCACTTGATTATCTATTCCTCTATTTGGAATTTTTATTTTACACATACCAATGGATCTGTGTTCTTGGGAATTTCGATATTCTGCAATTTTTTAGGTCATATCTTTTACTAAGAAATAAACTTAAACATGCTTCTATAAATATCTAGAATAGAATAACACCATATTTTCCACTAAAATCCTACTGTGATTATGACTATAACCCTGACTTCTTACAGGTCATGCCAACAGGGCAAAAACTGGAAAGGCTCGGGAATGGTCTAAAATCCAAAGACTAGTCTATTCAAATTCAGAAAGGTTCATTATCAGACTTTTGGGCACTAGGTAGAGGCCATAGAATTTTATGAATTGATTACTAAATGGGTTATATGGGTGGTGGTCATTGATAAAATGATGAGTTTCCTGGATATTGACCCAAATGGAGTTCAGATGCTACATAATACCTTTATAATGCTAAAGTATTTTGTAGCTAGCATGTGAAAAATAAATGAACAAATCAAACTACTAATATTTGCTAAATGTCTACTCTATGTCTAACATTGTGCTAGATGCTTGAAGGTCACAGAAGTAATACATAAGTCTTGTCCTGGCTTCTGTCCACTGCCCCTCAGAGATAGCCCATGCCAATGGAGAGGAACGTGGACAGTGTCAACAGTATCTGCCCAGCAGCATGATTTTTAGAGGAAGTTAGAGAATGTGGCCAGACAAGCAAGGTCAGTAACCAAGGAATCAATAATCATGTGTTGTTTGCCTATTATGTACCAGACACTCTACTATATGCTAGGAATGCAAACAACAAAAGTGAATTAGTCCTGTCCTCAAGAAGTTTACATTCTATCACACACACACACACACACACACACACACACACAGAATAAAAAGATTTGGGGACAAAAGCACTAACATCTGGAGAAGGATGTGTGGGGATAAGGAAATGCTTCATATAGATAGAAACATTTTAGCTGAATCTTGATGGAAACTAGAGATTCTAAGAGGCAGAGGTGAACAGGGAGTACATTCCAGACCCTATGGAGCGTGAGTGGGTTTGTGGTGACAGACAATGAAATGGCACAGAGAGAGAAAATATACATGAGAAAAAATAGAAAGGTCACTACTGAAAATAAGGTGTGAAGGAGTGGGGAGGAGAAAAACAAAATTTGAAGAAAGGTGTAGGCAACAAACTGGGGAAGCTCTTTGGTGAATTCAGATTCTATTATCTTACTATTAAGACTCTGAGACCCTGAACCAGGTATTCTCAAGGCGAGTGTTTCTCTCTCCCTCAGTTGCCATTTTTCAACCTGTTACTGGCTTTACTTGTGTTCTATACCCAGATTTCTATCTCTGGTCCCTCAGTTCAGTATCTCATTAGATTAGCTACTGACTCTGGTTGGTTACACATCCTATTTGAAACTTTTGACTTCTTCAAACTTCTTTCTCACTTCCCCAGTTAGGGGTGGGGAGTAGGGTAGGAGTTATCTGACAGCATGGAATACTCTTAGCCTTAATCTGGAAGGCCCTAGTTCACCCCATCTAGTCCTTACAGACAGGTAAGTCATACCATAGATAGAGCATTAAGTCTGTATCAGGAAGACCTGAGTTCAAATCTGCCTTCAGACACTTACTAGCTGTATAACTATGGTGCCTGCTTCAGTTTCTTCGACTGATGATGGAGGTGATAAAAAGCACCTTTCTCAGAGGGTTGTTGTGCCATGTGAATGAGATAAAATTAATAAAGTGCTCAGCACAGTGCCTGGCACATAGTAGGCACTATATAAATATTTATTCCTTCGGCGTCCTGACTTCCCCTCACCCCACCTCCCCCCTCAGAGGTACAATTCAGTTCATGATGGAAGAACTTGAAATGACGTTCAAGCAAAAGAGTATTATTAATAGCTAAATTGTGTGTCACTGATTGTAAGTCTAGGAATAATTAAAGGAATGATCATTGTTGGTAGTATGATAAAATGCAAAGAATATGGGGCTTAGAGTCAGGACACTTGGGTTCAACTCCCAGATCTACCAGTTACTAGCTATGGGAGGGAGCTTGGGCAACTATCTCTCAGCTCCCTAGGCCTCAGGTTCTTCATTGGCAAATGCAGGGGTTGCCCTTGTTGACCTCTGAGGTCACCTGTTGCTCTAACCCTATAGCTACATTCACCATGAAAGGCTTCATACATTTGTTGGTGAACTTCTATGGAAAGAGCACTGAGCCAAGAGTCAAAAGACATGGGTTCTGGTCTTAAGTCTGTTATTCACTTGCTTTGTATCCTGAGCAAGTCCATTGAGTGGTCTGTACCTTGTTTTTCCCATTTGTAGAAGAGGAATAATATCTACTAAACCTCTTGTTTCATTATTGTGAAGATCACTAGAGGAAATGGATGTAGAAGTAGTATATTAATAAAAGGAAACTTTTAATTTTTTTCTTGGCTTCTCCATACATGTATAAAAGTCACATAATTTAGTTTCTCGAGGAATAAAATAGAGAGAAAAACACAATTTAAGGTAGCAATTAAGTTGGCTACCACTGTTGTATTTCCTATTACCATCTGGCTTCTCTTGCTCTTTGAAGTCAAGCAAGAGAAAGACAAGTAATGAAATTAAAATGAATACATCTTCGTTGATCTTTAGGAAAATGATTGTATCATTATTAAAACAGTGCTTCTTTTTTAAATGTCACACATAATTGTGCATAGCCAGAGTTAAATGAACCAGCAAATAGGCTGGCATTAATAATTACACTGATACGCATGCAATTTCAAGTATTGACTAATAAAAAATAATTGATAATTTTCAGATAATTAAATTTAAAAATGTGAAAAAACAGCAAAATCTGTCTTGGAGGGTTTCTTTTAGAAATGTAATTAAATACATGCTAAACATACCAATAATATGTTACATTAGGGAGATTTTCAGAATAAGAAGACAGAAGAAAAACTTTCAGGAACAGTATTAGCATCACAGGGCTTTAAGTACCATTTTTAGGGTTTTTATGGTGATTTGCTCTCCCTCTGAGCACTGGTTCTTGTTTTTGCTTATGATTTCACATATCCACTAATCTTCCCAAAGAATTATACTTTCTACTCATTTTCTCCCTGAGAATGCTGAGCTTTGTGTTGGCTGTACTATGGAGTTTTTAATCAAATCAAGCAAAGAACTAAGAAAGTAAGGGGGAAATGCTCATGTAGATTTTTTTAAGAGCCATTATTATCCTCTTCAATTGTCAACAGGTCAGAAGATTCTGGTGGGTGGCATCAGACTACGGAAGCAATTGTTAGTATTAAGTTGCAGCTTCCAACCATGGTATTAAGAGAATACCCTTTATATACACTATGGCCAGGGATCCTATTTTCCTACTAGCAAATCTCAGGACCTGGCTCACTAACGCCCCTTTCTGGTTCTATAATGATAATAACAATAATATTCACAGAAGGCCATATTTACAAATTCTTTCCTTGCTACAATGCTATGAACAAGTTAGGCATTGCAAAGATTATTATCATTATTTTATGATGGAGGACATTTGAGCATAGATAGGTGAAGTGACGAGGTCACACGATTACTTAAAGTAGGTATAACCAAAACTTAAATCCAGGTCCTGTGATTATCAAGTCTAATGCTATTTGTACTATATCGCCTCTCAACTCTAACCTCAGTCTCCCACAGATATAGGCCCTGTACGATGTTCCCTTGTCCTCCCTGGAAATGGCATGCAGTGCTTCTTTGAGTATTTCAAAAAGTTTTATTACTGAGACCTACAAAAAAAACGTTGGGGCAGCTAGGTGGCACAATGGCCAGAGTGCCATACCTGGGATGAGGAAGACTCATCTTCCTGATTTCAAATCTGGCCTCAGACACTTAATAGCTGCATGACCCTGGGCAAGTCATTTAACCTGGTTTGCCTCAGTTTCTCCATCTGCAAAATGAGCTGGAGGAGGGAATGACAAACCACTCCAGTATCTTTGCCAAAAAAAACCGCAAATGCGGTCACAAAGTGTCAGACATGATTGAAAATGACTTAACAACAGCAAACAAACATAGGGGAAAGGTAAAGTGTTATAGTAACATAGTATATATAACTATTATATATATATAACTATAATATATTACTATATTAACAAAGTAATATAGTAAACATAGAGTTTACAATAGAAAAAAAGTTCTAATTAATGAATTGTGATCCTACATGCAGACTATAAGAAGCATAATAATGAAATGGAAACAGCACCCAACTTGGAGTTCAAGCACTGATCGCTAATTCCGACTCTGTCTATTATTTACCTTACACTGCCACCACCTTAGCGCAAGCCCTCATCCCATAAAGTCTGGACAATTGCAATAGCCTCATCTTCCTCCCAGCCATCAATATTGTCTTCCTAAAGCACAGGTCTGACCATATAGAACCTGACTCCCAGTCAACAAACTATGGTGGCTCCAGAATCAATTAGGAAATTATTTTTATGTGTTTAATAACCTGGCCCCTTCCTACTTTTCCAGTCTTTTTATACTTTACTGTTCTTCATACTCTTTGTAATCCAGTGACACTAGCTTGCTTGACATTCCTCCCATAAGACATTCCATCTCCTGACTCCTGGCTATCTCTCATGCTTAAACAGCATTTGCTGGCAGAATAATTCATCTTTCTCTAAGGAGGCAGTGTTTAATTCCATCAAAAGTAAAGTACAAGCAAAGCTTAGAGAGATGGAGGATTGTTGGCATAGTAAAAAGGCAGATGAAATTCAGTTTTACACTGACAATAATAATCCAAAGTGCTTCTATGATGCTTTAAAGACTATTTATGGACCAAAGTTACCTCTGGTGCATCTCAGCTACTCAGCACTGATGGAGCCACACTGATGAGTGATAAGGTAATGATTCTGGAGAAATGGGCTTCCATAGTATTCTCAACAGACCATCATCAACCAATGCTAAAGCCATTGATTATATACCTCAGGTTGAAGTCAATCCCTCTTTTGTCAAACTTCCAAAGGAAGAAGAGGTTTTGAATACCATTATGCTTCTCTTGTGTGGCAAAGTGCTTGGTGCAGATTCTATTCCGGGAGAGATTTATAAAAGCAGGGGGTCTACTGCTCATAAAAAAGCTAATTAAAACTTTCCGGGTTATGTGGCTAGAGGAGGCTATCCCCGGAAGATCAAGGATGCCTCCATTTTCTATCTCTGTAAAGGAAAAGGAAATAGGATGTGCTGTGACAATCACAGGAGCATCTTCTCTTAGTTGTTGCAAGCAAGATTTTAGCCGGAGTCCTCCTTAATAGGGTGATCTTTTACCTGGAAGATATTCATCAAGGACAACTTTCACCCTGATGGTAAATTATTTCACTAGAAAAATTATTTAACTAGAAAACTTAGCTATAAGCCAAGACTAATGTGGAATGAGAGTTGGTATGCAACTTTTTCTTTTCTAATGATTGTGTACTCAATGCAGCCTCTGAGGCTGAGATGAAACAGAGTATGGATAGATTCTCTTCTACCTGTGCTAACTTTGGCCTGACAATTAATACCAAGAAAACAGAGATGCTCCCCTAGCCAAAGCTGTGTCATTCATACCTGGAACTGTCAGTTATAGCAAATGGAAAAAATTTGAATGCTATGGATAAGTTGACTTACTTTGGCAATGTACTCTCCAGAGATGTACACATAATGATAAGGCTGACACATACATTGACAGGGCAACTCAGTGCTTGAGAGGCTCTTAAAGAAGATGGGGGAGAGAAGAGGTGTTAAGCTACCTACCAAACTGAAGGTCTACACAGTCAGTGTGCTGACCTCATTGCTGTATGCTTGTGAAACCCAGAGAGTCTGCCAGAAGATGAAATCACTTCCATTTGAATTGTCATAGGAACATTCTGAACATCACCCGGCAAGATAAGTTACCAGGCACTGAGGTCCTTTCCCAAGCTGAACAGAGATCACACAACCCTCATGGGCTGGTCATGTTGTTTGAATGCCAAACTTATGTTTACCTGAAAGACTGTTTTACAGAAAGCTCACATAAGGTAAGCATTCCCATGGAGGTCAGAAGAAGTGATAAGAGGACATTCTCAAGGTCTCTATGAAGAACTTTGGGACTGATCGTAAGACACAGGAGACACTGGCATAGCACTATCCAGCATAGTGTGCCAGTATCAAAGAAGGTGCTGTGTTTCATAAGCAAGGAAGAATTGTAGTAACTCAAAAGAAATGTGAGCTGGGAAAATTTAGAAATGTTTCCTTCTCAAATGTTTACGTGGACTATTTATGTCAGACCTGTTGTAGAGCCTTCTGAGCACATATTGGTTTGACCACCAACAGTCCAAACTCCACACTGACCCCAACATCATGATGTCACTTTGGTCATCTTCAATTATGAAGGGCAGTAACACCAACAATAGCTTGAGACTACCCCCATGCCAGGAAGTCTCTGCTTCCTTGTGGCTGTCTTCTGACTTCCCTAACTTTCTTTAAGTTCCAGTTAAAGTCTCATCTGAAAGAGGTCCTTCTAAATCATCCCTAATCTCTGTGCCTCCCAATTTTTCCTTTGTATATCTTGAGTTATTTGCATGTTCTTACTGGACTATGTGCACTTTGGAATCAAGGATTTTTTTTTGGTTTTTATTTTCAGCGGGTTTTGTTTTGCTTTTTGTTTTTGTTTTTGTTTTTGTTTTTTTTGTCTTTTGTTGTGTCTCCAGAGATTAGTATAATGCTTGGCACATAGTAGGTGCTTAATAAGTGCTTGTTCACCTGACTTGTATGACTTTGGACTAGTTATTTAACCTGTTTGTGCCTCAATTTTTTCATCTATAAAATGAAGAGGTTAGACTATATAGCCTCCTAGATTCCTAGCTCTAGATTTGTGAGTCAACAGACAATTCCTTAGTCTTTTTAAATTTCCTCTTTCTCTCTGAGCAAACCCCTTCTAGTAGGTCTTGTCCTCAGGCTCAGTATCCTCTCTCTTGACTGGATAATATTCAATCAGTTCTAGGTTTCTTTCTGACAGGTTCTATTTGGTAAAGCTTTTGAATGAGTCATTCTGAAATCTACTTCCTCTCCCCCAACTTTAGTTCTTAGCATAACAGCTCACAGAACCTCCATCCAACTCATGCGCACATGCTACACACACACACACACACACACACACACACACACACACACACACACACACACACACACACACACATTGAGCCTATTACTTCCCTTGTTAGGTAAATCTTTTCCCTTACAATAAACTAGTCATGGATTTAGCGATTTTTTTTTCCTTTCCTATGTTACTTCCCAAGATTTTTCCTCCTAAGCCTCATGGTGTCCTCTACTTGACATTCCTGGATATTCTAATGCTTTACAAAAACTCAGTTCCTTTTTAGCCAAGTGGGAATATAATGGCTCTTCCAGTGTAAATGCCTTTCCATACTGTATTAGGGACTATATGTTAAATGAAAAGTTAGAAATGTCATCAATTATTCCAAGACCTAATAGGAAAAAAGTCCTAATGTTAAGGCAGAAATTTTAGTCTCTGTCTTAATTTTCATTTTTTATTTATCTCTTATTAACACCTGCCCTCTTTGTGGCAGGGTCAAAATTCAAGTCACTGGGGAAAATGGGTGAAGAAGCATAAAAGTATATTATTGTATCTGATCATAGGCAGGCACTGAGAAGAAATTGAGAAAATATGGAATTATTTTTGTGAAATTTTCCTCAGCCCTAGAGGAGGTGAGTACAACTGGTGGTTTATGCTCAGGTATTCAGCTCTGAGATGCCCTCCTGGATCTCTCCCCTCTGTGCCGTAACTCAGGCCCACTTTCTCCTTTTGCTGCTCAGTCACGGGCTGCTGATTCTTTCATACTCAGCTCTCGATGTCCACACTTGTTCATCTCTGTCCCTGACATCTCTCTCAGTTTCTGAGTGAGCACTTCCTTTTATACATGCTCTTCAGGGGATGACATGATAAGACTTCCTGTAGAACCTAATTGAAATATCTTTTAAAAAATAAACTTCAAGAAGATGTACAAACTTTGTTCTACCTAGTGGATAATCAGCATGTGTTCTCCCTAGGAAAAATGTATCAGGAATAAGTGGTACAGATGTATTTACAAGATAAACACAAGTTCAAATTGAATTGAAAGAAAGAAAGAAAAGAGAGAGGGAGAGGGAGAGTGAGGAGAGCAAGAAGGAGAGGGAGAGGGAGAGGCAGAGGGAGAGGGAGAGAGAGAGAGAGAGAGAGAGAGAGAGAGAGAGAGAGAGAGAGAGAGAGAGAGAGAGAGAGAGTTGCACTCAGGGTCAAAAATACCTAAATTGGAACCTGACTGAGACACCTGATTGCTGCTGGACTCTGAAAAAGTTTCTCGCCCTCTCTAAGCCTCAGGTTTCTGATTTATGATGTGGGGAATATGAGAGCACCCACATCACAAGGTTGTTGGGAGGACCAAATGACATAATGTATGCAAAGGGTTTTGTAAAACTTAAAAGTACTATACAAATATGAGCTATTATTATCATTACAACTATAGGCAGTCAACAAAAGGTAATGTACTGTTTGGCCACATCGAGAAGGCATAATGTCCTTGACCAGGAGGTGAAAGATCCACTGCATATTGACCAGACCATATATGGATACTGCATTTTATGAAGTCTATTGATAAATTGGTGAACACCCAGAGGAAAGCAACCAGGATGATCAAGGATCTCAAAATCAAAATATTGGAAAATCATTTAAAAGAGCTAGAGATGTTTAGTCTGGAGAAGAAAGGATGTAATTGCCATTTTCAAATACTTGGAGACTTCTCTCTTAGAAGAAAGTTTAGACTTGTCCTGTTCCATCCCAAATGGCAGAACTAAGAACAATTTATTTAAGTTTCAGAGATGAATTTAGTTGAGTGACAAAAGGAAAAACAGCTATTCCAAAGTGAAATTGACTACCTTGTGATTAACTGGGGCCCCTGTCACTTGGAGTCTTCAAGTAAAGGATGGATGAGCACTAATGAATCAGGTAGAGTATAGAAGGAATTATTACTCAAGTATGAGTTGGCATCTAAGATTGCTTCCTATGCTGAGAGTCTACAGTTGTAGCCTGTCCTCTTCAACTCTTCCCCACCCCCTCCCTTTCCCTCCTTGAGGGAAATTTTGGTTTTATCATTCTATTCCCTGTAGGGAACAATATGCTTTGAATATCATGGTTACTAATAAATACATTTTTTGAATTAAGTTGCATTGAATGAAAACAAGTTGAATAGATGCATTCATCCTAAGACCAATGAACACCGGATAATTGTTGTTTCTCATTACAATAGCTAGTAGCTACAGCTAACTTTCTTACTATCAAGTGGTTGCACAGGAATTCTCCACCTCTTGGGGAAGTAGTGTAGTAGAACCCATGTTTTCCTCTAGAAAAATTCATTCATATATAGTACTCCAAGCATCCATTATCAAATGTGTGTGGTCCCTGCCTCTAAGGATACAGATGGCAATCCCTTCATATACCTTAGTATATGAGTTTCTTGACCAATAAAACTCACGTCATGACCAGACCTCCCATGTGAATTTTTTTAACATTACCTAAGCTGGTAATAGATTGTTAAAATAGCCTCCAAATTGATAGTTCTCAGTCTTTGTCTCTCTTCTCTTCAATCTAGTAAGTTGATTTTCATGCACATCTACATTGTAATGTCATCCACAATAAATTCTAGACCCTAAGATTCTTGAGATGAATCCACAAAAGACCTACTTTGATGCTTCCTGGTGGCAGTGAAATGATGTAAACAATGTCCATTGCCCTGGTCAGATCTTACCTGGAGTATGGTATTCAGTTCTAGACACCATAGTTTAAGAATATTGATTGGAGGAGGGCAACCAAGATGGAATTTTTTATTCTGGAGAAGAGTAGACTCTGGGTGGGGAAAGAGGGCATGATAGTCTGTAGTAGGAAGGCCGAATTTAAAATCTCAAATATAATCATGTATATGTTTGAATGGTTCGAAATCGCAAGGTATGAGAGATTCTCTAAGGAGAAAACAACAAGAAAATTATTTAGGCCCCACCGCAGCAGAACCGTGAACCAGCCTCCCAATTCCGACATCTTGACAAAAAGACTCCAGGC
>CM053626.1:77564889-77579647 GCA_028646595.1 Phalanger gymnotis
ACGTTCTCAAGCCCCGCCTCAACGACCAGAGTCCATTGGTTCCGGAGCTGGCCCCTCCTAAGTCACCAATCCACACCCACACAGGTTTCACACCTGACAGGGCCCTGGGCCTGGGGCTTAGCACTTAACAGCTGAAAGTACTTCCACTCAAAAGAAACAAAAGCCATGCTAATGAGACAATTTTGCTTAACAACACATAGTCCTCTCTAAGTATTTAGAAGATATCATGAATTACACAGTTTGGCAGCAAATGGTAAAACCAGGAACAATGAGTGGAAGGTGTGAAAGAGAACAATTTAATCAATATGAGGAAAGACTTTCAAAAATTGGTGATTCCCAAAAGTGAAATGGGTTTCCTAGGGACATAGTCTTTGTGGAGGTCTTCAAGCAGAGGCTGAATAATCACTTTTCAAATATATTACAATAGAGATTCCTTTCGTGTATAGGTTGGACTTGCAGGTGCGGGGAACCTGTGACCTCAAAACAGCATGTAGCCTTCTAGGTCCTTGCATGCATCCTTTTGTCTAAGTCCAAATTTTATAGAAGAAATCCTTTTATTAAGGGAATTTCTTCTGTGAAGTTTGGATTTGGTCAAAGGGCTGCACTTGAGGACCTAGAGGGCCACATGTGGCCTCTCAAATGTGATTCTGGTTGCTAGATACACTCTTGTTCTCCTTAGTGGGTCTCGGTTAAGAAGAAAGAAGTTTTTAGATATTAAAAACAAATGAGAGTACTGCCATGTTTGCTGAAATCTTTGTGAAACTTAAAATGTTTTAAAAACATGAACAATTTTTTAAAAAGTTCCATTCAAAGAGGAATAAGAGTAAGCACAGAAGGATATGTGTGTCGCAGCTCTGCTGCTTGGCTTAACCTTTGGGAACTTAAACAAATAATTTCATCTCCCTGCATCCAATTTTTTTAATCTGTAAAATGAAGGGGTTGGACTATATGTCATACCAGGTCCTTTTCAGCTCTATGTCTGTGATTCTTTGAGCCCACTCCCAGTCTTATGTCCTTAAAATCCACACTGGAGATGAAAGAATTAGGATTTCTCTTTACTGAAAGGCTTGTGAAAGATTTGGAAGGGTTTTTTTTTTGATCCAGACTTGTGATCTTACCGGTGTATAGACACATAGCGTGAATAACCCTTTCACCTATGCAGATCAGTAATTTAGCTGAAACTGTCATTCTTAGATGGATTCCTGGGGAATTGAGAGACTCAATGTCTTGCTCATGGCCACACATCTGGTTTGTGTCAGAGGCAAGACTTAAAACTTACATTTTTCTGATGCTAAACTTTGCTAGCAGTCCTTCCCCTCTACTATAAATAGAAGTAGCTAGGTCACACCAAAGATAAACTGTTCAGCCAGGAAGGAAAGAAGATTTGAGTTCAAATCTGGGCTCAGATACTTCCTAGCTATGGCGCTCTAAGAAAGTCACTTGTCTTTTGTTCGTCTCAGTTTCCTCAACGATAAAATGGAAATAATAATATTGCCTAAGTTCCAAGGTTGTTGTGAGGACCAAATGAGATCTTTTTAAAGCACTTAGCATAGTACTTTAATAAATGCATATTTCCTTCCACATTGCCTCTCTTATTGAAAGATAACAGTTTAAATTTATTTGAATTCAGCATATTAAACTCAATTTTAGCCACTTCATTATAATCTACATAAATAATAATTAGATTCCTATTAAACTTATGTTTTCTGGAAAAATCACTTAACCTACCTCAGCAGTAAGGTAAAGCCTAGAGGGATAAAAATATTTTACAATTAATTCTAAGGGGACATGACTACTGCATGTGTACACTCTGTTACTTGGCATTTCTGTGTAACCTAGCCAATACACAGCATTTTTATTTTTCCCTTCAGCAGAATTGTGATACCAATTGGTAGCATATGGAAGCATTTCTATGTTGTAAGCTATCTTAAGGATAAAAACAAAAAACATGATTTACAAATACTGTCAAATTAAATATGTATTTCCAAATGTACTAGATTGACTAAATAAATCTTTGCATTCCCTGTGATAAAGTTAAAAAAAAAGATTGAATATTTTTCCTTTCTTTTTAGGTAGGGGCCCTGGACTTAGATGCCATATCTTACCTCTCCCTCTTCCCCTGTGGCTCATTTGGGTCAGTGTTAAGGTGCTTCTGGAACCTCCATTTTGAGAAAGAGAAGGGGTCAGACCAGTCATCTATGGATTTTATTGGAAACCAGAGGATATTAGTTTGAATCTCTACTAATTACTTCCTGTGTTACCTGTCTGGGTCTTAGGATTTTTTAGTTGTAAATGGAGGAGAGGAGGAAAGTGACTTAGAATTAAAAAGGGAAAGGCAAGGAATAAGCATTTATATGGCACCTACTATGTGCCAGGCACCATGCTAAGTATCTACAATTATTTCATTTCATCCTCACATCAAGCCTGCAACACAGGTGTATGTAAGGAGGATTTTGTTATCTTTTTAGAGCTCAGTTTCTCAGGATCCATGGCCATGGCAATGTCTAGTTTCCAAGTGTTAGATAATAACTCCCAGAATAGCCCCAAGGATCCTAGATAGTAATTCCTAGAATCAGTGATAGACAGTCCTACTGAGGCTGTACTGTGAGATATGGGGGTGACAATTGATATTTACTACACTTGTGCAAAATGATGATATTGCTAAAGTTAACCTGTGAGCTTAATGTTGGCAAAATGCCTTCTTTGTTTATTGCCCCGTAAAGCAGGTGGGCACTAGTCAGCGAGTGGGGGGAAGCGCTGGGAATCTATGTGTGTCTTAACTGGCCCCATGAAGACTTGAGTGGATTTAGAAGAGTGCACAAGCTGTGCCTTTCTCCACTGACCCCATCAAGACATAGGGATAGTTGCCCCTGTCTTCTTGCTGGACCCTGTGAGAAGGGTTGTTAGGAAATGCTGTAAGAGCTGGCTCTCCCATTATCAGCAACGTTTCTGAGAAGACTAGATTAGAACAAAGCTGATCATTAACCCCTCAAAAGGAGTTTGCCTGTCTGACCAGATCAAGTGTGAGCCTGTTAGAGGCTGGAGTCTGAAAACTCCAGTGCCTCCTGTGTGTTATCTGTGAAATGTAGACACTGTTATTATCCTTTTATTACAGTTGAGAAAACTGAGGCAAAAGGAGTTAAAGTGACTTGCCCAGTAAGTGACACACATTGTGGGAGCTAAACAAGCAGCTTTGGTAGCTTTGATCTTATGAGATTTAAAGCAGGAAAGATTCTTAAAAGTCATCTTACCTAAAATCTACATGTTAGAATTAAGGAAAATGAGGCCAACAAGAAGAAACTAGTCCAAAAGCCAATTATTAAGTGGCAGAGTTAGGATCTGAACTGAAGTGAGGCCTCCTGATTCTCAACCCAGTGGACTTTCTACTGAAATAGTCTCTCACTTCCTGAGATCCACCCACACGTTTCTCTGACCAACATCATTTTACAATACCAGCAACACTTGAGAAATATTGTTGTAACAACATTTGTAACATGTAACATCATTCCACTGATTGTCTGAATTGTATTTGTGACTTTTATAATATATCCCTATGGAACTATGTGCTCCTGATAATGTTATTTTCACCTAATGTGTTTTCACAGAATTAATTAATACCATTAAGTGGGGGGATGCCTGTGAAGCATACCCCTACAGAAGCACAGTGCCTTGCAGTAATAAACAGATGGCTAGACAAATCTAGAGGAGGAAGAAATTTAAAAAAATATTTGATAATGCCTCCACCAGGTTTTTGGTTTTTTTTTTGGTTTTATTCCCATATGTGTGTGTGTGTGTGTGTGTGTTTGTGTGTGTGTGTGTGTTTGTGTGTGTGTGTGTTCAAATAAAACACTGAATCAATGAGGGAAGAGAAACAGGACAGATAAGTTCTAAAATTTGGGAAGTCCTAGAGTAATAACAAGCAGCTAGGTGTCAGAGTAGATAGAGTGCCAGGCTTGGAGTTAGGAAGACTCATCTTTTTTGAGTTCAAATCCAGCTTCTGTCACTTACTAGCTGTGTGACCCTAGGCTTAACTTAAAACCCTGTTTACCTCAGTTTCCTTATCTGTAAAATGAGCTGGAGAAGGAAATGGCAAAGTACCCCATTATATCTTTGCTAGAAGGATTTGTCATTTTTTTTTTTGTGGACCGAAATCATAATTCATCTATGACCTAGTAAAAAAAAGTCCTAAATTGTTCACTGATGTAAGACTTGAACCTGTCTTCCTGACCACAAGCCTAAAACTCTGTCAGTTATTCCACACTCCATAAGAACAGACTTTGAAGACTTAGAGACTGTTTAATTTGAGAAGACTAAAAAAATTTGTAAGAAGAAAATTATAGGAGAATTTTGGCAGAATGATCACCTGACCATCATGGTCAATGCAGAATGAATGAGAAATTAACAAATTGAAACGAAATTTAAGAGTATATATAATAAAGAATTATAACATCAAAACTTCTTCACCCAAAGTGGCTCATTTTAAAGCAAAAATGGTAAAGCTAGTATTATTTTGCAATTGTGTATATTGCTTTGACTTGTTGATAAGGTGTACCAAAGAGGATAACAAACAATTAAAGACAGGGGGGCAAAGAAGAATGAAGGAAGGAAGGAAGGAAAGAAGGAGGGAAGAAAATATTTTTTGGAAGGGGGAAGGCAGGGCAATTGGGGTTAAGTGACTTGCCCAAGGTCACACAGCTAGTAAATGTGTCAAGTGTCTGAAGCCGGATTTGAACTCAGGTCCTACTGACTCCATAGCCAGTGCTCTACTCACTGCGCCACCTAGCTGCCCCTGAAAGGAAATATTTTTGACAACTCACTCAGCAAAATATTAGAAAACTTACTTGTAGAATGGTTTGGAGTCCTCTTTGTTAGAGTGGTGACCATTTTATTTGGTTCAGTTTATTTGGTTAATAGCTATTGTGCACCGTGGGAATGGAGCCATTAACAGAGCTAATTTTTTTAATGTATTAAATGATGACAAAATTTATATAGTGTAGCACCAAATTATTATTACATTTCTAAGCTCCATGAGAATTTTGGGCCAGTGTGTATATGAGAACCAAATATAAATTCCTAATGATATTGCTATGTACATGGGTCATGGCATTTCTTTTCATATTATCATTATTTTTTTTCCCTGAGTCATATGCATTAACGGCCTTGATTCAATCAACCACAAATTTAAATATTAACTTTTGTTAATTCCAAAGTAATTAAGCTTACTAAACCATCCTGATAATTTGCATGTTGTTTTTTATATTGGATTTCAATTGGGCATGTATGCAATGAAGAGTCCCTAAGCAACAACTTAGTTGGGAGAGACTGATAGGGAAGGCCCAGATACAGAGCAAATGAAGTTATACTACTAATTACAATTAATGCAGAAGAATTAAATGAATACTGATTTACTATGCCAATTAACACAAAGAACAGTCCTATTGTAAGATTCCTTTTCTCCTTCAGTAGCATATATTTAAAAGTATTTTCATCATCTTAAGTGAAACCCAGAAATGATGGCCCCAAATCAAATAAAATACCACTACAAACAACAAATAAAAGGAGTCAGGAATGATCGTGATGGTATAACTGAGATGTATATAGTCCTTTAAGGTTAGCAAAACACTTTTACATGCATGCTATCTTATAACCTCACAGCAACTTTGTGAGATAGACATTATCTCCCTTAAATCTGGGTAACTTGAAGTTTCATTCCTTCACTCAACAAAATGTATTAAGTACTCACATTGCGCAGATCATTATATAAGTTTCTTGGAGAAATAATAGAGTTTAAAATACCATCCAACTTCTTAATTAGTTTCATTCACTTTCTTTACTCAGGAAGAAAATGTTAATTAATAAACAATGAGCATTTTAAAAGTGCTTACTGTGTACTAAAATAGGGAACATAAAGATAGAAGTAAAAATACTGGTACAGATCATGAATAAACAAATAAGTATATATGTGTACATATATATACACACACATATACATGCGTATATGTGTATGTACATACTCATATATATATATATATATATATATATATGCATGTGTGTATACATAGTTTGGGGATGGCGCACACTAGCTGCTGGCGTGGAGGGGTATCAGCAAAGTCTTCATGTGATTGACTGGAAAGAATTTTTAACTTGAGGACTAGATCATTTTCAAATAAATTTAAATGCATTTCAAACGATGCCATCTAAAATGACTGAAGAGCTGACCAATGTAATATTACCTGATGGCAGCCTTATCACATTACATTTTTTCCTGTTGCACCTTTCTCCCTTTGTTACTGGCCTTGATAAAGCTGAACAGCTGAGTGTTAACATGAGTCTCAAAAGTTCAATTTCCACTTGATATAATGCATCTGGCTCCTAAATGACACACTTGGAAATACCCTTTTTCATCAATGCTAATCACTGCATTTTCTTTCAGTTTATCTTCGCAGATCTCATCTGTGTTTTGTACTCAAACACTTGGGCTTTAAGTCATTTTCATTTTCTTGTGATTATTTTTTTAAATAATTCTTTGTTGTTATTTTCCCCTCAGTATGATTTTTTGAAAGCATCTCCCTAAAGAAAGACTAAATATACATATATGTGTGTGTGTATGTATATATATAATAAGAGTTTACCTTAAAAGCTCATTAGATCACCCTGTCTCTTCTATTGGCAAACATAAAAATGTAAGGACAAAATGACTGAATTATATTTCGATAAAGATTGCTGCTAGAGAATTCACAGAAGTCCATCATCGTTACCAGGCCTATGGCTAGCAAAGCATTTGGGAATGCAAAGATGTGTTTTTGAAACTGTGCATTGGAAAAGTGTACCATATACCAGATATTGCGCACTCTTTGGCCGTAATTTGGAGAGAACAAATAATTGCTTTTAATTTTTTGTTATATATGATCATCTGAGATCAAGTAAACAGAAATTTCTAAATGTCAATGTATAAAGTATTTTGTAAACAAGAGACACAGCCAGGAAGTCTGTTGGGTTTCTGGAAATATCCCCAGACTGAGAAGTTGACAAGGCAGAGTGCCACTGTAGTCTTAACAGCAACCTTCAGAATTGGGAAAGCATTTCTCTGTAATTAAAGCTCAGTTACCTTGTGAGTTTTAAGGACGATTAGTCTCTGTAAGCTTCTATGGATGATTATATATCTGAGTAAATGAAATAACAGGAATTGTCTATGATTGTTTAATAATTGTTAAAGGAATAATATCGTCCATCTTTAGGCTATGTTAGTCAATCAATGGTTAACAAGCATCTATTAAGCAATTTCAGTATGTTAAACACTGGCCTCAATACTGGAGACACAAAAAAGACAAAAACAGCATATTCTTTTAAGAGTTCACATTCTAATGGGAGAGATAACATGAAAATAACTGGGTATGTACAAGTTATAGACAGTGTAGATAGAAGGTAATTTCAAAGACAAAGCATTAACAGCAGAGGAGATCAGAAAAGGCTTCCTGAAGGATATAGGATTTGAGCTGTCCATTCTTTTTATTTTTTTCTTTTTTTCCCTTTTTTTCCCTTTTTTATTTAAACATTCATTTCTTAAAATTTTGAGTCTTAAATTCTCTTCCCCACCACTTGAGAAGGCCAGAAATATGATATTAATTAAACATGTAAAGTCAGGCAAAACATATTTCCATATTAGACATGTTGCAAAAAAGAAAAGAAGGAAGGAAGGAAGGAAGGAAGGAAGGAAGGAAGGAAGGAAGGAAGGAAGGAAGGAAAACAGACATAAAGAAATTGAAAAAAAAAGTATGTTTCAATCTGTACTCAGAATTCATCAGTGCTATCTGCAGGTGGATAGCACTTTTCATCATGAGTTCTTTGGAATTGTCTTGGATCACTAACATTTAAGATAAAATTTGCTAAGTGTTTCACAGTTAATTATCATTATAAAATTACTGTTATGACATAATGTTTTTCTGATTCTGTTTACCTCACTTTGTATGAGTTCATATAAATCTTTCCAAGTTTTTCTGAAGCCATTCTGCTCATTATTTCTCATATTGCAATAGTATTTCATCAAAATAATATCCCATAACTTGTTCTGCTATTCTCCACTTGATTTTTCCTTCAATTTTCATTTCTTTGCCACCAAAAAGAGCTGCTATGAATATTTTTGTCCCTATAGGTCCTTTTCCCATTTTCTCTAATCTCTTTGAGATACAGAATTAGCAGTGGCATTCCTAGGTTAAAGGCTATGCACAGTTTTAGAGCCCTTTGAGAATAGTTCCAAATTGTTCCGTCTTGCCAATCATGGCAGCATACCTGAGGACTGCTGCAGTGAATAATTTCAAGGGTCTAATCACATAGTATAATGAACTCTCTATTTATGCAGCAATAAACCAAAGCATTGTTCAATAAAATATAGCATAACATTCATGGCAACATCCTTAAGCAAAACATATCATCTAACATGCATATATATGTATATATATATACACATATTTCATATCACTCAGAATGTCATATGGTACATACATCATTGCATTCAGTAGCATTCCCCAAAATACTTGTTTACACAGCACGAGGTCCCGGGCTAAGGTCTTCCTTAGCACAATGTATCCTCAAGGAGTAGCAGAAAATACCACACCACCCACCCCTAGGTCACAGTAAGAACAATCTCCTTAATCATTACCAAGCGTCCAAGTAAAGTCCTCTTTTATCTTGTCTCAAGCCTGACTTCCAAGTCCCATGGATCTTCCTCTATAGGCTGACCACTCCTGACTCTCACCTGGATTCACTTGTAGGCAGCTCTCTACTCCTGTACCAAGTCTCAGCTCATGGGTACTGCCCCACTCCAAAGTCCTACCTGACAGCAGGCTCCAGGGGTTCCTGCTTACAGCTTCTGCTTCTGGAAAAATGAAGCTTAACAGGGCAGCAACACACACCACTAACACCACCATCTCAATTCACCTCCAAAGTCCAGAGGCTCTGTGTTAACAGCTCAGTTAACTTTAACAGATCTCAAAAGGGGCTTAAGCTAAGCCTCCTTCCTGTGGGCAGGTCTCTGCCCTACAGCTCCACTTGCCTTCAAAGTTCAGAGGCACCTTCAGCAAGTCTCTGCCATCAAAAGTCTTCTCTTCACTCTCAGAGGTCTCCTCCATGCTCTTGGAGGTCTCCTCTGTGCTCTCAGATGGGTCTTCCCATCTCTTTTAGGTCTCTCGCCAGCTCTTTAGATTTCCTCTCAGCTCAATGCTCGCAGATCATTGTTTTTCATATCTTAATTCTTCTCTTCACAATGCTGGCAGCTCTCTTAATGTCTTTTCTTCAATGCCCTCTAGATGTCTGCTTCTCTCACACTCTGGGTTCTCCTTATATACAGTTCTAGCGGGCATCTGATTGGCTAGAACTCAAGTCTCTGATTGGATAGAATTCATGCATATCTGATTGGCTAGAACTCAACACACATTCAATCCAGCAAAAAAAAAAAAATCCCACTTTGCTTGCCATTACAGTTTTATAGCTCTTTGGGAATAGTTCCAAATTGTTCCACAGAATCGAGCTTAGTCTTGAAGGAGGTCAGGGCAGTTAAGTGATAGAAGTGAGGGAACAGAATTTTCCAAGAATGAAGAGTGGTCATGGAGACATACCATAGAGTGTTCTGAGCAAGGAATTTCCAGTAGGCTAGCGAAGCTGGATCACGGAGTGCATATGAATGAAAACAAAAGAGAGATGCAGGTTATAAAGGGTTTTCAATATCAAACAGAAGAATTTATGTTTGATCCTGTAGGAAAAATAAAACCACTGGAGTTTTATGTGTGTATATGTGTGTGTGGGGGGGGGTGGATGTGGGTGTTTTGTAGGTGGACAAAGTAGTCACACCAATGATTTTGAGGAATTGCTTTGGCAAAATTTAACAACTTTGGTTTGGGATAAGTTCAATGGTGCAGTGGATTAAACACTAGATCTGAGTTCAAATTCTGCCTCATAGATTTACTAGGTCTGTGACACAGGGTAGGTAAATAACCTCTCTAGGGCTCAGTTTTTCATCCATAAAATAAGGAGTTTATTTGGTCCAGTGGCCTCTAAAGTCCCTGCTAGCTTTAAATCCATGATGATATAAAATGAATTAGAAGTTTGTGTGGAATATCCCAATAGTGAAATATCCTATAGACAATGGGTTTGTGGAGCAGAAGAGAAGTGAGATCTGGATATAGGTATTTCGGAATCTTCTATATATACAATGTAGTGGAAAATCTTTGTGTAATAAGATGTCCAAGGGAGTTAAGTACAAAGAGAAAAAGAAAAAGTCCAAAGACGGAAGAACTTTGGGAAATATCCATCTAAGGGGGATTAGAATATGAGGAAACTTTGAAGAAATGACTGTTAGAGAAAAGATGGAAAAACAAGAGAGTGTGCAATTTCCAGAAGGTTACTAGAGCATTCTCCAGACTTCTATTTTTTCCTCTAGAAGGTAGATGAATTAGGAATGTGTGCATATATACATACACACGCACACACACACACACGCACATATATATATATATATATATATATATATATATATATATATATATATGTATATGCTGCGATAGTTTAGGAGGGAATATTTAAGCTTAAATAACTTCAATCTGCACAAAGTCTTTTAGGACTCCCTATAATTTTTGCATGACACTTGCAGAGAGTAAGAACCAGTGAAATCTGTGCAGGTCCAAAGAACATAGAACATCCCAAGGTGATTTTTTAAAAAAGGCCTGGAATCAGGAAGACCTGAGTTCAAATCCAGCCTCAGACACTTCCTACTGTGTGATCTTGGGAAAGTCACTTAATCTCTGACTTAGTTTTCTCCATAGTAAAGTGGGAATATAACAGCCCTTACCTCCCTGGGGTTATTGTGGAGATCCCATGATACAATAATTGTAAGGAGCTTAGCACAGCACTTGGCATATAATAAGTACTATATAAATGTTAGCTATTATCATTATTATTATTAATATTGTAGACAAAATCATTTTTCAGGTATGTTTTGACAAGATGGTGAATGAGGCATTTTCCAAATCTAAAGTTCTATGAATCTTTTTTTCTGGGTGACAACAATATAAATTGATGCATAGGTCTCAGAAAACAAACCAATGAAGCAGAATGGAGGTAGACACATTGCTAGCTGAACACCTGTAGAAATTTCAATAGTCAGAGAGAATTGTATGTTGGTAAACAGCAAAAGTATTCAAAGCCAGTGAGCACAAAAGAAACTGCTGCTTTAACTATTATTGTTAAAAAACAATTTCAGAATCTAATTTACAGTTGAAAGGAAAGTTTTGTATCTAGCTTGAATTCCATTGTTTACCGAACTAATTCCTTTTTAGATAACAAGACATTCAGAGATCTGTCAGCTGTTCCAAATCCATTCTCATCTCTTCCCAAACTAACCAATGTGGATATAGTACGTTTTGACCTCATGACAGGCTACTAATACACTGAGTCTGTTGAAGTCAATCGGTCCTCAAAAATTCCTCGAAAGTTCTCAGTGCCTGTACGTATACTTTCTTCCTTACTTCTCATTCTAGGAGAGGTGTGCCTTCTTGGGCAGATAGGTGGTACAGTGGATAGAGTGCCAGGCAGGGAGTCAAGAAGACTTATCTTCCTGAGTTCAAATCTGGTCTCAGATACTTATTAGGTGTGTGACTCTGGGCAAGTCACTTAACCCTATTTGCTTCAATCCCTTATCTGTAAAATGAGCTGGAGAAGGAAGTGGCTAAACCACCCCAATATCTTTGCCAAGAAAACCCCAAACGGGGTCGCGAGGACTCAGACATGACTGAAATGACTGAAAAACAACAAATAACTTCTTACTAAAGCTAATCCTTCTATCTCATAGGATCATCAATTTCAAATTTGAATTTCTAAGTTCCAAGGCCATCTAGTTCAACCCTCTCATTTTATCTATAAGAAAACTGAGTCACAAAAGAGGTTAAGTGATCTGGCCAAGGTCAGAGGGCTAATAAATGTTTTGGGCAGGATTTGAATTCAGATATTCCTGACTCCAAGCCCACTGTCCAATCCGCTATGTTATGCTGCTTCTGGCAGTTCAGGAATCATGGCCTACTATCATGTGTCATTTCTTTCTTGTTCACTGCTTCCTTCCAAACTTCCCAGATACTTCAGTCACCTTACCCCTAGAAATGTCTTCTTTGGACCACTCAGTTATTTTGGTTCATGTAGCTATTATTCCATCTTTCTTTCTATCACTTTGCTGCCAAACTTCTTAAAAGACTTTTTTATATCTGATTCCTTACGTCCTGACTATATGCTATCCCTTGAACACCATGCAATCTGACTTCTGCTCTTCCTATTTTACTGAAATTACTCTTTTGAAAACCATGAATGACCTTTGAATGATCAAATGCATTGGCTTCTTTTCAATGCTCATCTATGTCATTTCTAACATTGTTGACTACCCTCTCCTCTAATGAAATAAAGTTAAATGGAATATAATCCAGACATATCTTGCCCTGAGAGTAATTACGGAAATCTAGTGATTCAAGTATCTGCCTTAGGGGTATTTCCCCATAAATCCTTCACTTTTTGTTTTTCTTCTTATTAAATAGAGGAGGAACAATTTTGCCCCCTCCACTTTGGATGAATTATTCTCTGTTTAATTTTTGTTTCTGGATAGGCATAAATATAAACATATATTGTGCAGGTGTGTGTGTGTGTGTGTGTGTGTGTTTGAGAGAGAGAGAAAGAGAGAGAGAGAGAGAGAGAGAGAGAGAGAGAGAGAGAGAGAGAGAGAGAGAGAGAGCTTTTTGCTTCTGCCTGGATCATGAACACCTCTGTGCTTGGTGTAAGGAGTTCCACACGCGTGTTCATTTTTCTTGTAATAAATCAAATTACCACCCATATCTTGTGGAGTCACGATTTTTGGTCAACAGTGTGTAAATAAGATGAGTATCATCCTAAGGTGTTTATTTTGTGAATTCAGGGTAGAGAGGCAAAACCCTGAAAGGTACCAGAGACCTTTTTCTCCTCAGCAGAAACCAGAGAGAGAGCCTGTAATGAATTAGGAGTATTAGTGATATATTAAAGCTTATTCAAACCAGAGGATTTTTTTTCCTTTAAGAACCCAGTGGGGGCAGGGGAAATTGAGATGATCTAAGAAAAGCCTGAATACGTTGTGGAGAAATCATCCACTTTTAGTCTCATAGGACTTTGGATGGGCGGTTCCTCAGCGGAAAGCTTGGTCTGGGGGAAACTATTTGCCTTCCACTCAGCTTTTGCCAGATGACATGTGGCTAGTTGCCAGTGCTTCAATTTAGAGAACTTGGATCCTATATGGGTAAGTTTCAGTGACAATGCAGCTAGTTAGTTGTCTCTTTTTTTCTGAAGCTAAAGAGCTTCTGAAATCACCCACTCTCACCCTCTAGGGTGATTTTAAAATACACTATTTTTTTTAAATTAACAAACACAAACTCAACAAATGAGAGATGGGAGGTGGTTTGGCCAGAAAGCAGTTTGTTAGAAAAATATCTAGCTGTCTTAGTGTACTATAAGCTTAAAATGAATCAAGAATGTGACATTGCAGCCAAATATATAAAATTAATAGAATGTTCAGCTGCATAAAAAGATACACAATGTCCAGAATAAAGGATGTTATCATTCTACTCTGCTCTGCTTTCATCATCCCAGGGAGTATTGTGTACTTTTCTGGGAACCAAAGTTTAGGAAAGGTGTTGACAATCTACCATATACTGAGGAAAAGGTGACCAGCATGGAAAGAGAACTGGACATAATCACATGTTTGTCTCAATGAAAGGGAATGGTAATGTTTAGTCTGGAGAGGAAAGATATGGGGTGAGGATCAAGCATAAAACTCTTAGAATAATCTTAAAACAAGGATAATACTCTTGAAATAAAATAAAATCATGTAAAAGCAGAGACTTACTCTGCTTGGTCCAAGAAAAGAGAATTAGGATAAATTAGGAGAGTGCTGCACAGGGTTATGTTATGGCTTTATTCCAAAATCTATTTCCTAGCACAGCAACCTAAGAGTGAAATGAGCTTTAGACATTAGAAGCTAGCAAGAAATCCTTACCTATGGTTTTCAGGCAAAAACTGGATGACTTCTTTGAAGAATGGGTCATTAATTATACAATTGACTTTACATAGCCTCCGAGTTTGTTTTCCAAACCAGAGTTTATTTGAATTTGTATTGAAAAGATAACACCTCTCCTTTACTTGGGAAGTTGATTTTATGAACCCACTATAAAAGTTCATTCCTATTAAATGTAACCCTATTTGATTCAGTTCATAATTGTACTGACTACTTTTTGCATCTTGACTCTCGTCCAAAGTGTTGGCTATCGTTCCAAGCTTTGTATCATGGGAAAATTTGAAAAGCATATCTTTTATGGTTTTGCCAAATCATTCATCAAAGTGTTGAATAGTATAGAACTTAGGACAGTTACTAGAGATTCCATGGGAAAGCTCTATCCATGTAGAAACCAAGCTAATAATTTCTAAATATTTTGATTGTTAATGTTTTCAACTATGTTTTGTTTTTTATCAAGAATTTCATCAGCTTTCCTTTTTCTTTGTCTGCTTTGATATTCCTGATTATTTGTCCATATAAATTTCATGTTGATTTTATTCAGTTACAAGAAGAAATTCATGAGTCTTTTAATTGTTATTGCATTTAATCTATAAAATAACTTTATGAGAATGACATTTCATTATTTTGATTCAATCTGTCCATAAAAACTAAGCATCACTCAATTTTTCATCAAAATTTTTTTTT
>CM053626.1:77580147-77612111 GCA_028646595.1 Phalanger gymnotis
AGGAAGGGAAGAAGGAAGGAAGGAAGGAAGGAAGGAAGGAAGGAAGGAAGGAAGGAAGGAAGGAAGGAAGGAAGGAAGGAAGGAAGGAAGGAAGGAAATTGCTAGAAGGTAGAACATGGTAATAGCCACTCAGCTAAGTGACCACTAAAATCTGGACAGGTGGTCCTTTAGCCCTCTGAGACCTATCAATAGAACGATTAGCAAAGCTGAAGCAATTTAGTGCCTGAATTACAGGGGTTGGGGGGTGGGGGGGTTAGAGAATGGGAAGTGAGGGAATGGTTTTTCACATATAGCTTACATGAATATATTGTGGAAGATTGATATGTGAATGGATAGAAAGGATAGAGTGGCAACTTTGGCTTCAGTTGATCTATAGAACTGGGAGAAGAGAAAGAAAAGTGTTAGGTATTGAGGTAGGCAAATGAGGAGTGGGAGATGACCCCACTTCGCTCTTTAATGGTTCTGGTACCTCGGGACCTGTGTAAGTAGAGAGATTCAAGTGAGGGGTATAACTGAAAGGAGAGAAAATTTTATCTGGTCTGCAGAGCTGTGAGTGCTGCACTAAATTAGACATGAATAACTGTGGCTAGTGCCCAGTAAAATTCTGTAACACTGATAGTGTTCCCATCTATCCTAGGGAATTTTGAAATTATTTTTCTTTCCTTTTCCCTTTTTTCTTTTTTTTATGAGGGTTTTTTTTTCTTTTTTATTTCTCTTTTAAGGAGTCTAACATAGAGATCATGAAAGAACATGTAGGTTCCATCAGTTAAACAAGAAATAGATATAGTTTTACCAGAAATTTTAAAGCTCTGTCACATGTTGAAGCATTCTGTATTTGATCAGAAATATGATTGAATAGAACTAATCTTCTTAAAATCATGGATGGTTATATTTCTGTCTTTCTATTTCAATGCAGAGAATACTTCCTTGCATATAGTGAATGCTTAGTATAGTAGCAAATATAATAAATGCTATGAAGCTAAAAAAAAGCTTGAATCAAACTGAGCGGAATGCTACAATGTACAAAACCATGGGATATCTATATCTTTAATTCCAATAAGTCAATAGAATTCTTAAGAAAGACAAAACTCATCTGGACAATATCAGGTGAACCACAAAAAAAAAGGCAAGGGGTAAGAGGAACTTCCAAATGAAAACAGACCAAAAAACAGAGCTTTTCAGGTTAAAAAAAGATGAAAGTTATAAAAGTTGAAAAGATGAAAGGTGGAAGTTGAAAAGGAATCATGGGTTGTTAAATCATGCAGAGTTTGGAATGCCCACCATATACCAAATCCCCAAATACCCAAACTAAGAAACACCCTTGAAAGATGAAAGAAGTGGTTTTAGGACAAATAAAAGGAAGTGCTATATCACACAAAAGGTAGTCAATTTATGGACTTTATTACCCTAAGAAAGAGTATAGACTGAAACACAAGTGTTTGAATGTTAGGATGATGGATGCTTAATCTATTACTAAGGTAAGTTTAAGAATGTATGGAACACATACTTTGAATTTTGACATTGGAATGATGAGAGGCACTCATGGGCTTACATGAACCTCCTTGGTGCCAGAGTCACAGAGAAAAATACAGGACTGGAGGATCTAGATGAGCTATCTTGTAACCAAGTTCTGAGCATAATGAAGTGGCAATGATGGGGAAGTGACAAAGAGTCAGATACCTGTGCAGTAGATAGAGCAGTGGACTTGAAGTCAGAGGGACCCAAGTATGAATTTTTTTAATACCCTGGGCTAGTCATTTAATATCTGTCTGCTTCAGTTTCTGTATCTGTAAAATGAATGTAATAATGGTATCATCACATGGTTGTTCTGAGGATATAATGAAATAACAAATATATGTAAAGTTCCTCTTAGTTCTTAAAATTCCATATAAATGTTAGTCATTATTACTGCTACTACTATTATTATTATCAAAGAGTCTGCTGCAACCTAAATTCTAATGGATTTATTATTAAAGTAGCTTAAAGAAAGGAGAATACTAACGGCTAAAAACATCTCAGATCATCTGGATATAATGATACACCTCTGAAATCCCTAAATCTGCTGAGAATCCATACTTAGTACATTTTCCTAGATGTTTGCCAATAGAATAGTTAATGAACTGAAATCTACTAAGAAAACACATACAACAACATATATATACATATATATATGTATGCATATATGAGAGAGGGACAGAGAGAGAAACAGCAACAGACATACATGGATTTGGTAGAGACCATCAAGTACATAGACTACCAATGAAAAATCCAAGTTTAGTACAAATACTCGACTCTATTTAAAAAAAAAAGATTCTTCTATAATGAGAATAGAATCCCTAACAATAATCCTAAAAATGCAAGACATACCAGTTTTTTAAAAAATTCCTGTTTAGGTATATACCTTGACATAAGAATAAGAAAAAAAGATTGTTTATTACTTCTTTTCTTCCCCTATCAGAAGAGTGGCCTTATACCAATCAATTAATCAACAAACATTTATTAAGCAACTATGAGGTGCCAATCACCACACTAAGCCCTAAGGACACAAAAAGAGGCAAAAGTTAGTCCCTGTCCTCAAGAAGCTTATAATCTAATGAATAATAATAAGCATTTATATAGCACCTACTATGGGCTAACATTGTGCTAAATGATCGTATGTATGTTATTATAAGTGATAACAATTTCTCATTCAAATCTTATCATCTGATTTTACAGTTGAGTAAATTGAGGCAGACAGATTAAGTGATTTGCCCAGTGCCACACAGATAGAAATTTTCTGAAGTTGGATTTGAATTCAGTTCTTCCCTACAGTAGGCCCAGTACTCTATCCAGTGTAACATCTAGGTAATTCTTCTATATACTATTTCCCATAGAATTTTCCTGCTATCCATGGAAATAAAAGGAAGGTAAGGCAGAGAGAGAGTGGGAGAGGAAGAGGGAGAGGGAGAGGAAGAGGGAGAGGGAGAGGGAGAGGGAGAGGAAGAGGGAGAGGGAGAGGGAGAGGGAGAGGGAGAGGGAGAGGGGGAGGGGGAGAGAGAGAGAGAGAGATATTATGTTGGACAGGTAGATAAGAAAGAGAGCAAGAATATGGAGATTTTTTTCTGTTCTCTGATGGATTAGATGTTAGCTTTGCTGCAGCTCAGAACTCTGAGTTCAAGCAATTCCCTAGCCTCAGACTTTGCCCACAGCAGAGATTACAGGGGTACATCAACACATCCCTCTGATCTGAGGTGTTTTGTATCTTCCTTTCTTTTAGATGCATTGATAATAAATCCTTTAATAAAATCAAAATTTTGTTATCTCAATCGAAGTCTTCTGCTTTGTGCACTTGGTCTAATCCAACGTTTTTCCTGTCTTTATTTGCTTTAGTAACATGTCAAATTCTTCACATAGAAACTCTGGTAAAGTAAGTTTAGAGTCCAAATTTAGTAGCTCTGCTCTTGTTGATGGAAAAAAAGATTGTCCTACATAAATCTTGGCAACTTTTTTTTCATTTATTCATTGCCTTCCTCCATTTTCATCCTGAAATGTTCTTAGGATAATTTGGCTTAATTGGGTTTCTCACTAAGATTTCACTAAACTCATTTTCTCTCCATTGCTTCTTTCATCTTTATGAAGCAGTACACCTCCTCCTAATCACTACCATCCTTCTCTATAAGATTTCACAAACAAATTTATACTATTAACTGATGTCCTTAGCTGTTTGTCTCCTCAATGTGGCAATTTCCTTAAGAAATGTTGATAGTCTGTGTTGAAGTTTGTTCATTTATACATTTCTATTAGCATATTTAAATGTCATTCTGTAGTTTCCTCATTTGCACACTCTAGTTTCTCATTTTTACTTCCCTCCCCCCAAGTTGCTATTGATTCTGATCTCTCCTTTTACTACACATAGATTGGTTGATCCAGATGTGACTCCCATATCTATAACCATAATCATAATCACAGAATTTCATAATATGAAAATATTTCAGTGCCCACATAGTATAATCTGTAGAAGGAAAAGATTCTTCTCTATAGTACCTTAGTGGTCATCCAACATTTCCCTATGGGTCTCAGATAAAGAGGAATTTGAGGTATTAGGATGTTTAACTGTTAATAAGTTGTTTGTTTTTTTCTTATATCAAAACTAGATATATATATATATA
Organism: Phalanger gymnotis; assembly: GCA_028646595.1. Classification (NCBI taxonomy): domain Eukaryota; kingdom Metazoa; phylum Chordata; class Mammalia; order Diprotodontia; family Phalangeridae; genus Phalanger; species Phalanger gymnotis. The sequence continues at coordinate 77,584,296 of CM053626.1, forward strand.
TATCTCTGCAACTCTTACTCATAACTCTCACTTCTCTCTGGGGAGAAGCAGAACAACTGTTACCAGTGTTCTGCAATATAATCAATTTCTTTTTTTCTTTTTTTTTGGGGGGGGGAGATAGGGGGAAGGGGTGGTAGTTCAGTGTTATTCCATATTTGACATACCTAGTGCTTTCAGAATGTTTTCTTAAAGAGAGTATTCTTGTGTAATTATACTGTTACTGTATTGACTACAAATCTTTGGTTGTTCTCGTTTCTTGCTTATGAGCCTTGCTTTCCAGGTTATTTTTAATGCATCTTCCTTCCCATCCAAATCTACAGTGAGTTTATTGAGTTTCAAAGCATATGGTGATTTAATTTGTAGTTTGTTTTTTTTTTTTATCAAGTTCTCTGTAGAATTTCTGTTTCCTCATTTGCTAGAAGGGATATTTTCACATAAGCAACAGTTATATTCAAGATGGTCTATTTGCTTATAGTCATTGTGTCATACCTTCTGGTTTATAGATATTTCAGTGTAGAGCTGACCAGACATCCCCCTTGTAGTTTAAATTTGAGGTTAGAATAAAAAGAAATATTCATAGTCCATTAATAGTTAACAAAAGGAGATTTACTTAGCCGTAGCTAGGGGAAAATATTTATTAAAGATATTCAGCAATGATACAGTGGATTCAGCTGAATGAAAATTCCCTACTTCTGACTTGCCCATAGCAGTTTTCAAGTCAAGCATCATGGATTGTATGAAGTTTTTCCTGGCCTTTTACTAAGGTGACTAGGAAGCAACATCAATGACCCAAGCCATTAGTAACCCAAGTTAATTAAGTTTCAAGCACCATTTCAGTACCTTTCAAGGGAAAGAACTAAACCAATCTTTTAAGGCAGCATATTCTGGTGGATATTCACCCTACCACAGATGAGATCATTATAATTCACTTACTCCAATAGTACTTAAATTAATTGGTCACGGGGCAAGTACTTCATATTTAGAATACCAATACTTCTATAATTTCATCATTATAGACATCTAAAAATTGTGATCCTTAGCATCCTCTGTCCATTTTTCCACTCTTTCTCATGATCAGTGAAGAAGTAGGGTTGCACAGGATTTCAGTACATTATTTATACATATGTGCATATGCATGTATTGTGCATATTATATGTAATATGTATAATCATATGTGAATGCATATGTAAATGTATGTATACATTACATATATTTATATGACATAGATAAATTTATAATCACATACAAATATAAAATAATAATAATTTATGAATAAAAATGTCACCATATGTTGCTACAGAGAAATAATTCATCAGCAATTTGCCAGTATACTGAGGACAAGTTTCTCCACACTTACCTAGGCTGGTGTAGTGCCAATGCAACACTCGTAGCACCTATAGTGGCTATGACTTTGCTGGCATAGTTCTGAATTGCAAAATATAACAGACTCATCATTGAAGGCAGAACCACGAACACCAGAGAACCAAATCCCAACCCCAGAAAGCCAAAATGATCATAGCAACAAAGAAATCTATACACATTAGTAATGCACCCACATCTCCAAGCCTTCCCTCTGTCCGACCTTCCCACAAACCAAGCTCCCTTAAGCAAAATGCCCCTCTCTCACCTATACTAGCTGCTGCTTTCTCTGCCTCCTCTCTCTCTCCCCAAGCTGAACCTCCAACTTCCTGCTCCACCCCTTCCTGCTCCATCCATTTGGTAAGCTCCTCCCACCACAGGATCATGTGACTCGGGCTTCCATGTGACCCAGGCAGGTCACATGGGCCTATTAATGGATGGGAAAGCTCTTTCCATTTACATTACCATTACAGCTGGCTCTCATCAAGTACACATAAGCCTGCTGCTAGGACCTTTCTTGAAATGTTTTACCCTGCAAGATCCTGTAGAGTGCTTTACGCATAGTAAATTATTAATAACTGGTTGTTGACTCCAACCAACTGGATTTTTCTCCTTGACATTGTGATACTAATGATTGTTATTTTCCTTTTGGTATTTTTCATATTATAGAGAAGGCAAACATTAAAATAACATAGATGTTCTGGGAAAGGCAATTCTCAAAATATAATGGAGGGGAATAGAACAGAAAGAACAAAAAGGAGTATGTCTAAAAGGAAAACTAAAGATGGTTAGGTAAAGGAATATGAAGTAACTAGATATGAATAGCTAATGATGTTTCAGTTAAAATGAAAAAAGACTAAGAAAGATAAGTATTATTAAACTTATAAAGAACTATTTCAATAATGAGTAGTGTCTAGAACATAACTTATGAGACACTTTTGTTTAAAATCCCAACAGCAAGATGATATATTTTCTTAAAACAACCATAATTTCTCTCAAAGGAAGAACAAATTTTTGATGGTATTTGTGTTAATATGTATGTATATGTATATATCTATGTGTATGTTCTGAGAACTTGTGTGAGAACACAAGTTCTGAGAAAATAAACCAGGGAAATATGAAGAAGCTAAAAAGAATGTACTTTTGTCTTCACATTAATTATAGTAAACAGCATGGCAATACATGGCTTCAATAGAAAACTCAAAAGTGATTATGTATGTAAATAAAATTAAAGAAAAATTTGATTATGGATAAGTATACATAAGCAATTATCTCTTTGCATTTACTAAAATTGGCACTACAGCTGTCAGAAGTTGCTCCTGCAGATAACCAATTACCGCATTATGTCATTTTAAAACTTCAGTTGAAAATCTAATCTATTACTTTTCCTCAGCTCAAAGTAACTATTTTGATTTCTATGGAAAGGCAAACATTATTATTTGACATTTATTTAAAATTATATTCTTGTGCTTCTCTTTGCCTCAGGAGAGCCAATACAGATTCAGAAGCAATGATGCAGCATGGATGGGTTGAAAGTTCCTAGAATTGAAATGAGGAAAGTCGAGTTCATATCCCTGTTCCAATCCTTTCTAGATCGATGAATGCCATAACTTCTCTAAGCCTTAATTTTCTCATCAGTAAAATGGGGAAAATAATATTTATGCCACCTGATTCACAGGGTTCTTTTAAGGAAAGTGCTTTTGCAACTTTAATACACTGTTTAAATATGACTTGATGCACAGAGGCAAAGCTACAGATACTGGTACTATCCAATAATAATCATTGAATAAAGGGAAAATTTGGTCCTGACAAAATAGTAATAGCCAGCATTTATGTATTGCTTTAAAGTTGCAAAACACTTTAAATATATTAGCTTATGTGAGCCTAACTTGCGACCTTGTGACATAGGTACTATCATTATTCCCATTTTCGCATGAGGAAACTGTCTGACAACAGTTGGCACTTGCCTACTGGCACAAGGAATGATGTCTGAGACAGGATTCAAAATCAAGTCATCCTGATTCCAAGTCCAAGGCTCTCTGTTCACTTCACTACTTAGAGTAACTGCCTTTGGCTCTTTCCAAGGCTATTCTTTTCTGAATGTTCTTTCACTTTCCCTCATTACCTGAAAAAGAGCCTCTAGTATGTGCTAATGTCATTTTAATTCTTTAATGATTCTAGTTTTCTCTTATCAAGTAGTTGGGAGTGCAAAGAAATACAATTACACATCTAAACTGACTAGTGCATTTCCTCAAGGGAACCTAAATCCCTGAAGATGTAAAATCTTTCAACTGTTTCTTTCTTAGCTGTTGCTAAATTGAACTCGTGTGGGGAAGGGGAATAAGAACATATGTAGCCCCTACTAAGTGCCAGGCACATTTTGTTTCTTTTAAAAAATATTGTCTCATTTAATCATCACAAAAACCCTGAGAGGTAGGTACTATTTTTATCTCCGTTTTACAGTTGAGGAAACTGAGTCAAGCTGAGGTTAAGTAATACCTTCACTCTCCAGTATTTTTAAATAATTCTGATTTCTACTTGTTGAAAGTTAATAGAACAAATGCCAAAAGAGTATATACCAATCTCAACTTGTAATCTTCATCTATATTATTATTGTTTTTCATCTTTACTTCTTCACAAAATCCTTCTGTGATGTCTCATCATGGAATGGAAGTGCTAATAGATTCTTGAAGGCTATGTCAGGAAAGTACAAGCTCTGGCAGGTTCTATCAAGCTGGGAATGCTTAGAGTCTGGGCTCAGGAACAAATTGTGAAATATTTTCTGGGCTTCCATCAAGTGTGAAAAAAAATATCAATAACACCCTGGTTACCCAAGAAATAAAAAAATACTGAGGGCTCTCAGACTTGTGTATCCAGTTATGGTGTTAGAAAGAACGCAAAGGGGACAGAGGATACTAAAAGGAGCAGTTTTTAGATCATCTATGAATATTAATATAACCTACTCAGTTACTGATGACTTCTTTATAGCTTCTAATTCCTCAAATCAGAGCCTTTCAGTGGTCAGTGACTCATCTTTCCTTTATGAGGTAAAATGGATGAAATCCATCTTTCTGTCAGTTACGAAGCCTAAAGTCCTTAATGCATCTTCCCATAACCTCTAGTTGTTGTTTTCCCCCTAAATTATCACTTTGTAAGTTACAACCTTGAAAATCTAAAAACAATCAACATGCAAATGAGCTGAGTGACCATAATGCCCTCTACCTGGGATCATTTTATTTCCCATCCCTCCTCCCCCCCTAAAAAAAACAGTCACCTCAGTACATTCACGTAAATGGAAGTTTTTCTTACAGTTCTCCTAAAAGTCTGCCTCTATGCACTTTATTTGAAAAACTGGGTTTCTGCAGAGGTTGATTTGTATCACTTTTTCATTTGCAAAAGTTCTAACCTTTACTGCAACCAAGTAGCTCACATACAAAGAGACAGTATGTTACTCATGTTAGTTGGTTTTCTTCCTGTTTGTTTCATTTACAACTTTTCATAAGATAATTCGCATAAGCTAGATTTCACACCAGGCTCTCTGCAGGCTCTTTTCTCATTTGCTTTTTGTTTACATTTTTTAAAAGTCAATATTGATTGTGATTTTACTTCATTCTCCATATATTCTATAATTTTTGCAACTAAGCTGCTACTCTAATCTTTTGCTACTGTGTTTTTCTGTGATAGGTAAAGGACAACAGAGTGGATAGATAATGGGACTAGGAGTCAGGAAGACCTGAGTTCAAATCCAGCCTCATACACTTATAAGATTTGTGATCCTGGACAAGTCACTTAACCTCTCAATGCTCTAGTTTCCTCATCATAAAATGAGAATAAAAACACCTATCTCACAAGGTTGTTGTGAAGATGAAATCAATTAATGTGCATAAGGCACTTTGCAAACCTTATAGTCTTACACAAATGTTAATTACTATTATTACTATCAATAATAATTATTATTATTATAAATTGTAATGTCTCTCCACTTATAAGCAGATTAAATATTTGCTGTCTGAGCAGATTTCCGAGGACCTTCAGACTTTATTGTCATAACTTTTTCACTGGACACATTTCTGGAAGAAATATTGATAATCAATATATTTTATTAATTTTCACTTTCTTGTAGTCAACCATTTGTTTAAATAGGCTTGTGGGAGCTTCTCCAGTTTCATACTTCTCAGCCTTATCTTTTTTCTTCTAATCTATTGTATTTTTACCTTTACTCTAACCAGCAACTGATTTGACTTTAGGCTGACTAACTGAAACTGCTGAGAAAAATAAATGCTCTTTCATTAGCCTAGTAACTTTATGCTTCCTATCTTTCAAGATTTAATCAATTTTATTTTTGTGTGACATGTTTGATGCTTTCCGTATTCAAGAAGAGTTGAGCCATCACATTTGGACTCTACCATACCAGGACCTTACCTCCTCCCTATAAATCTCAGTTATTGCTGTTGTTGTTTTATTGGTGTTATTGATACTATGTGGAAAGGCAGCAATTGCAGTTTGGAAGGTAACAGAAGAAAGAGTCACTTAAGCTGACCAGATACTTATAAGGGATATCATGGCTACCCTCTCATCACACATGCCAATGTCACAACTCCCTGATATTTTTAATACATTTGTATGACACTCTAAAGTTTTCAAAGCAATTCTGCATACATGTCCTCATTTAAACATCAGAGTTATCATGTGATGTATGAACTATAGTCATTCTTATCCTCATTTTAGAAATAAGGAAATAGAAGCTCAGAGAGGTAGAGAGTTTCCCATTGACACCCTGATGATATCATGGTCAGGATTCAAACTCTAAGTTTCCTGACTCCAGATCCAATACTCTATTATTTCCCAAAATGATTAATGTAGAGTGGTATGCAAAGTACTTGAGACATGGAACAATTTATAAGGTTTTGTCTTGTGATATCAATAATCATATAGGACTGCTTCTGCTGAAACTCAGCTGATGGAATATGTTTGATGCTTACTAGATGAAAGTGAATTGAGCTCTAATCTCTTCACCTGTTCATATAGAATTGGCGGGGGAGGGTGTTGTAAATTGAACTAGATGACCTCTAAAGGCTCTCTCAACTTTACAGCTACGATCCAATGATATTATGTCAGTATATTGATAACTGCCAATAAGTGTGATGATTAGCTGTGAATTCAACATATACAATAAGTGATACATTAGAGACGATGATAAACTAGTATAGTCACGGAATGCTTCATAGTGGTGTTTCCACAATCTGGCTAGCAGCTTCTGTGGGGGTGTAAGATCCACCCACGGCCAGCACCCAGAAAGCTGCCAGCACACTGCAAAAACACAGGTTCTTTTGATCTACCTTAATAAGGAGAGCAAGGTGAAGGGGTTGGCAAGCTTACTCTAATTCAGCACACAAATATCATTCACTTAGTTCAGGGGGAAAAGCTAGCACCCTGAACTTCAGAGCAAAATACAAGCAAATTACAAACATCAACAGACAGACCTTGTCTGATTCAAATCCTAATACATAGTTACCAGAGTTCAACAAAGTCTCAGCATCCGGGTTTACAAGCTGGAGGGCTCCTTAGCTACAGCTGCCTGGAGTCTCTTCATCAACACCATCTCAAGAGCCCTTAACCAAATTACAAACAGACAGACCCAATACAATTCATAGTTACCAACATCTAGGTTCAGCCTAGGAGCTCAGAACAAGGGCTGGCCCAGAGTCACGTGCCACCACTGCTGCAGCAAAGAGCTCTAGAGAGGAGAAGGCCAATCCCTGGTTTTATATCTTTTTCAGGGTCAGGAGTGAGTCACACATGCGACTCACCCATGTGACCTAGAATCACCACAAAGTGTGACTTAAATCCACTTGGTCTAAAAGCCTCTGCTGTCCCAGACATGTAAAGTAGGCCCTTCCTGGAGTTAGCCCCACCTTGGGCCCTACCTTAGTTGCCAATCCACACCCACATAGGTTTTACACCTAATAGGGGTTTGGGCCTGGGGCTTAGCACTTAGTAAGATTCAATGAAATAGCTGAATTACTCAAAGCAAACAAAAGCCAAACTCTTGAAGGGCACTTGTTGAATTAAGTGCTAAGGAGCCCATTTTGCTTACCAACACTAATGGAAGCAAGACCTGAGTCTTGAAGAATGAGTAAAATATGAATTGTTTCTAAAGGGGAGCAGGAAAAGACTACGGGAAAGGAGCATAATGAGTTAGGATGCAGTGTGGACAACGTTCATGGCTCAGTATGGCATCTGGCAAGTAATAAGTTTTTTATTTGTTTATTTTTAAGAATGTGTGTCATTTGTTTGATGGATTGTTACTAGGACAGTAAACTATTTTGTCTTCTGTAGAAAGGTAGGAAGAGCTAATGGCAGAAGGGCCAGTTTAGACCAGATTTGCAGGATTTTGAATGTTGGTTTGAGGACTTTTGACTCCTCCCTTAATTTTATAAAGAAGATTATAATCCATATATCTGAAAATTGCTTTCTTTTTTAATTCTTGCCTTTTTTATTTTTAGTATTATTTGTTAATTTCAACAACATCAAATCTCCATCATCTCCCTTTAAGTTTACAACTTCAGAATCTAGTGACTGCATTTGAATATTTCTCCTTGGTTTAATCTTTTTTATGTGTTTTGTTTCATCTCTATCTCTGTCTGCTACCAAACTGTGGTAGTCAATGAAGGCTGTTTTCAACGTTCTGTTCTTCTTTCTCTGAATTTGGCAATCTAATTTACTGCTATGGCTTCAATTTTAAATTCTATGAAGTTAACTATGAAATCTGAATGTCCTTCCCTTACCCTTGAGATTTAGGACAACATTTCAAGCTATTGTCTGGCTGTTCTACCAGCACTTCAATCTCAACATGTTCCAAATACAACATATCTTTTCTCCTTGAAAACAGATAATCCTCCTACATTTCCTTGTTTTTGTGGAAAGTACTCCTTTTCACCTAGGCTCAAAAGCTCAGAAACATGCTGGATCAACCCTTTCTTCATTCCCCAAATTCAATCAACTACTCCATTCTGTCTTCCCTATCTCTGAACCCTCTCTCAAATTTGTCCACTCTTCTTCATTAGCGTGATTTCCGCTATAGTTCAGGGTCTCGTTACTTCACACCCAGCCTATTTTAATAATTTCTTAAGTAGGCTACAAATTTATCAAGGAGAATACATTGTTTTCAAAATGGAAATTATCAACAACCATCTAAAAGAATGCTCCAAATAACTGACAACAACAACAATCACAAAAAGCAAGTTAGAACATCTTGGAAGCTGCTAATATTTCTTAACTATAGTTCTTTATTGTACAAGAGCATTCTATTTGTGGGCAGAAAGCAGAGAATCATTGGAAAAGAGAAATGTCGATAAAATCACAAAAAAGTTTTTGTTGTTGTGGTGGTGGTGGTGGTATACTGGTAGTGGTGGTGGTGATGGTGGTGCTTAAAGTAAAGCTATAGCTATAAAGCCAAAGTAAATAATATGACCATGTAATTATCCTGATAATTTCAGCCCTAAATTCTGGCTGTCAACTCAGGTTTTAGAACTTTGATAAATCCAATTATCCTAATAGTTTCTCAGTTTCTATATTAATTTGCAAATTTAGACCTTAAAATGGGCAAGATCATATCAAACTCTCAAAAATAATAAAATGAAGTTTAAAAAATAAGTAATACATTGATTAGACGAACTGTGGATAAACTATGGAGAGCATGGACAAGAAATATGTAGGATGAGAAGACAAGTATAAATTATTATTTGACCTGATGAGAGAATATCCACTTCGATGAAACCACAGAGCCTTTATTCCTCTTTAAAGGTGGACTTTAAAGGTCTGATCCACACGCCAATGGACTCTATGTCCTTCTACTTTTTCATATAATGCTTTCAATGGGTCTCTATTCATTTATCTCCTCAGTTACACTTTATATAAAGTGCTCAAGAGCAGAAGTTCACCTGAATTCCTGCCAACGATATACAGATGTTATGGAGTGTCCGTAGCAATCCTGAAAAATGTGTTGTATGAATGAAAATGAATGAGTCTTTTCTTAAGCCTTCTCCAAACACTGCAATGATATTGCTCAATTTTGAAAAATCCTTTATCCCAATGAGTTCTAATTGCTCCTTTGGCTGGAACTTCCATTTCCTTAGCCAAAACTATTGGGAAAAAAATTCCCCCCATCTACCCAAGCACCTCTTACAGCACAAGTATCATTGATAGTTTTCTTCTGGTGGTGATTTAGTCCTTGTCTCATTATGGCTACACCACAGAAAACTTCTATCCCCTACAAGTAGTTCAAATGCTGTTAATACTTGTTGTCCCCATGCAGTATTCCTGGGAAAGGTACTGTAAACTGAAATAATAGATGCTGAATCCAGTTTTCCCAAAGGAGTAAAGACATGATAGTATATTACTTTCCTGCCCAAGGTTCTATTCTCTACTTTAAAAAAAGAAAAATAAAAATAACCCACAGCATCACAACCAAACAACCTCAAAATAAATACCTGTATAGAAAAAAAGCTCCATAAACTATCTGTAAATTAATCATGGAAATACAGTTAACAATTACATAAATATATTCAATTAATCAATGAGCAGTAATGAGAAGCAGTATGGAAAAGTGGCTAGAGAGCTGACTTACAAGGAGGGAAGACCTAGGTTTAACTCACAAATCTTATACATTCTAGCAGTGTGACCCTAGAAATATGTAATGGTAAGAAGGGTGGGCCTTTTTTTTTTTAACTGTTTTCTCTTTTGGAATGCTAAGGTAATCAAGTACCTTTGAGTCTTGCCTTTCAAATGTAATAGCAAGCAAAGCAGGACTTTTTGATGTTTTTTGACTGAGTGCTTCTCAGCCCTGAGGTAATCAAGTGACTTTGATGAGTCTTGCCTTTGTTTCTTTGATTACATCAAGAATCTTTGATGACCTGCTTAAGAAGAAAGCCTAGCTCACATGGGTTTGAGTCTCACGGTTGTGACACCCTCTGATCTTGAAAAGGGTATATAAGATCTGAGATTGGCATTTTGTTTTGAGGCTTGCCCTCATTGGAAGAATGTAGTGTGATTTTACCAGACAAAACTCTGGGTAGCCATCATTGAGCCTTAGCTTTGAAAACCCAAATGTTGCTGCTTCTCTCTCTGGTAACTGTTTACGAATTGCTTGGACAGACAGCTAGAAGCCTGTCTGCTGATTTGTGTTATTTTGCTGTTTATATAATTTCTGCTTGTAATTTCTGTCTGTGTTTTCTCTGAAGTTCAGGGTGCTGACTTTTCCCCCGAACTAGGTGAATAGTATATGAATATTTAATTAAAGTAAGATTGTAAACCCCTTAAAGGTGCTTTCCTTAGAAAAGCAGATCAAAGAACCTATGCTAGCAGCCCTCCTATGTGCTCCACAGCAGGTGCTAGCAACATTGTTGTTAAAAATTGTTACTTAAATTCTGTGCTCTAGGTAACTTTATATGACTATTATAAATTGCAGAGAAAGTGGCAGCCTGCATTAGTGGAAGGAGTTTCCTCACACAAAATTTCCCTATACCAGGAAAATCACAGGTCTAGTTCCTGTCCTATTCTATATGTCAGGCATTGTGCTACACAGGTTGGAGATAAAAAATAAATGAATAAAACAATCCCTACTATCAAAAAAAACCTAAAATTCTGTGAATGTAGTCAATATATAATAATATGTTGTCAAAGAATGTAGTTCTTTTCTCTATAATATGTATTTTGTCAAGTTCTAGGTATTACTAGGTTATTGACCAACAGCTTTCTAGTAGTCTAACTTATAAGTCCCCGTCAGTGTACTTCCTCCATAGATTATCAATTTATATCAATTAGCCAGTCAACATTAATTAGTTCATAGAAATACGTATTTACTAGGGTAACATAGTAAAAATAGCTGATACAAAACATCCCCTAGACCTGGGAAACACTCTCCCACAAGTACATAAAAAATCCAGGGGCAAGTTGGCATAAACTTAGAGAACATGTATGGCAAAAAAATAATTCATAGCTCCTGATTGTTAGAAGTTCATTTCTTTTCTTCTTTACTTTCTCTTAGGAATCATGTAGTTTTCTTCTAGACTCGTTGTAGAGTTCTCAACTTATTTTCACTCAGTATGTCTAGTTTGTCTTCAGATCCTTATCTGTGATTACTGTTCTGAGAACAACGTTAGGGTATTCATAGGAAGGCCAATATTTCCTGATGTCCTGAAGTTAACAAGGTCTTCTTATAATCAAGTGGAGGGGAAAAGATGAAATCTCCCACCATTCACCCCCTAGCAATTACCTTTTAGGGGACTGAGGTTGCTTCGACCCACCACATTGATTTTAGACTGGCTATATCTTTTATCTAAGCCTCACAAGGCATGATGAGTCTCATCAACTATTCTAGTATATTTTCTGTGTAGCGTTATTTTACTTCATCTAATGTCTTTTGAGTCTTCCAAATTCATTAAAGGGCTCCCCACATAGACCTAGTTTAATTCCTTTGGCAGACTGATTGATTCAATAGATGGGACTAACTTGATGAAGATATCAAGGTATCAAGGGCTAGAATATCTTCTGAGTCATATTAAGCAAGGTGGAAGTGATTCATTCATTGATTCTATTGTGCCCCCCTCCCCCAACTTAGAGAGGCTTAGGGGAAGATATACAAGTAAATGAAATGGTGTAGTTTGACCTTAGATAACAAACATACAGTTCAGGATCAGTGCAATGCTTGAAACTTTTCCTACTTGGCACGTGCTAGATGTAGTCACATGCTAGCAGCCCTCCTGTGTGTTCTTGTTGTTGGTCCTTCGCCTCCACAGCAGCTGCTAGCAACATTGTTGTTACAAAATGTTACTTAAATTCTGTGTTCTAGGTAACTATAAGATTATTATAAATTGCAGAGAAAGTGGCAGCCGGCATTAGTGAAAGGAGTTTCCTCACACAAAATTTCCCTATACCAAGAAAATCACAGGTCTAGTCCCTGTCCGCTGTGATTAAAAAGTTGCTATGTCAAAAGGCTGATGACATTATTTCCCGGTCAAGGCTAAATGACTATTGCTTTTATCCAGTTTAACACTTTAGTGGTCCACTTTAGTGGCCCAACCTTGCAAGTTTTCATAGGTCAAGCCTATGTTATCATGACAGATCAAGAGAAAACTTAAGTGAAGGTTTTAGTTTTTTTTTATCTTTTCCTTTTTATGGACAAGTTCCCCACAGCCTATGAAGGCTTGTTAAAGAGGAAAGAGCACTAGATTTGGATTACAAAAAATGGAGTATTCATGACAGTACAATTAGTAACTTTTGGTATGACCTCGGTATAGTTACTTCACTATAGGTCTCAATTTCTTATTTTTTAATATAAGTATATTAGATTAAATGATCCCAGCTATGGCCAAATCCTTAGATCCAGTTATGACAGTCTAGGGGGAGCTTAGGATATAGATTGAGCTATTTGTGTGGCATAAAAGCTAGAAAATACAGAGTTCCAAGTTTCACATCTATCGCTTTCTGCTCTACAGCCCTAAGCAAATTTATTTCATAATGGTGTATGAAATGCTCAAAGATTATAAGCTATAGACAGTGCTGACCTGTGTTGGTAGATGGAGTTTCTTCAGATGGGAGTCCCTGGTATCAAAAAAATCACGGTCTAGTACCTATTCCTATTCATAAATGGGTTCTTGTCTAATGATACAAGAAATACTTCACTTGGTTCATAATAAGTTTGACAACATAACCAAAGAAACAGATGGAAAAGGTAACACTGACATGAGTAATCAGGACTGACTTGCTGAAGGAAATAAGCTTTGTAGCTCAGTAGGTTCTGTGGACACTTAGTGTGCCCTTAGTAAACACTTACAAAATAGAACTAAAAGCACCTCAAGAGGAAAAAAAAATGAAGAAACGGAATTTAAAATGTTCAAAAGATCTGAAGAGGTTACTGAATTCACCTATAGTTGTAATATGTTGCATGCAAAAGGCCCACAAAAACAACAAGCTTAGTAAAAAAAAAGTGCTAGAAAACATAGACCCACTTTTAGACACAGTTTTATAATTGTGAGTCACATTTTCTGCAATTTCCTGAGGGAGTTTTGTTTTAACTTTCAACAACTGAGTGTATTGGCAAATACTTGGCAACTCATAACTTAATAAGCAACAAAACCCTACCAATCAATAAACTGTGAAATGACAAATATTAGCAATTAAAGTGGAATGTAACTGAAGCCATATCAGAAAGTAAACTCCTTCCCAAGGCCTGTTGCTTTATGGGAAGTCGTGGTGGCATGACTTGGCTCTGATTTTCCCCTCCAAATGGAAAGCTCTGGAAGAGGGTCTTGATTTAAAGCAGAGCATACAAATTGCTGTTTAGTACCTTTGTTAAACTGGATAAAAGCAATAGTCAATTAGCCTTGACCAGGAAATAATGTCATCAGCCTTTTGACATAGCAACTTTTTAATCACCAGTGTAATTGGCAAATTTTTCTTTTGTGTCTACTGCAATGTAATTAGCATAGACTTGAATGCATTATTCTGTTCTTTACTATGCATGTACTATAATGCTTGTGCTACTTAATTGTTAGGGATAAATACCTGATTTATATCATTTTTATTTTACCTGAATGATTCAAGACTTAAAGGGAGACTTTGGTTTTCTCTATTACTTACTCTAAGAAATTTGAAAATGAAAGCCTTAAAAAAAGAAGGCCTTAAAATCTCAAAGAAAATGTGGTGGCTACAAAGGCATCAAATATTCAGGAAGAAATCCAGCGGTTATACTGGTGGAATATGGCAAATACAAAAGAGGCACAGTTACCCAGGTGCTATTGAGATTTACAGAAATAAGATCAGGTTGACAAGCTCCAGTATTTAACTTAGGGTAAATAGGATGCCTAAGATAGTTTTTTGAAAGTATGCAACTAGAAACTTAGGGCTGAAGGTACAAAATGTATAAGTAAATAAAGACTGAAACTCCTTTATGTATGTTTTGTCATTAGTTTGCTTCAAAACCAGGATAAGAAGGTACAAAGGAGTAACACAGAAATATGCATATCTAAATCTGGAATTAATTTAATACTATTCCTTTACAAAAATTCCTGTTGTTTTGAGAGAGGCTTGGAGAAGACCCTGGGTTTTCAAAGTCCTGTGTGTGGTTTGTCTTTTGCTCCTGAAGAGGACCATGACATCAGGAAGATGGTGCCATCACTTGCAAGTGAATTGGATTTAAGTGAGGGAGGACTGTGCAAAGTCACCATCCTCATATTTGCCTCCAGAGCCATCTAGGTCCAATGGCCAGATATAGATCAGGACATCTGGAGATGACCCATGATGCAGTGGGAAACCTTGGCTTAAAAAAGCCAAGGTTTTTTCCAAGTTCTCACTTGGACTGAGGCAACGCTCATTCACTGATTAGGCCCATGTAAGAAGTGAGTCAAGAGATTTCCCCCTTTAATTAAAAAAAAAAAATTGACTTGGAGGGAAAGACGCTCAGGATTTCTGGACTAAAGAGAAACAATTACTATTTACATTCATTCTGGGCGAGAGGTTCCCAAACTCACTTGGCCTACTTCCCCTTTTTCAAAAAAAAAAAAAAATCACTCAGTGCCCCTCCCATCCCGGAAATCTACTATCTTTAACCCTTTAACAGTTTTTCTGAAATTTGAGTCATTTCAAAAAATATAATTTTTAAATGAAGTATCTTAAATTTAATAATTTATCATAAAATTATAAGTTTTTTCCTGCGTTGAAATTTTGATGATACAATTTTTATGTCATGTAACCATATAGTAATATATTATAAACAAGTCATTACATACACATATTCCTGCCTATGCATGCTGGACTTCTCAACAATGCATGATATGCTCACCCACCAACACTTGCTTGTTAAGACCTGTTGGCAGACTTGACCACTGATTTGTTAAAAATTGCATTTTGTGCGTTTATGTGGAAAATGATGTAATCATTACAATTTTAACTCTGTTATGCAACAGATAAAACATGTGTGAATGGTTTTTCAAAGTTTTTTGATCTTCTCTTCTTTCCTTATGTTTCTGCCATCCTCTTATTTTTATTCAACGCCCAGCCAACTACACTCATGGCTACTCCTGCCCACCCTGGATCATTGCAGTACCCCCCAGGAGATGGTATCACCCACTTTGGGAACTTATGTTCTGAGCTATCAAGGTCCAAAAAGTAACCATTAAGTAGTACTTGGGCAGGGACTTATTGTTGGCCAATCAATGAGAGCCAGAGTGAATTGGGTTTAAGGCATAGTCTTTAAGAAATGTAGCTAGTAAACCCCAAGATATCAAGGTAGGTTTCAGTCATCAAAATTTACCTTCCTTTGGGCACAGCACTCTCAGTTAAGGGCCTGAAACCCCATTTTAGGAGAGGAGAGGAGAGGAGAGGAGAGGAGAGGAGAGGAGAGGAGAGGAGAGGAGAGGAGAGGAGAGGAGAGGAGAGGAGAGGAGAGGAGAGGAGAGGAGAGGAGAGTTTTGTTGCCCAACTGAAAATGGGCAGTTGGGTCCCCACTAGAGCAGCTCAAACTATTCACAGGTTGTAGTTTTCCTTTGTTCTCAAAGAGAATCATGCCATCAGTAAGATGATGCCAAGACTTGCAAATAAATTGGATTTAAGTGAGGAAGTACTGTGAAAAGTCACCAGCCTTACTTTCTCATCCATAGCCATCTGAGACCAGTGGCCAGATATAGATCAAGACTACTAGAAATGGCTCAGCTCTCAAAACCTATGCCAATAAAGTTAGAATTCTAATTACTTCAACAAAGCAGAAAGGGTTTGAATATGACCCCAAAGATATGACTAGCCCACCCAAATGTGGGTTTTGCCAGAAAGTTGAGTAGGTGATACTTTTTGGCTATTGTTGTTGTTCAGTCATTTTCAGTTGTGTCTAACTCTTCATGACCCCTTTTTGGGCCTTCTTGGTAAAGATACTGAAGTGTTTTTTCATTTCCTTCTCTAGCTCATTTTAGAGATGAGTAAATTGAGGTAAACAGGGTTAAGTGACTTGCCCATGGTCACACAGATAGTAAGTGTCAAAAGCCAGATTTGAATTCTGGAAGATGAGTTTTACTGACTTCAGGCCCTATGCTCTATCTACTATATCACCTACCTGCCACCATAGTGATCCATAAAATATTTACAACTGCAATATGGCACCCTGTCCTTTTTTGAAGAAACAATGACTGAAAAGAGAGGCAGACAGTACTAAAAAGTATATATTTTGGGGCTTATACAAATGTTAATTCAACCAGTGATAATCTAAATATGAGTTCTTTGTTCAGTGACCAAGTTGGTATATGACTGAAAGAACTAAACCACATCCACAGAGATTGTCTCAATAGAAATGGAATAAGAAGACTTGAAGAAGGCACAATTGTATGGAGGGAAAGCTTTTACCAGGGGTCCTTGATCTGGTGTCTATGAACTTATTTTTTAAAGCCTATTTTGAAAACTTAGTTTTTTAAACATGGGTTTCCTTTATGAATCTATGTTGTTGTCCTTTTATGTTTTGAATTTAAAAACATTATTCTGAGAGGGGAACCCCAAGCCTTCCCAGATAGCCAATGGAATGTATGACTCCCAAAAGATGAAGAACTTCTATTTTAGATACTAAACACTCTTTGAAGAGGCAAATAAAGGAGTTGGACAAATTAGTTTTTGCCACATGCAAAAGTAACAGCATCATCTCATGAGACACTTGGGTCACCTCTCCTTTCAGTGATCACAATGAGAATAAGCAAAAAAAAAATACCTCTGTGAACATAATCACAGCTTATATACCAACCTCTGTTGAGGAATGTGAAGAAATAAAGATACTCTACGATGAAGAGGACAAGGTTCTCCAAACTCAGTAAATATTTGGCATATATACTTAGTGACTTCAGTGTGTAGAGCTAGGAAATGGCAGAGATAATGAGACCGGAAAATATTGTTTGGAATCAAAAAATTGAAAGAGGTCAATATTGTATAGTTTACTATCATGAATACTTTGTCAAAATGATATTCAATAGTGTTACATATGGCAAGCACTTATGATCACAAAAAGGAAATGAGGAGAGATAGATTGCTTATGAGAAAATATTTCAGAACTGGCTATGCACAATCAGTTCAACTGTTTAGAAGGCATCTCCTATCAGCTCATCAGTTGATTAGAAAGATCAAAATAAATTATTGAATTGAAAAGGAAACAAACGTATTTAAGGCAGCTCCACCCTGACCTATTTTAAACAATTGACTAAAACAAACCAAAAGAGGAAATGAACAAAAATTAAGCTATTTATTCTATCACCATTTTAGAGATATGTGAACAATGCGAAATAATGGCTACAATTAGGAGGACAAAAGAACCAGAAACATCTTCAGCCAGCAAATACTTGCTCTTCTTGATAAGGGGAAAGAGGTGGCAACTAAAGATAAAAATCATTTATAGTACAGAGGAGGAAGATGCAGTATTATGCCCTGGTCATCCTGCATGCCTTGAATATGCAGTTTGCTCACTTCCACCTCATAGAGTCTCTCTATTCTTTGCAGCCCAAGAACCACCTTTAGAATTAAGCCTCTATGATCCATCATCTGCCAATGCTTTATCTCCCAAATTACTTTGTGCTTAACTATTTTGCGTTTGTATTTTTTCATTTCATATTAATGTTTTATATACATATGCATGTATATACATTTGTACATGTGTGCATAGACACACATAACTATGTCTTCCAGTAAGGATTGTGCTCATGTCTCCAAAGCTTAGCATAATGTCTAGCACATAGTAAATACGTATTAAATATCAAATAAACAAATTCATCAATTACTTATGAAAAATATAATTTCTCATACAATTCTGTGAGATTATAATTTGTGAACGAGGTGCCAATCAACATTTGATAGAAGGAATTTCCCATGTGTATGAAATCACCTAAGTCTCTTAATGTATTAAACTAATGAAAATAATTTGGATAAGCAAAAAACCTATAGAGAGCTCAGTATGAGACTCACCTAAGCCAAGTCATTATGAGAACATTCTTAGTTGAAATAGAAAATTTAATTTGGCATTTCTATAACAGATGATCTTTAGTCAATCACAGTGGAAGTACTGAATCTAAACCCTGCTACCAGAAATGAGGGACTAAAATTGCACTTAAGAAGATGAATGTGATAAGACCATATAAATTTAACAAAATATAGAGAGAAGAAATCTATGATTATAGTCACACATTTTTAAAATAACTCATGGATCAATTTTCAAGATGTCTCAAAGAGAGATAAATTCCAAAGAAATGGTAAAGGTCACAGATTAAGTACAACTACTGGGCGGGGGGGGGAATGTGACCCAAAAGATACCAGCAGCTACTGAAGCATATTTTAATTTCTGTAATATCTTTATGAAAATGGCCTATGAATGAAATGTCTCAATGAAAATATGCCCCTTCTCCCTCAGACTTTAACATAAAGTTCAAAATCAAGAAAGGTGGGATAATGTTCAAAATCAAGAGGTGGGAAAATGAGCATGCAAAAAAAAAACTACTATCATAAAAGGGAAGAAATAAAGTTGTAGCAGTTTCATGGCATGAAAAATTCCTCTGAATCACTATTGATTAGCAAAATGCAAATTTAAACAACTCTGAGATACTACCTCATGCCTATCAGATTGGCTAAGAAAACAGAAAAGGGAAGTGATGATTGCTGGAGGGGATGTGGAAAAATTGGGCATACTTCTAAATTGTTCTCCAGAATGGTTGGACCAATTCACAACTCCAATATTCTGGAGAATAATTTGACACAGCAACATCTCCACTAGGTCTGTATACCAAAGAGATAAAAGAAAAGGGAAAATGACCCATATGCAGTAAATTTTTTATAGCAGCTCTTTTTGTTGGGGCAAAGAACTGGAAGTTGAGGGGATGCTCATCGGTTAGGGAATGGCTAAACAGGTTGTGGTATATGATTATGATGGAATATTATAAGAAATGATGGGCACGACAGCTTCAGAAAAACCTGGGAATACTTTTATGAACTGATAGAAAATGAAGTGAGCTGAATCAGGAAAATGTACATAATAACAGCAATATTGTACCATAATCAATTGGGAAAGACTTAGCTACTTTGATTAATGCAATGATCCAAGACAAAGGACTCATGGTGAGAAATGCTATCCACCTCCAGAGAGAGAACTGATGAAGTCTGAATGCAGATTGAAACATACTTTTTAAACTTTCTTTATTTTTCTTTGTTTTCTGTGTATTTTCTTTTGCAACATGGCTAATATGGAAATATGTTTTGCATGACTTCACATGTATTATCAATATCATATTGTTTCTTTTTTTAAGGGGTAAGGATGGAGTAAGAGGGAGGAAGAAAATTAGGAACTCTAAAATTTCAAAAATGAAGAGTAAATATTGTTCTACATATAACTGGGAAATATTTAAAGAAATTAATGAAAATATAAAAAAAACTGATTATCTGGTATACTGTCAAATTATAGGAACCTAGGAATCTCAGACTTTTACCCCAGTGAAATATGTAATAACAGTAAGGCATTGGTAGCAAACACAACTGTGACAAGATATATTGGAAGGTTGGACTTCTTTCTTCCCCTTCCCTTATTTCTTTTCCTTTCTATCCTTCACCATTCTTTACTATCTTCTTTTTAAACCTTATTCTTTGACAAATGAATACACATACATACACATACACACACACACACACCTGCAGCTTTTCCTACCACACACATTTTTTCACACATATATTCCCGTTTTTATCCTAGTTTCCCCCACTAATCTGAAAGCTATAAACACAAAAGTTCTGTTTTTTGGTGTGGATTTTAGTCTCATCACTGACAACTAAACTGCCAGCTTCAACCACTGAACCATTTAAATTGTCCTGTTAACTCAGTTAAATCCTGGGGATTAGAAAGTCTTCAAATGGCCTCATATATAGTAATACCATTTTATCAGTTTAATTGAATTTAATTGAAATAAATAATCTGTAAGCTTTCAAAAAAAAACCAAGAATACAATAGGAAAAAATAGCATGTAATTCACTCACATTATGCTAATATTGGCCAAGATGCTTTTGACAACCACAGCTAAAGCATACCATCAATAACTAACTTTGGGTTATTATTATAATACTACCATATTCCCAGTGGATTAGCAATAACACTGATGTGTGTATTTCCTCAGTGATGCAAATCTCAACCCACCTATGCCTACCCATACTGTGTAACTCCTGTCAATATCCTCCAATAAATTCACCAGAAGTACTCCTCCAACATGTTGAGAAACTTCTTAGCATCCTCTTCAAAATGCATGGGAACCAGTAGAGAACAAGCTGTTGGTTTTCCTTTTATTTAGCCACTTGCCAAACTCATCTTATTTTTAGAGTCATATTTTTCTGACATCTTTATACTATTTCATCCATGTAATCATTTATTTGTAATGAACTGCATATCCACTTGTACCCATATGTTCCTTTCCACTGTCTTTTGAGGTATGTATGTATGTACATATACATATACGAATACATCACCCCCATTTTCCAAATGACAATGACTCACTTAATGTTACTTGGAAATAAATGGGAAAATTCATTGGAATTTACATGCCCCAACACCCCTCCTTTGACTCTGCGATTCTTCACAACTTAAAACAGAAGACTTCTAAAGAAATCTGTCTGCCTATCTATGTGAAAGAAATAGGGAAATAGAGAAACTTTAGAAAAGAGACAAAATAGAATTGTAAAGAATTAAAAAGTGATAAGAATTTAGGATATTTTAATCTTTAAATTCTGTGGCTCTAGCATTTTGCCTTGAACCTACAATAGCAGCGTGAGGTTCACATCACAATGTCACTAAACTAGCCACCTCTCTGTCTTCTATGGTCTTTGTCAACTCAGTGACAAGGGGTATTGTATATCAAAATGTCAGCTCTCCTCACAAAGTCTCTTCCACTCTCTGCTGCTCACCCCCATTTTTTAAAAAAGGTGATTTGAGTGTGCCTATCACGGTGCTTACCTTTACCTGTTTGTGGTGATTGCTGCAATTGATGTTATGGCTTGGACTATGGTGGAAGGTAAGTCAGAGGGCAACAGAAACAAGGAAGAAGAGGATAAAAAGAATTTGATTGGAATGTTCTGAATAGCTTTCCCTTCTACAACTCAACCAATGGATATTAACAGTATTTAACCTTTTGCTGGCCCTGGTACTATGAGTGTGCAGGAGCCTCAAAAGACAATAAGAGTTCCTTTTTTAATGCTAAAAACTAAGTTATTTGTATATGTTATTTTATAATATCTTATAAAGTACATTTCCATATGTAATCTCATTGTTACCAAAAAAGGACACATAAAGATGCTGCCCATATCCAAAGAAAGAACTGATAAATAGAAGTATATAGAGAATAATTTTTACATATATATATATATATGTATTGAGAGAGAGAGAGAGAGAGAGAGAGAGAGAGAGAGAGAGAGAGAGAGAGAGAGATTTGTGCCTAATGGCAGCTATCTTGGTGGGAGGGGAGGAAGATAAAAAGGGGCAGGAAAGAAATTTATAAGGTAATTTTTTTTATATTTGAAGAGAATGGCGAGTTGTACATAGTAGATTTGTGGCTTCATGTATACCTTTTTTATTGAACTAAGTCATAGAAATGCTCATTTTATTCTATAAATTAAAAATAAAATGCATGTAAAAAAATCTATGAAGTATCCACTTGGGTCCCATATGCAACAATATGGAAAATTAGCCATTTTCTGTGATCTCCACAACCTCTGAAATCTCTTCAAAACAGAAATTATGTGCCAATGATAAAGCAACTGCAGCTCTTTCCATGATCTAGGATATCCAGAATCTAAAAGAAGGTAAAAATAATCAAATGAAAACCATGAACTGACATTGAGATCACTCAATACCATCCTCCCACCTCCCACACTAATGGCAGAAATGTTGTACTTGCAAACCCAAAGACTGGACACAAAGATTTTTTATAAAACCCAATCTCACTCTGTCTGCCTGCCCCCCCCATGCCCCCCTTCTACTCTCATGGAGATTCTAGCTCCAGGCAGCAGAAATTTGTTTTTTGAGCACCAGGATGCTTTAAAAGCCCTTCATAAGTAAAAGCATGCTGGAGGCCACAACAACCAGTCAGCTCTTCAGCAGAAAACTCCATAGCAGCAGTGCTACAAAACTAAACTGTCAGTGCTGGGGCAGACAACCCCTGATACCCAGTGATGCAAAGCAACTCTAGAGCACCAGCCAGCATAGCAGCTTTTTGAACCAAGAAACAGGAATGGGACAGTGTGTGTGTGTGTGTGTGTGTGTGTGTGTGTGCATGTGTGTGTGTGTGTGTGTGTGTGTGTGTGTGTGTGTGTGTGTACTGTGAGTTACTGTGCAACATTCCTCTAAGCCAGAAGGAAAGTATTCAGCATCTAACTGGGCCAGTTTTGTCCACTCAGTGAGTTACTTGGGGCAGAGACTTAAGCTGATGAACCTTGAATTGCTCAGCATGGAAGCTGAAACTTTTTAAGACCCAGCTACCAAAGAAATCATGACCAAAGGGGATACTTAGAAAGAGAACAATAGTGGAATATAACAGGATACAAAAAGATTGAAATAACCAAAAATCTCCGGAAGAAAACTCAAAAATATATCAGCATGGAAAACACCAATGATAGAAGGGAATATGGCCTCTAGAGATAGCAAATGAGTTCAGGAATCTATGAATAAATATTGCAAAATAAAGGAAAAGGATCCAATACTTGATGAGAGAGAAGATTCCATGGAACGTGAAATCATGGAAGTACAAGATACTGTCCCTGAGTGGTTCAAAAGAGAAATGAGAACTATGAGAGCAGAATTTATGTCCTTCATAGAAAAAT
Organism: Phalanger gymnotis; assembly: GCA_028646595.1. NCBI lineage: Eukaryota > Metazoa > Chordata > Mammalia > Diprotodontia > Phalangeridae > Phalanger > Phalanger gymnotis. The sequence continues at coordinate 77,607,522 of CM053626.1, forward strand.
ACTGGACAAAATAGAAAAATGTCAATCTGTGATGGCAGATGTAGACAATTTAAAAGAAGGGAAGCAAAAATCAGTAACATTAAGAGGAAACATGCTCAGCATGCAGACAAAACATACTGATCTTAAAGACAGTATGTGTAGGGATGACCTAAGGATCAAGATCTCCCAGAAGAATGCGGCAAGAAAAAAAAAAAACTTGAACATTACATTGCATGAAATAATGCAAGAGAATTGTCCAGAATTTCTGAATGCAGAAAATTAAATAACAAATGATAAAAGCAGTCACTTGCAGAAAAAAAAATAAAAACATTGATGCAAACTCTAAGAAATAGCGGCAAAATTGAATAATTCAATTCAGAAAGAAGTTTGGCAATCAATCAGGAGAAAGACTTGCAAATACAAAGGAAAGGAAATTCAAATAATGCAAGTCCATTTTTTAATGACCAGAAAATACAGAAAGGAATGGAATAACGTGTTCTAAAGAGCAACGGAGATCAATATGCAGCAATGTGATTTACCCTGAAAATCTGAGCATAACCATAAATGAAAAAAAAAAGACATCCAACATGAAGGAGATATTTGGAATATTTTTTAAAAGAAAACAAAAACCAAAGAGATTATTGGCTTTTAAATACCTCAGACAACAAAAATGCAGGGGAAGTGAATAAATGCAGTAGTGGAGGAAAACAATAGCAACAGAGTATTAGCAGAGAGACCAGCAAGTGAAATCTTTCTAAATTTAAATGAGCAGACAATAATGAAGGTGGAAGTTTGGTAGAAGTCACAGTGAAGAGGGAGATCTGTGATATTATGGACAGAACATGTCTACAGGAGAATCAGGTGAATTGGGTTGTTTTGTTTGTTTGTATGTTGGCTGTTTTTTGTTTGTTTGGTTTTTTTACTACAATAAACATGAGACACTACATAAAAGGGTGAAGTGGAGGGGGGAGAAGAACAGGAGGATAGGAAAAAATGTGTGATATGCCCAGGCTAAAATGAAGGTTAACAAAGAGGGGAAGATGATGATTATAGTCTCATTAAGAGGAAAACCTATAGGAGAGTGGGCAGAGGGAAGGAAAGTTTAAAAAGGGTGAGAATGGAAGAAGGCCTTTCTTTGGTAATGGGAGGAGATTTCACTGATGAGTGCTCCTATGGATGAAGAGAGATGTTTGGTGAAAAAAGATGGGGACCTGGCACTGAGTGTGGTCTGTGTAATTTTTCTTTACTATCTTTGAGGGAGCAGGATGAGTACTAGAACACCTGAGAGCAATGGTCACTTTGAAGAGTGTGAAGAGGACATTGGTCCCGAGAGGAAATTTTGAGACAAATGGGGGAAAAAAGATAACTAGTAGAGGATAGAGATCAGCGGTGAACTGCATAATCAGGTAACTGTTCATGGTAAGGGGATCCTACCACGGGGACATTGTCTTCTTTTGACACCTTCAACTACTGGCATTTTTCTAAGAAAAAGGCACAGTGGAAAAGAGGAATCTGGAACAAGCTTTATGTGGCAATAACAGAAATAATAAAGAGGGGAACACCTGGAATGAATATTTTTTAAGTTTCAATTGCATAACGATGCAGAAAATAGAGAGGGAGTAGATTATTGGATCTTGAACCAAAAATGAGAGTCAAAATTAAACAGAAAAAGAAAATGCATAATGAAGATGGTAAGAGAAATCTTTTTTTGGAAAAAGGCACAAAAATAAATTTTAAGAATCTATTGATTGGTACTAGTTGAAAGGAAGGAGGACTAACAGAGGAGAAAAAAAATAGGAAGAATTAAGTAACTCAATAAAAGCAGGAGAGAAAAAGTAATAAGAAAAGCCCCAAAAGAAAAGGGGTAACAAATAAGAGAAGAGAATCAGGGTGAGAGGAAGAAAGCCAAAGCTATCTTTTAAAAATTAACATAAAATAGCTAAAAGAAAATAGTACTGGGTTTAAAGCAGAAGAAAAAAATCATAACTGTGAAAAATATTAGAGACAGATGGAAGAAAATAAACTTAACTTGGATCTTTAAAAGTGAATTTATTAAACAAGCCAATAAACTGAAAAAAGTTAGAGATTGAATAAGAAAACAAAACCCCACAATCTGTTGCTTATAAGAAATACATATAAAAAACAAAGACATGAACAAAATAAAACCTGAGGGAACAGGAAAACAATTATTATGTTTCAAGTGAATTAAAAAACTCAAAAAAGTTTCTATCATAAGATCTGACAAATCAAAAATAATAATTTAAAAATAATAAAAGGGGACAAAGAAATTACATTATACTGAAAGGAAGCACAGAAAATTAGCTGATAATATTAAACTTATTCACTACAGATTCACTACAGATGTTTTAGTATCAAATTCATAAATAAATAAATAAATAAATAAATAAATAAATAAATAAAATATAAATTACGTGTACTTCAAGAAGATACAGACAGTAACATTAATTGTGCAAAACTTCTATATCCTTTTCTCAGTTTTGGATAAGACCAACAGAAAGATAAGCAAAAAGAAAAATATGAAACTGAAGAAATTGCTGGAAAACAAGTTTAAACAAAAATTGACTATTATGGCATAGAGATATTGCAAATAAATGCAAAAAGGTGAAAATAATCATTACATATTTTCAAACCATAGGGCAATAAGAATATAAATTGGTTCAGGAACCACAAATAAAAAATATAGGCTCAAATTCATAAATGAGTAAATCAAAGAACATATCATAAAAATAATTAATTGCTATATAAAGAAGTGATAATGATGAAACATACCAAAATTTCTGGGATAGAGCTAAAGCAATCCTCAGGGAAAAAATAATATCCCCAATATACATTATTTTTTTAAAAGAAAGGGGAATGGTGAACCAAATATTAATTTTTTAAAAATTAGAAAGCCAACTCATAACCAAATATATAATAAGCACAAAAGATATTAAAAAGTAAAGGAAAAATAGATAAATTGAAAATAAAATATTATATAAACGATAAAACTAAAACCTAGTCCTTTGAGAAGACTGATACAATTGAAAAACCATTAGCTAATCTAATTAAAAAGAAAAGAATATAAAGTTAAATTAATAAGATAACAAATGAACAGGGTAAAATCATGACAAAGGACAGCTAGGTGATGCAGTCAATAGGCATGGAGTCAGGAAGACTCATCTTCCTAAGTTGAAGCTTGGTCTCACACACTTACTAGCTGTATGACCCTGGGCAAGGGACTTAACTCTGTTTGCCTCACTTCCTCATCTGTAAAATGAGCTCAAGAAGGAAATGTCAAACCACTGTAGTATCTTAGCCAAGAAAATCCCAAATAGGTTTACAAAGAGTCTGACAAAACTGAAAAAGGGCTAAACAACAAAAATCATAACAAACCTAGAAGAAATAAAATAATAGAACATATCTGGTCCAGTTATAAAAAAAAAACTGGGAACACAAAAGAAATTGAATGCTTTCAAAATTTTAATATATCCATACTATCAGAAGTCCAGATATAGATCTTACATGATCTAATCTAAGAAAAGGAATCAGACCTAGCCATAAAGGAATTTCCAAAGAACATTTAAAAACTCCTGCACTTGATGGATTCAAAAGAGAATTATATCAAACATTTAAGGAACAATTAGTACTTACACTTTACAAATTATTCTGAAAAAGTGATAAGCAAATCATATTACTATAATCCTTATATGAGACAAATATATTTGTAATGCTTAAACTTGTGAAAGATAGAAAACAGAAGGAAAATTATAGGCCAATACCATTAATAAATATTGACTCAAAATTTTAAACAAAATCCTGTTAAACTGGCTACAATGATTAATACTAAAAAAAGAAGGTTACTCATTATGACCAAGTAGTAGGGGTTATACCAGGGATGCAAATATGACTCAATATTAGGAAAGCAATGAACATAATTTGTCACATTAAAACCCAAAATATCCCAAACCACATGATCATCCCAATAGATTCTGAAAAAGCCTTTAACAAAGTATATGGCATTCTTTCATGCTAAAAAGCCTCACAAAATATAGACAAAGAGAAAATGCCTTTTTAATATCATTTTAATGTCATAAAAGTATCTGTCTAAAACCAAAAGCAACCATCATATGCAATAAGGATAAACTAGAATGTTTCCCAATAAATTTGTCAGTGAAGCAAGCATGACCACTCACCCACTGTTATTTGATATAGTTCTGAAAAAGTTATCTGCAGCAATAAGACAAGAGAAAGAAATCAAAGGCATAAAGATAAGTACAAAGAATACATACTATTTGTATTTGCTGATAATAGCTTACTTGGAAAATCCCATGGAATTGGCAAAGCTATTAATTGAGCCAATTGCTTCAGCAAAGTTGCAGGCTATAAGAAAATACAAAAAGCAAAAAATAACTAAAAAATGCATGAAATATCTGAGTATCAGTATATGAAACTACAAAAAGACTCTTATATATTCACTACAAATTATTTCTTAAAGAAATAAAAAACAATTTAATTAGTCAGAGAAGTATTCAGGGTCAGTGGCTAGGTCATGCCATTATATTAAAAATGGCAATACTACCAAAATAATTTATATTTTAATGCCATATCAAT
>CM053626.1:77612611-77634544 GCA_028646595.1 Phalanger gymnotis
AGGAGAGGGTGGGAGTGAGTTGATTATGTTGGAATGATGGGGGAAAAAATGAATAGGCAAGAAAGAGAGATGCCCTGGGAAAAAGAGAATGGGAGAACAGAAACAAATTATCTCATATAAAAGAGGCATGTAATAAAAAATTTTTACAGTGGAGGAAAAAGGTTGGAGGCAATGGGGTGAGCAATGCTTGAACCCCACTTACATCTAAATTGGTTTAAAATGGTCAACACACACACGCGCACACATGCATACACACTCCATTGATAAAAGAACTCTCTTACTCAATAGTGAAGTAAGCATGAAATAGGATAAGAGAAGGGGGGAGCTAATAAAAGGGAGGACAGAAAAAAAAAGAAGATGGTGGTCAGCAGCAAAATAGACTTAAAAGAAGAGACAGAATTAAAAGAAAGAGAAGGATAAACAGAAGACAATAAGATAAGAGAGAAATGCACATAGTAAGTATAATTGTGAATGTGAATGGGATAAACTCACCCATAAAACAAGCAGATAGAAGGATGGATTAGAAGCCAAAATCCAACAATACGTTATATACAAGAAACACATATGAAACAGAGAGACACATATAAAGTTAAAATAAAGGGTTGGAGAAGAATAAGCTGAAGTAAAAAAAAAAAAAGACAGGGGTAGCAATCATGATTCTAGACAAAGCAAAAGCAAAAATAGACCTGATTAAAAGGAATAAGCAGGGATATGCTATTGTTGTCATCATCACCATCTTCACTGCCATTATTGTTGTTGTTGTTGAGTAAATTAGTCATGTCTGACTCTTCGGTCCATGAGATTTTCTTGGCAAATATACGGGAGTGATTTGCCCTTTCTCTTTCCAGTTTTATGCAGGCAGGAATTAAGTAACTTACTCAGGGTCATAAAACTATGGAATATCTGAGGTCAGATTTGAATTCTGGCTTTTCAGTCTCCAGGCTCAGTGCTCTAACCATGGTGCCACTTAGCAGCCCCTACATCTTGCTGAAAGGAACAATAGATAATTAATTTATGCCAAATCTAAACATATATGCACCAAATGGCATAACATTGAAATTCTTGAAAGATTTAGTGGATTACAGGAATAAATAGTAATACTATACCAGTGTGGGACCTCAACTTTGACATATTATAACCTCCAATTCCAATGTAAAAGGCTAGAAGGCATAGGAATAAATGGAGCCTTTCTTAAAATTATGAGATATAAACCAAGAGTAAACATTATCTGTAATGGGGATATATTTGAAGTATTCCCAATAAGATCAGGGGTGAAGCAAGGATGCCCATTATTACCACTATTATTCAATTTTATACTAGAAATGCTACCTATGGCAATATGAAAAGAAAAAGAAATTGATGTAAAAAAGGCAATGGATAAAATTATCACTCTTCATAGATGATATGATGATTTACTTAAAGAAACCTAGAAAGTCTCCTGATAAAGTAGCTGAAATAATTAAAACTTTAGCAAAGTTGCAGAATATAAAACAAACCCACATAAATCATCAGCATTTCTATATACTACCACCAAAACCCAGCAGGAAGAGATATAGAATAACTGTAGACAATATAAAATATTTGGAAGTCTACCTGCATGGAAAAACCCAGGGATTGTACGAAGAAAATTAAAAACACTTTTCACACAAATTAAAACAGATCTAAACAACTGGAGAAATATCAGTTGCTCATGAGTAGGACAAGACAATAATAATAATGACAATTCCCACTTAAGTTAATTTAATTATTTAGTGCCGTACCAAAAAAACTATGAAAGGATAATTTTATAGACATGGAAAAATATAGTAAAAAAAATTCATCTGGAAGAATAAAAGGTCAAGAATATCAAAGGAATCACTAAAAAAAACGCGAAGGATGATGGCCTAGCAGTTTCAGATTTCAAACTATATTACAAAGTGGTAATCATCAAAAGAATCTACTACTTACTGGCTAAGAAATATACTGATGGATCAATGGAACAGATAAAGCACATAATACACAGTAATAAATGGCCATAGTAATCTAATGTCTGATAAATCCAAAGATCTAAGATTTTGGAGCAAGAACTTAACATTTGACCAAAATTTCAAGAAAAACTGGAAAGCAGTTTGGACATATAACTAGACATATACTAAGATAAGGTCAGAATGGATAAATGATTTAGACATAAAGCATGATATAAGTATGAGGCGTGGAAAAATGTACCATCAGATCTATGAATAAGGGAAGAATCTTTGACAGAATAAGAGCTAGAGAAGATAATAGGAAGCAAAACAGATAATTTTGGTTACATGAAATTAAAAAGGTTTTGCACAAAACAAACTAATGCAGTCATAATTATAAGGGGGGAATTTATAATAATTTTTTCAAGGTCTCATTTCTCAAATATATAGGGAATGGAGCCAAGTATATTAAAATAAAAGTCATCCTTCAGTTGATAACTGGTCAAAGTATATAATAGGCAGTTTTCAGAAAAAGAAATCAAAGTTATTAATCATTACTTGAAAAATTTCTTCAAATAACTACTGATTAGAGAAATGAAAATTAAAACAACTCTAAGGCATTACTTCATATCTATCATGTTGACTGACACTAGAAAAGGAAAATTACAAATGTTGGAGGGGATTTGGAAAAATTGAGATCCTAATGCATTGTCAGTTGAGTTGTGAACTAGTTCAACCATTCTGAGAACAATCTGGAAGTACACCCAAGAGTTTTTAAACCATACATACTTTTTACTCAGCAATACCACTACTAGGTCCATATCTGTAGCAACAACTTGGCTAGTAGCTGTTGTAGGGGTCTAAGACCCAACAAAACTAGCAACAAGAGCTGCCAGCACAGTTTCTTTTGATCTGCTTTACTAAGGAAAGTAACTGTAATGGGTTAACAATCTCACTTTAATCACACATACAAATATAACTCACTTAGTTCAGGAGGTAAAGCCAGCAACCTGAACTTCAGGAAATACAAATACAAATAACAATTACAAACATCAACAAACAGGTCTTGTCTGATTCAAATCACAATGCATAGTTACCCAGAAAGCATCAACATTTGAGTTTACAAGCTCTTAACAGGGGCTACCCAGAGTCTCTTCAAGTCATAAGCCACTCTTCCAGTGAGTTAGAGCCTCAAGGAAAAAAACGCCTACCTCTGAGTTTATATATCCTGTTCACGGGTCAAAGGGTGTCATAACCCACATGACCTAAAAGTATCACAAACATGTCACTCAAACCCACTTGGCCTAAAAGCTTCTGACATCACAAACGTGTGACTCAAACTCATGTAAAGTAGGCTTTCTGTTGAGGCAAGCAAGTCATCAGACTCCTGATTTAATCAAAGAAACAAAGGCCAGGCTCATCAAGGGTACTCGATTAAATAAGTGCTAAAAGAAGAAACAGTAAAAGAAAGTCCCACCTTAATTACTGAAACAATACCCCAAAAAGATCAAAGAAAAGGGAAAAGACCTATTCGAACAAAAAAATATTTGGAGTAGCTTTTTGTAGTGGCTGGGAATTGTAAATTGAGAGGATGCTTATCAACAGGGGAATGGTTGAATAAGTTGAGGCATATAATTGTGATAGAATACTATTTTGATATAAAAAATAATGAGCAGGATGATTTTAGAAAAAAAAGATTTATATGAAAGATTTATATGAACTCATGCAAAATAAAGTTAGCAGAACTCAGAGAACATTGTACATGATAATAGCAATATTTTAAGAATGATGTACTATGAAAGACTCAGCTACAGAGCAAGATAATGATTCAAAACAATTCCAAAGGACCCATGATGAAAAATGCTATCCACTTTCAGAGAGAGAGAGAGCATATGGAAGCATATTTTTTTTATAACTGGACAAGATATGTTCTATTATTTAATACTTTCTTTTTACTTTCTTAATTTTCTCATTTTAACGTTTTGTCTGTTTTCTTTTGTGACCTTACAGGGAAATATATTTTGCAAGACTTCACATAAATAATTGATACAAAATTGCTTGCTTTATCAAAAAAGGGGATAAGGGTGAAGGAAGGGAGAAAATTTAGAACTCATTTTTTTAAAATGACTGTTAAAATAATTTTACCTGTAATTGGGAAATATTTAACAAAATTAAACAAAATATTTTTTAAAATTAAAATAAATAAATTTTCAGTCCTGCCAAAATTCTTCCTGAAATTCCACTAGCATTAACTACAAGTTCTGCAATTAGCTTCTGCCAGCATATGAATCAAAGCAAACATATAAATAATGTCATTTGATAAATAAAAAGTAAAGCAAAACCTGGCTCCTAAGTAAAATTAGAAGAAGAAAAAAGATTTAGTAGTGGTTGTGGTGGTGGTGGTAGTATGTGTATTGCTTCAGAAACCTTGGGAAACACTGTTACTAGAAACAGTAAGCCAAAAGCTCATACCCCATTAAAAGGTAAGTACTCCACAGGCTGTCTCAAAGTGCTTCTAATTCCTCAAGTCTTTTCCCATAGAACATTTTGCAATGTACAAAGAAAACTCAACAAATGTCCTTGACTAAATAATCGGCATATGACAGGCAATCTTTTGTCTTAGAGTGCTAGACCTGGAGTCTGAGATTGAAGGGTTAAACCACACAGGTTATGGCCATTGACAAGTCACTTAATCTTAGTCTCAGTTTGTCATCTTAAAAATTAGGATAATAATGCTTATAACACCTGCTTAATGGTTCAAATTAGAAAATTCATATAAAACATTTTGAAAACACCAAAAAACCTATATAAAAGCCTAAATCAGCATAATAGAACACATCTCTTATCTTCTGGTCTTCCTGCTTTAACAGCTCAAGTCAGTCTTCTAGGCCAATAAAACTATATTTCTTATTCATTTTTATTTCCCACAGTGCTTTGCATCTAGCAGATTATACATGGTTGTTAAATAAGGACATTTATAGTGAACTGAAAATGAAGATGATATTAATAGTAAAAGAACACGCAACTACCCTCCATGAATTCCAACCTCATAAGGCCTTAATGATGTCTGTCCAAGGGAATGAAAAAAGTCATGAATATGATTTCCTAGCCAACATTTCAGATCTTCAAAAAATTGTGGAGAATGGGAATATTTAACAGTACCATAGCACTGGAAATGGTCAATGTTATCCTTATTGCCAATTCCACTGTCTCCAGACACTTTTCTTGAATCAATCATCAAACATTTATTAGTTCTATTTATAATAATAATGGCTAGACTTTATATATCATGTTGAGATGTCTAAAGATATATTTTGGTATATATACACACATATATATATAACTACACATACATATAGATACATGTAAGATGTATTACATAGTATCAATGGTTAATTTTTTTAAGATACTACTATGTGCCACACTCAAAGTTGCTAAGTATTGGAGTCATAGAGGCAAAAATAAAAATAATACCAATAATGATAATATTTATAATGAGGTTAACAATGTTGGTGACACTACTAACAGCATTTACATAATGCTTTAATATTTCAAAGGACTTTACGTGTTATCCTGTTTGATCTTCTCAATATCCCTATGAATTAAGTGTTTTTGTTATACCTGTTTTAAAAGTGAAGAAGCATACATTGTTGAGAGAGTCATATGCATATACAACCTATTCATAGCTGCGCATCCTATGTGTCTTTTGTCCATGTTTTTTTAAAGCTTCACTGTAGAGGTCCACCTAAAACACAATTTCTTACCTGTCCCTGACATCATTAGGGCATCAGTACAGTACTTAGAAAGACAATGGACAATTAAGAATAATGTCATCTCACAAATAGTGTACATACAATATAAATTCAGAGTAATTTTGGGAAGGGATGCACTAGAAATTCAGGAAAAACTTCACATAAATATGAGCCAAGCTATGATGGAAACCAGGGATTCTTATGGTTAGAGGTAAAGAGGAAGTATCTTCTAGAAATTGTATACTGACAGTACCAAGGCATATAGATGGGAGACAGAGTATCACATATGAGGAACAGTTTAAAAAAAGCCACTTTGTTTGAATTGCAACATGAGTGAAGGGAAGTAATATGCAATTAGCTGTGTGGAGGATGGTTTAGAAAAGGAAGAGACTGGAGTTAGAAAGATTAACTAGAAGGCTATTGTAATTGTTTATGCAAATAGTTAGTTGATGAAGTATCTACTTGAAGGAGGGTAATGATTTTTTTAAAAAGAAATATGAGGTCAGATGTGACAGATCTTATAGATCTAGAAAAAACAGAATCTGGCAACTGAGTGAGAATGTACAAATGAGAAATTAAGAATAATAATAAGGTTGTAAACCTAATAGGAGGAAAAGATGGTAGAACCCTCAAATGAAACAAAAATTCAGAAAAGAGTTTCTCGGAAGAATATAATGAGTTTTGCTTCAGACATATTAGAATGGAAATATCTATAGAGCATCCAATCTTAAATATCCAATAGTTTGTTAGTGATATAGAACTAGAGCTCAGGAGAGAGAGGAACAAATATATAGATCTGGGAGACATCCGTGTAAAAATTATAATTAACTCCTAACATAGATCTGGGAGACATCTGCACAGAAATTAAAATTAACTCCTATTAATGAGAGAATATATGAAGAGGAAAAAAGCCCCAAAAAGAACACTGGTATATAGCTACAGGTAAACGATGTGTTAAGGAAGATGGACCAGTAAAGGAAATAAAAAGGCACAGTCAGACAAGCAAGAAGAAAACGAAGAGAATAAGAATAGTATCCTAAAAGTTCTGAAAAGAGAATATGAAGGAAAAGAAGGTAGTCAATAGCATCAAATGCTACATAGAAGTCAAGAAATTTGAGGATTGAGAAAAGGCCAGATGATTTGGCAATTATCACTCATAACTTTGATGAGAACAGTTGGAAGTCAGATTACAAAGGGCTGTAAAGTGAATGAGAGGAGAAGTGGAGGTAACAAACATAAGAGAATGAATAGTCAGATGCTTAAGAAGACAACTAAGATACAATGGTGTCACTGAAGTAAATAGAGCAGAATATTCAGAAACATGCTATCAAGAAGGAGATGGTCAAAGACAATAGCGTGAAATGCTTTGGAAAGATCAAGGATGATGAAAATGAATTGTATAAACATGCTTACTTACATGTATATATCTATAGTACATATTTCATAATATATGAAATACATGTTGATGTGTGTGTCGATATATTTAGAGGATCAAGAAATCTTTTCAATGACTTGATGACCAAAGGAAGGGCAAGAAAGTTTTAGTTCAGGGATAGTGAAGGAATTCAGGTTTCTGAGCAGTGAGGAGTGAGTGAGTAGATAGAAAATAGAGTCAGTAAGCATAGACAATTCTTTCTAGAAGTTTACGAGTGAAGAAGAAGAGAGATGCAGGATAATAGCTTAAAGGACTGTTGCTATTTTATGGTTTTCAGTCATGTGCAAGTCTTCATGACCCCATTTGGGGTTTTCTTGGCAAAGATACTGGATTGATTTGCCATTTCCTTCTCCATCTCATTGTACAGATGAGGAACTGAGGTAAACAGGGTTAAGTGATTAGCCCAGGGTCACCTAATATATGTCTAAGGCCAAATTTGAACCCAGAAAGATAAGTCTTCCTAACTCTAGGTACAACACTTTATCCACCTCGCAACTTAGCTTAATGGGATAGATTGTTTATTGGATTTGTTTTTGTTTGTTTTTAAGATAGTAGAGACCTGAATTTTTTTTGGCAGCAAAGAATTCATTGGGGGGTGGGGGGTATTGAAGATGAAGTTTATCTCACTCTGTACCCAAAATGGTCTACTTCCTGTTTATTGAACATGGCAATTCATCTCCCTAATTAGTGCCTCTGTTCAGCCTGTCCTCTATGCCTATAATGTTCTCCTTCCTTTTCCCTGCTTCTAAAAGTTCCTAAGTCCTTTAATAGTTCTGGAGGACATGGCATCTCTCTCCTCCATTCCCCACAAAAATGCTTTATATTTTTTGTATATGAGGTTTATATTTACTTTTTATGTACATATCTCCCCTTCACCACCTCCACCCTCAAAGTAAAATGCAAACTCTAAGGGCAAGAATTGTTTCACTTGTTTTTGTATCTTCAGTGCTGTATCAGTAAGGCAAGATTCATGCCCTTGCAGATAATCATGAACATGGCTGTACTGTCTGGAATCACAAAGTATGAAAACCTCTCTAGGTGGAGGGCAGAGGAAGTATAACATGTATTTAGACACCAGAGGATCAAATTCCAAGACCAATACCTCCAATTTGATGTAGCAGTAATTATATTTCAAAACCAGTAAGCCTGCCTCGATGTAGCAACAACAAAATTATAACACAGTATTATAGCAAGGAACTAAGTCATCCTGTAACCTTCCTCACTGCTGAGGCCTCCTGTTAACACTTAGGAATCCTAACTGTCTGCTTGCCTGCATTCTCTCCCCCTTCAGTTCTCTGGTCTCTGAGGCTCCCTGGCTTCCACCCCACTTTCCACTCTGCACTCCTTCTGCAGCTCTGTCGTCACAGAGTTCTTACTTCTCCTTGTGCTAGATTCTGAATTCTCCCTTCTGGCTTCTGACTTCTAAATTCTCAGTTCTCAATGGCTATCTTCTGGGTGTGTATACTCTTTTTAGGGCTGAGGGCTTCAAACCCAATCAGCAAAAGTGTGTGGGCCCAAACCTTAGTGCCTAGTAAGTAGAGGTAATAGGCTTGCCTATAAAGAAACCTCTAATCAAATTTACCTTAATTGACCTCACCTAAAGTCTATTGAGTGGATGGAAAAGGTCATTAATCACTGATTGGCAACACAAAGGTGTGGGCCTACCTCTAATCAAGTCTCCCTTTGTTGGCCATACCTGTTGAATGGTCAGGAAAGATCTTTAATCCCTGATTGGCATCACAAGTGCCCAGCACATTGTCTTACATATACTACATGGTTGATAATATGTTTGTCAGCTAAGTTGAAATAGTTAAGATTATAACTAAGGAGGGGATAATAATAATTATATAGAGAATTATTGGGGTCTGGAAGAGGAAAGATGAGGGAGTACAAAAGATAACAGCCTCAATTTTCTGAGTAAATGGAAGACAAAATCATCTCCTGATTCTGAGGGGATGCAGATATTCAGAGTTTGAGAAGAGAGGAAAGATTTGAAATAGCTCATATGGGGAAGGCATTTAGGAATCAATCAGAGATGACTAAAATGTGTGCATACATTGATGGGGGGGCACATTTTTTCTGCTAGAATGAATTTTTAGAAGATGCAATTAGCATGGTTCTCATGGCTTTCACTAGCAGCACTTGGTGTCAAAGGAGTATAAACGAAGAAGGAAATTGATAGAAGATGTTCACCAAGTAGGGAACAGTTCAAAAAAAATCATACGTGAATGTCATGCAATATCATTGCAACATAAGAATGCTGGATTCAGAGAAATCTGAGAAGACTTGTATCAGATGATGCAGGGTACAGTGAGCAAAAGTAGGAGAACAATATATTTAAGAAACTATGGTATAGGTACATCCAAGCATTCCAAAATAAAACAATTTAAAATATTTCAGAATTCAGATCAGTGCAATGACTAATCACGACTTCAAAAGATTGATATTGAAGCATGCCTCCCACTTCTTGGCAGAGAGAAGCATAATCTGTGTGTGGTTGGAATAATTTATCGTAGGGTCAAATCTAAGAAAGAATGGAATTAAAACCAGGAAATGGTTATGGACAGAACTGACAAAGTGAGAACACAGAACTAGAGGCAGTGATGAAAATAAAGAATAGAATCAGATGGTTTTAAGCAGTGAAAGGAAAACTAGACTGAGAGGAGTTCTGTGACTTGCCCATGATCACAATTGCTAGCAAGTACCAGAGCAGAGATTTGAATCCAGATTTATTGACTCCAAGTGGAGTTCATTCATCCCTATCATGTTGCCTTTTCATCAGTGCAGTGACTAATCATGACTTCAGAAGAATGATGATGAAGGACCTCTTGGCAGAGACGGGCTGGAGAGATGTATTTAAGATATAGACAGTTTATTGAGTTGTTGTCTCTCCTCACAGAAGAAAGAGGGCTCGGTGAGGGTGGGTTTGGAAGTGGTAATGAGATTCAAAGAGTAGTGTATCTCTTACTTCTGTCTTTGTGAGTTAGTGGGGCATAAAAGAAGGAGTAGCTAACATTGGAGAGGATGGCAGGGGTTGTGTTGTCTTTAGATGAAAATCAAGGATCATTTTGTGCCAGGAAATAGCAGCAAAAAAAAATGAAGAGGTAGAGAAATTTCTTTACATTCGGCACCATGAAAGTAAAGGGCTGAGGAAAACAAGGGGGTGGTAAAAGATAGCACTAAAGTAAACAGAGAAGACTATATGGTGAGAAATAGTTATTAAGTGCTTTCTACATTTAAGACAATGTATTATGTTCTAAATATTATGTGAGGTGCTAAGAATATAAAGGCAAAAAGAAAACAGATACTGCCTTCAAGAAATTTACGGTCTAAATGGTCTTCCCCACCCCCATATTAGCAGTGCTAACTTCTTAAATGATAAACTCTTGGCTTAACACTATATGCATTTCAACATTAACTAAATATTACATTCAATGTTCTGTATGAACTCTATGAATCAACTTTAGCTTCATCACATATTTTGAGATTTAAGTGATACAGACATAATATTAAGATAAGAGATCTATTCCCTTTAAGATAAAATTAGCCCAGGTGTTTGGTTGGCGGCACAAAGATTAAAAAAAAATACTAGTCCACTTTCTCTTTCTAACTCCTTGCTTTGTCTTGGAGTACTCATAACCTAAAAGCTCAAAAAACTTCCAGCCGCAACGTTACTTTTTCTTGGGATATAGTCAGTAGCCAGTACTTTACATAGTGCTCTTCCAAATTTGAAAATAGGTCCTACTTTAGCAGGAGTCTATCCTTTTTTGATTGATCTTTCTAAGGACTTCAGTATACTTCTCATCTCACTAAACAGAAAAGCCAGGGAAACCCAAATCCCTGGAGTTGACCTAGCTAAAATAAAACCTGTGTTAATGGATCTTTTTGTCTCTGATATCAGCTAGCCCACTCTTTCTCCAAAAAGGCTACATATAAGATTGTCATACCCTCCTTGTAATCCACACTGGGATCCTGGACTGCAAAAAAAAGATGAGAGAACAACTTTTTGTCCCAGCTCTTTATTTTCCGTCCTTCCCTTTATCAAACTCTTAACTGAATAATGTTAGTATTAAATGAAGCTCTATGCAAATATAAGGTTTGTTCACAACTTCTAAGAATGTGTTATCAATAGAATCTATTAAAGTTTATAATTCCTTAAGCTAACATTCAGTTTGGGAAAAGGGTTTAGGGTTTCTCTAGAGAATCCATGTCAAGATGTTATCTTGTGATGCAGCAAAATGGTTCAAACTCTTGCCTGTAATGTCTACATTTTTCTACTCTTCTCCCTTTCAGTCACCTCCAAGACAGCAGGTCAATTCAACCCCATTTTACATTTGTCTTTTTTTTTAAGTGAATTGAATGTTCTTGACAGGTGTCAAATGGAAAACCCCTAGAGACCAAAGTTTTCAATTTTATTTCAGAACAGTTCTAGCTCAGACATCTGTTCCACATTCCCCTCCCTGTCCACATCCACATACCACAACTCTGACCCAGAGAGCAACTCCAGGAGGAAGCTGGTAATTCACTCTATGGTCTATTAAATCCGTTACTCTCCATCAGTCTGTCAACAAGGGCATCACTAAATGCCATTAGTGATGATGTTTCTTGTGATGTTAATGTGCGTTCACTGTAAGTTGGAGTGAGACCATCAATTCATTAAACAAAAAGCCCCCAAACAGTCATGAACATGTACAAACTTTGACATGTTCTTAAATGTGCTAAAAGCCCATACTCCCTCCCTTTAGGCTGATGGAGAAGACAATAACCCCTCTGCTCTACTAACACTGTTTTCCTTTATTTCCTATTGAATTACTTGGATGAGTTACCTTTAGTACCAGCAGTATGCACAGCCCTCCCACCCACCACTAAGAAAGCCTATTTTTTTAAGTCTAGCAATTTACAACCATGAGTTTAAAAAATTACTTTAGCATGTTAGCATGTTTCTAATTAGCACTAAAAAAAGAGTCTAACCAGCTCCAATCCTAGCCTCACACATGCATATGTGGATTCTAGTCACCATTTCTCTCAAAACTTTATGCACCCAAAAGAGGAGACAGTGTTGTCTAGGACTGACTTTTCCATTCCTGTTCAAGCTGATCCAACTTGTTTAGGTAGAGTGACAAATAAAAATACAGTATATGAAAAGGGGAAAAGGTCAGTTCCCTAATGGTCTTGTTCTTCTCAGAACAGAATTATGGCTAATCATTAGAAGAGTAAATGAGACCTTACTGAAACAAATGAGTTTCTTTGATTAAAATGCCATGTGTGCATGGCACACTGAAAGATTGCTGAGAGAAAAACTTTTTTTTCCTGTTCAGGCACACTATTGTCTGATTGAATTATCACTTAGTCTTGGATAAAGAAGCAGCTAAATGTAAAAAGTTTAGGGTCAAGTGAAAGCCACCTGAACCTTTATGGGTAATTAGGTTGGATTACATAAGGCAAGTGTGCATTCATGAGGTACAAGGACAATACTAAGTAGTAACTAGACAATCATCTCCCTATATGTTTCTTTCTACAGCTCATAATTTCTGATTTACCAGATAATTTTTTGTTGAGGGTGGGAAGGGAGCTGTGAAAATAAAAACCTCCAGAAAACTGTCACTCTAAGAGCATGGTGGGGGCTACTAGGTGATACAGTGGATCTCTAGAGCACTAGGCTGGCAATCAGGAAGACTCTTCTTCTTGAGTTTAAATCTGGCCTAAGACACTTATTAGCTAGGTGACCTTGTGTAAGTCATTTAACCCTGTTTGATTCAGTTCCTCTTCTATAAAATGAGCTGGAGAAAGAGATAGCAAACCTCTCCATTATTTTTGCCAAGAAAACCTCAAATGGGGTCACAAAGAATTGGACACAACTGAAACAACTCAACAACAACAAGAGCGTGGTGAATATATCTAGTTAGCTATCTACACATAGATAGATCTATAGCTATATAATTTCTAGGCCCCACAGGGAGCAAAGAAAGAAAGCAACTGCCAGATGTGATAATTAGGGAATGCCCCTTGGCACTGCATGTTTCAAAATCATCATCTCAATACCATTCAAAATACTTTTTTATCTTCATTTCTTTGAGTTTCAGAACTTTTTAGAGTCAATTAATCAAGAAGCATTTATTAAGCACCTACTAATTACCAGGCATTGTACTAGGTTCTGGATAAAAATAAAAGGAGAGAAGAGATGAAAGAAGACAAGGGAAAGAAGAGAAGAAATAGTCTCTGTCCTCAAAGAGTTTACTTTCTATTTCATTAAAATGCAATTATTCCTGATAAGTGTCAGATCTTTACCTCTAATCAGTTTAAACCTCATTTTTAAGATGTTAGCACTGATTAGCAGAAGTAAATATAGGATAAATAGCGAGATTGTGGGACTGGGAACACTAGAGGAAGAGAAAGTGGCCCCCTTGAGGAGAGTTGGAAAGAACCAAAAACGAATGAGGGCCAACTAAACTCTACAACAAGTGTACAATGTAAATATTGTGAGTTTGGCAAGACATAAATTTTAGAATGGACCACCTTTAAATCCCTTTTGTTAGACATCACTTCTCTCCTATTTCCTTGGTCCCCAGATGAAGTGTGTGTAATATGATTTCTAAAATCTAAATGTTTTCACTACAGAAATCCATCACTATCTTGTTGAAGGTTTTGAAAAAGCACATTTGTAGCGATCGCACTAGGGTTCAGAATCACAAAAAAGCAGAGAAAATACCAGCTATGAAGCACAAAGTGAGATATCAGTAAATGCTAGCTATGTTTTTTCTCAACCAGAATTTTATTTTTTTTAAGTTTGTCCCATGCTATGACATATGTTTGTGTCTTTTTGGAGATGATATGGGAAAGTAGCCAAAAGTAGTTGGATTATTATTTGCTTTGTACTAAAAACAATTTCTATAATAAGCCTCATAATTTACTCTTTGAACCACTGTCATCTCTGTTTTTTGGTAGAGAGACCTTGACTTTTCATCGATAATAAGGTCTGCATTTCTCACTGACCCATAATTTAACTGGGTCCTCTCATTAGACTCACACTCATGTGATCCAGCCAGTGAATAGGGAGAAACGCAAATTACAAAATAAGGCAATATTAATGACCCAGTAATTAAAACACTGGTTTGGGAGTTGAGCATCCTGTGCTCAGTTCATGAATTTGCCATGCAGCCTTCAATTTGAGAGTTTAAATTCTCATTGCCTAAGCTTTTCCATCAGTAAAATGAGAAAAACAAATCTGATCCTGATGCCAGGTCTTTTTCTTACTTTGCAACAAGGCTCAATTTTACCTCCAAGGCCTGATATGAAAAGAAAACTGCTTGAGAGTATTGTCAGACTGGTCTCACACAAGGGTTATGCCAAAACATCGTTTTCAAATAAACAAACTTCTCTGCCAGGGTCTATTAAGATTATCCTACACCCTACATCTTCTCTGTATGTTTTTCACTTACCTGCATACCTCTTGATCGATGAGGAAAACAAACTTCAGAGACATGCTAAGAATGATTCACATATAGATTTTGTGCTGGAGAATAAATGCCGAATCATAGAGGGACTATTTGCAAGTGATCCATCGTCACTGGAGAAAAGCATAAAAGAGTCTATCTTGCCAATAAAACTCCTTCATAATGTAAGTGGTTGCTAATTGTATACACAAATATACAAATCAGAGTTCATACAAGCATGGAATAGTTAGCCACTATGCCAATAAAATCTACATACTATATGTTTTTAAGACCTTCACAACACTAAATAAATAACAGAAAAACACATAATATTATCTAAAACTTTTTACATTGAAAAGAACCACAGTAGCACAATTAAGGGGTGGGGTAGGGCTGAAATGATCTTGTTAGCATACCCATTAATATGAAAGAAAATGAGTCAATTGAAATTTGACCAAATATAGTGTGTAAGGCTCTATTTAGAGAGAAATTTGCTTGGATAACAACTTAACTCAGACTATATGAGATCTGATCATACAGTTAGAAAATTCTAGAGATGTACATGGCTTTAAAGGGCATCTAATCCAATCACCTACTGATAACTGAAAACTGTTGCATCATGCATGATGCCTCAAAACATCCTGAACTGATTCCTGGGATATGGTTTAAGGGCTGGCTATATGCCCATACTTGAGAAAGTTATTTTATAACAGGCTTTATGACATAACTTTTTACCTTCTCGAGATATCTTAAAATTCCTTGAAAAATGAATTTGAATAATTACTAAGAATTGAATGAGTAAATTATTGAGAATGAGAGTTATATAAATAGAGTAAAAGATATTTCTGTTCAATAGCCTTTGCAAGGTTTCATTATATACATTTCATCTGAAAATATGGAAGTAATACAGAAACTTAAATTTATTTTCATGATATGTTATCTTCATTTTCCCAGTTAGAAAGGCAAGCCACAAAAATAGAACATTTGACGTGATAGCCAACTCATTTTATGGACAAGTTGAAACCAAAATGTGAGTTTCAGCCTTCCCCTCAACCTGACCTCAGACACAGATATGCAGACACTATTACCATCGACCCTTCCCATTATAACAGAAGTTAACAATGGAGTAACATTCACCCCAGCCTGTGCCCGGCACATACCCATTCATTCTTTCTTACCTCAAAGAAGAAACTGCTATTGATTTGATTTTTAAAAATTATCTCATTGTCTAAACACAATCAATCAGTCAGAAGAAGCTAAATAAATCATTCTTCCTATCTCCATTATAATCTACAATTCTAAGGCCCTGTATGCACTAGCACATTTCACCATACATTTCCAAATGTCTTAATAGCTGATATTATTAGGGTATGTTTTAACCTCCTAATCTATTTCTTGACTAATGCACATCTTAAATCCTAAATCCCATAATTATACCAGTATGATTCTCAAGCAGAATAAAATATAGTTAGAACTCATTCCAGAGACGCTACAAATAAATCACAGGTAAAAATAATGGGTACCACACAGTGTAGAGCTCAAAGAAGCTGGGTAATAATTACTTTCAAAATTTATTGAGGGCATAAAATATAGATATATGTATGAGGGTATGTATAGTTTAAAATCAATTTATATTGAATTTCCTAAGAAATAAATGATTTAAGTTTAAGGAAAAACACATTTTGTAACCAAAAGAAAATCCCAGACTTTTAAAAAGTCTAATATTTTATTAGACTCACAAATGACTTTCTCTGATAAAGTGCAGCAGAATGACCATACAAGAAACCGGTCATTTTTTTTTACTTTTCTATTCTTCTTAGGTACAATCAACCCCTCCCTTTTTTCTAAGCTAATTTAATGTAGGCAAGACTTCCCTCTTGTGGCTGGATAGTGCCACTTTATACCTTTTTTTCCTCAAAGGTGATTTTTTTTCTGCATTTCAAAGAAGGTGAGGAAAAATAAAATAGACACTTGATAACAATTGGGGCATGGAAAGGAAGAGCTATAATTGACTAGTCACATTCCAGTGGCATAAAGCCTAAAATTATCCAAGTACATACATGTTACTTCTGATAATATGTGATCTAAGACTATGCCATTAAGTGATGTGATCCTATAGATGGGCATGGTTCACATTCTCATGGGCGGACAAGTTATTGTGGATGCTGCTACTGTCACACAACATGTAATTGGTGCAAGATACAAAATGCTTTCTCTCTGTGCTCAGCAGATTTTTTTCAGCAGTAATGCAAATAGAAAGATTTGAAAATACCATGCATTTTTAATAAAAATGTCACTTTTGAGTCACAATATGACTAATTTTACTGAAACATAGGCTTTCTCAACTACAAGTTACCACATATATTCTGAGATGAAAAAGATTATTTTCACCTTGAGGTCATCAACTAGCATGCAACAATCTAATTATGATGACAGCATTCAGTAGGGCAAAATAGGGGGCTATGGTATTTTATACCATTTTAAATGATTCTCTATTTTAATAACCCTTAATAATTTTATAACTTGGAAAGCCAGTACCCCACTCTAAGAATGCAGAAAGTTTAATGATTAGCTAATATTATGTATTCATCATTCATTTAGTCAACAAATTTTTATTGGGCATCTATGGGGGATACAAGGAAAATGCGATACAGCCCCTATCCTCGTAGAATTACTAAATTTATGACTTGAAAGGAAAATCTGATGCCAGCTACTCTGAGCCAGACCTGAAGAAGCATACATGTTAAAAATGTATTCAACAAGTTGCCATCTGTTTATTGCTTGAAAACCTCTAGTGAGGAGAAACCTACTGTGTCCTGATCAGTACATTCCATATTTGGATAACAACTTTAGGATGATTTTACTTAGGCTAAAATTGATGTTTTCTCAACTGCTATCCATTGTTCCTGGTTCTCCATCTGGGAAGAAGTAGAACTATTCCCATCCTTCTTTCATGTGACAAATGTTCGACTATATGAAAATGCCTATCGTGCACTTCACTGCCCCTCCCCCCCACCTCTTTTCTTTTGCAAACTAAACATCTGCATTCCCTTCCATGAATCCTCAGGAGGCACAAATGTGAGGTTATTCTCTATCCTCATCTTCTTTTGGATGCCCTCCTTTTCATCAATGTTCCTCCTGAAACGTGGCTCACTGAACTGAAGGTACTATTCCAGATATTTTCAGAGCTGAGTACAGTACAGTGGAATTCTCATCTCCCTGTTTTGGGATACTATACCTTTCGATGCAGCCCAAGGTCACATTAGTTTTCTGTTTGTTTGTTTGTTTGTTTGTTTTGTTTTGACCTCTTCATTATGTTGTTGATTCAGATGGAGTCTGAAGTACAGTAAAACCTCCAAATTTTCTTCAAGGAAAACATTTTTCCCATCTTACACTTGTGAAAATAACTTTTTAAATGCAAATGTAAGATTTTACATGTGCATTATTGTTTCATAATCTGTGTCATAAACATATACTGGAAACTGGATATAAACATATCCAGTGTTATAAACTCTTCTACAATTAGATTCTGTCCATTGTTTGTGATTCCTATCTTTTTTAAAATATTATCCGCGGAATTTTCTATGCCTTCTAGCTTCATGGCTTCTTCAAATTAAATAAGTACGCTATCTATACTTTTATCTAAGTCATTGATGAAAATGTCAAACAGCACAGACCCACCTAAGATTCCCTGGGGCATCCTACAAGGAACATTCTTCCAATCTGACATGAAGCAATTAACTACTGCACTTTAGTTCCAGATATTCAAGCACTTCCTAAATCTTTTCAATTTTACTATCATCTACTCCACATCTCTCCATTTTTTCCCATAAAAATAGCATGAAAAAATTGGTGATTATATATTGGTGATAACTAGGTAAAATGTATCTTTAGCATTTCCTTGATATACCAATCTCTCTGTCAAGATAAGGTAGATATGTTCCAACATCAGTCTGAAATTTACATTAGTCATTGCATTGATTTGAGTTCTGATCTTTTAAAATACTGCTCCCCTTCACATTTCAGTGTCCAGTGTATAAATTGTTCTCTTGGCATTGTTTCTTTCATTTTCCATCAGTCCATCAGGACCTCCTAAGTTTCTTTGAAATTGTCACATTTGTCGTGTCCTATGCCATAGTGGCGTTTACGTAAAAAAATTGTTCAGTCATTCCTGCATACATGGACATTCACTATACCCATAGGTTTTTTGTTTGGGGGTTTTGTTTTTTAGTTTTATATCCCAAAAACTAGTCATAGAAGTATTAGCTTTCCCTCCGAACTCTTTTTTATTTTAGACTCAAGGGACAGAACACAAATACATAACAGAGTGAAGAAACAAAAACATATCATAACATATCATAAACGTAAATATTGAAATTTAAAAACGTAAATATTGAGATATTGAAATATTGAAAATTAAATACAAAGTAAGAAAGAAAAAAGAAAAGAATGTAGTGTGCCTAGTAGAACATAAGAGAGGATTCAAAATATGTTACAATAACTCTTCATTTCAAGAAAGGCCGTACAATAAATTACGCATACTGTGTTGTTAAGAATTATCCATCTTTTCTTTGCTTCCTTGTGAGTTTTCTTGTTCTCTGCTGTGCACTTTTTTACTTTGTTCTTTTTTTCTATCCTCCCCAAACCCATCAGAAGGCTACAATAAAGTTTAGATGTTTCTCTATAGCTATAGATACGTACATACACATACATATATATTTATATAAATATATAGATATACTTTCCCAAATATGCTCTACTCCTGATCTTTGTTTTTATGTTTGTGCATGTCTCTTGTTTCCTATCCCTTCTGCCTCCTCTACTTTACTACTACCCACTATCTTTCCCTCCTATTACTTGCCTACCCACCTGCAAGGATCCTTCCCTTATCCTCCCATTCCCATAAATCTAAATACCCTTCTATCCTAATACCTCTTTTTACCTACCCTTTTACCTATTCCCTCATTCGGCCCTCTAAAAATCCCTCCCTTTTCCTCTCCCCCTCCCTATGCCCCTACTGTTTGATTTCATCTGAATTTAGAAGACTTTTATACTCTTCTAAATATACATGTATTATTCCTTCTTAAACCCATTCCTGATGAAAGTAGGTTACCAGAACTACCAGCCCTCCTCCCTCATCTAATTCCTCTCTATCCATTCTTCCTCGTGGCCCTCATTTGTATAAAATAATTACTCTTTTTAGCTGTTCCTAAATGGTTTTACTTTTTAAATACACATCACAGTCGGGTTTACCCCAATCTTTCTCATGAGCTACCTGGTTATTAATAAGAATCTTAGACGTACACTTTACATATATAAAAGGTAAACAGTCTGTCCTTGTGAATCCCTTATAATCAGTCTTTGGTATGTACCTTGTATTTCTCTTGGTTGTTATATGTCAAATCTTCTATTAAGCTCAGGATTTTTTTTAAACAAATCAAAGTCTTGAAAGACTAAGAGTTTATCAAATGTCCATTTTTTTCATTCAGGATAATACTTAACTTTGCAGGGTATGATATTTTTGGCAAAAGCCCCAGTTCTTTTGGTCTTTGATATATTGTGTTCCAAGACTTGCAGTCCTTTAATGTCTCTGCTGCTAGGTCTTGTGCAATTCTAGTAGGGGCACTGTCATATTTAAATTGTTTTAATCTTGATGCTTTTAATATGTTATACTTGAACTGGGGATTTCAGAATTTAACTATGATATTCCTGTGAGTTTTCCTCATAGGATCTCTTTTAAGTGGTGATTGACAGATTTTTTTCTTTTTCTACTTCCCCTCCTTGTTCTAATACTTCAGGACAATTTTCTTTAATTATTTCTTGTATTATCATATCAAGATTCTTTTTTTGATCATAACTCTGAGTTAGTTCAATTATTTTTATATTTTCTCTTCTTGATATATTCTCCAAATCTGTTTTTTTTAAGATGTTTCACTTTCTCTTCTATTTTTTCATTATTCATATTTTGTTTAATTATTTCTTGATCTCTTATACTTTTGCTGGCTTTACTTTATCCAATTCTAATTTTCAAGGTATCATTTTTTCCCCTTAAGATTCTGGATCTCCTTTTCTAATTGGTTGACTTTCCTTTCATAACCTTCTTGTTTTTCTTGAATTATTCTTACTTTTTTTTAGTTTTTCCTCCATCTCTGTCATTTGATTTTTAAAGTTTTTTTTTTTTAAGATCTTCTATAAATTCTTTTTGGGCAGGTGACCATTTGATGTTACTCTTCCATGGTTTCTTTACTTCAATATCCTCCCCTGAAAATGAACCATGGTCATCTCTATTCCCATAACATGTTTCTATTGCTGGATTTTTCTCTCCTTTGGCTCTGCATTTTTTGTGGTAATAGGTTGATTTTTGTAATCACCTCTAGCCCTGGGGTATGGGAAATAGTGCCTCTTGTCCCAGATTTTCAGTTCTCCCCTCTAGCCTGGAACCAAAGCCAAACCTCCAACCTCTTGCAAGTGCCCACAGCCAGGGGCTTTCTGCCCCACTGTTTCTGCACTCACCAGGCATGTGCTGGTTCCTTCTTGCCCCCACTCACTCTTCACTGCACAGATGGTTCTGGCATTCTTCATCGGCAGAGGTTCCCTCAATCTTCCTAGGCTCAGATGCCCAATTCCCCTCACTATCCCAGGGTGAAAAGTTCCAGTGGCTGGGGCCAAGGCAGCCTCTCACACCAACTAATTCTAGTTCTTACCATTTGTGGTTAAAAAGGAACCTAGCAGACTGGAAAGCAGGGACTAGCATGAGCTCCCCGCCAGGTCCCTCCAAAAACCTATAAAAATGGCTTTGAACCAATTCTAGAACTGCAGAACCCACAGGGTAGCAGAGGGAAGTAGGGCTCTAGCCTGGGACGGCCTGGATAGTCTCTGGGTAAGGTCTATCCCACATGGAGCTGGGAGCAGAGGGGAGCAGAGCTGAGCAGAACAGAGCTCAGCGTGGGCAGTGCGAACCAACAAGACCAGGAGCCGGGCAGAGAGTGGCCTAGCACTCTGAATCAGTGAGCTGCAGCAGTTACCAGACTTCTCAACCCACAAACACTAAAGACAACAGAGTAGGTTAGTGGGAAAAGCTTCTGGGGACAGGGAGTTTGCTGTTTGGCCACCGCCTCGGGGCTGCAGAGGTGGGGCAGCTACAGAACTACAGCTGCAGTTGCTTCTGGCCTCAGGCCCACCTGGTGGGAGGAATTAAGTGGTGGATCAGAGCAGGAGTGAAAAGCCTGCTGAAGAACTAAGTCCAGTCCAGGTTAGGGGTTCTTGGGGAAAGAGGAGTGCTGGTGAGGCAGAGCTGACACATCCCCCCAAGCGTGGAACATAGAACTCTTTAGTCTACAAGCAGTCATACTCCACTGAAAAACTCAAGG
>CM053626.1:77635044-77658537 GCA_028646595.1 Phalanger gymnotis
TATGATGCTGAGCAAGTCACTTAACCACCTATTTTCCAGGGTTCCTATGAGGATAAAAAGAGAAAAATATCTGTAAAGTGTTCTAGAAAATTTAAAGTGCTATAAAAATACTGTTATTATTATTATCATATTTAAAATATTTAAATACATCTTGTGATCTCATCAATTCAGGAGTTCCCTCCAATGATTTGGATTGAAACCTTTCCAAGGGAATTTAATTTTAAGTAATGAGAGAGACAAAGTAGAATTTCTCTGCTTCTCCATATATATATATATATATATATATGTATGTATGTATATATACATATATATGTGTGTATATATATACACACATATATATAGGCATATATATATATATATATATATATATATATATTCAAATGGGAATAGTCCTTTTGCTGGTTACAGAGAGACTGTATTCTAATCCCTCTTCTAATCCTTACCCCCAGCATAGCAAGAAAGAACATTGGACTGATGAGTCCAATGGCAAAAACCTTAGGGTTTAGCCACACTTGATTTATGAGAACCACTATCTTAGAGAATTGCCTGACACATTGAGAGACATTTGCCCAGAGTCATATAGGCAACTGTGAGAATAATCTTGATACCTCTACTCAATTTAATCAGTATTTACTCAGACCATAGTGCTTTAGTGGGTATCAGTGACTAATTAGAAAATCGGGGAAAACAGAATTAAGTTTGTTTATGTTTGTTAATGCCATAAGGAAGAGACTTAAGATTAAGTAATCCATTATGTATTGATGATTATATCATTTACACCCAAAATAAAAACAAAAAAAATCATTTATATTTGATTTACAGGACAGAAGTATACTGAATTAGTTAGGCATGTAATAATGATTTCCATACGTGTCAAAAACTTGCAATAACACCTCTAACCCTCCTACCCCTATTAATCATTACTGCCACTCCTAAGTGACCTGTGCTTTGAACCCACAAGTTCTTTGGTTCTCTAGGATACTGTTGGTCAAACACTAGTGTTTAATGGCCTGTGGAAGGCCTAAGACCTTACAGACAGGGTCTTATGACCTGTAAAAGGCCCTGAGATGTTATTGACAGGGTCTTATGACCTTTAGAAAGCCACTGTTAAGATGACCTGCAGTTGATGGCCTATAGCTGATGACCTATGAAAGGCCTGCTGACAAAGTAGTTGGGATTGATGGATATTGACCCCCCCACACCCCCGCTTCTGAAGATTAGCCAATGATAGGAGTAGTCATGCTTCTGAAAGAATCTTCCAAGTACTAGGGGATCTCTCAGGGACTCCTTAATGTCTATAAAATCCATCTGCCCCTCAGCATCTCTGAAGAAGGTCTTGGACCCAATTGATTATGGACCACCAGTCTCCCTATTAAATTGATTGATCATGCTCAAAGCTGTGTCTCAGTGACTTTCGCAGCAGATTGGAATTTTGTAGCCCACCCAGCTAAGGGAGTTGCCCAGAATCATTGAGCCAGCTGAAAGACTTGCCCAGGGTCATATAACCAGTGTGTGTCAAAAGTAGGAGTTGAAGGGAGATATTCTTGACTCCAAAGTCAGTGCTCTATCCTGAGGCTATGCTGCCTCTCAGTTGAAAAAGAAAAAACGTTTGTTAAATCTAATTAAATTGTAACTTTTAAGACATATAATCCACATTGTTGGTGAGTGAATATGGGGATATGTAAGAGCAAGGATGAAATATGAATGAGTTTCTACATCTCTTTTCCCTATATCCAAATAGTGTCAAGGAGAAAGATGTATTCCCATAGCCACTCTATTACCTTCTTTTCAAATTATCTATACAGCATTCCGAACAGTCAAATGATCAGACAATTTGGAGTCAGAGGATCAGTCTCAGTTGGAATCTTTATTCTGCTCTTTACCAGGCCTATGACTTTGGCCAAGTTCTTTAATCTCTCCAGACCTCATTTTTCTCATCTGGAAAATTAGGGAACTAGACTAGTTAAACTCTAAGGCCCCTTACAGGTCTGAAACACATGTCCCTATTACATTAATCATTTCCCAATGTAGACTCATGCTCTTCTTTGTGGGTTCCTCATCCCTTCTTAATTGGGGGCTTCCCCTCAGAGGGGAAAATAAACTAATTATGGGCCATTATGATGCATCAGGAAGTAAATACCTAAATGACTCAGTACTGGGTCTTCAGTTAGCTCAGAGAACCAGAGGAAGGGAAGAGATGAATCTCAAAGAGGATGAAATTGAGAAGTGTGAGGACTCAGAATTGGAGTATGCATCAAATGCTGAGAGAAAGGGGAGTACAGGAAACATGCCCATTACTTATCTCAGATCTGTTTTATTGAAGGGGCATCTGTCTCAAGACTGACAGGGAAAGCAAAATAATAAGAATCCTTGCTGGGTGCTATGCCAACTCATGTCAGTCAGAATAAGTTGGAGCCTCAAAGAAAAGGATATATACTCAACTGCAGAGTTCTTCAGCCAATGATTTTCTCTTTCTGCTCCCTCATTTACTACATCAGGGATCCTAACCTAGGAAATATGAAAAAAAAATCCCATATTGTATATCAAATAATCAATCACTAGAATTTATTGAGCACTTCCTTTGCAAGCTCAGGGAACCAAGGGTTACAAAGATAGTCCCAGTTCTCAAGGTGATTACAGGCTAGCCAATGTAATTCCTATTTCACCTCTCCATGCTATTGATTCCAGCACTCTTCTTCCAAGTGTTGAAATCAACTTTCTCTGCCTATATATGATTCTTGTCCAGCTTGGGCTTGAAAAACCAACCTGATCTCACCTACTTCTAACTATACTAATGGAACAAGGAGGGAGACTTGTAGCACAAGCCTCAGGTTAATGAAAGAATTGTTTGGGAGGAAAGAATATGCAGTTCATAAAATGACTAAACTACTTAGAATTTCCTGTTACCACTTTCCCTCCCTCTTCCCAACCCCACTTCTCAGGTCACAGGGATTTAGGGAAATCTTAAGAAATCCACTTAAGGGGTTTCTTGCTCCCCTTTCCTCTCTGCCCTAATCAAATAATTACGTCATGATGGTCATTTACACCCCAAAATGAATTAGTTTGCATTAGGGTTAGTTCAGCTAAGGCTGCTAGAGGTCCATTCCTAAACATGTCTGGGATCCCTATGCAATTGAAATAGTACATGATACATTTACAACAGTTTCGTTTTCCATTACCTCTGTTGGATTCCTTTCACTTCTCCTGGATTATAAATTAAATAAATTTAAGGGAGGGAATCATCTTGGGAACATAGTCACATTTTGTTGGGGCTTTTTGTTATTTGTTTGTTGGAGGGAAGAACTTTCCAAATCCCCAAACACAACAGACTTAATGAATGAACTTTGAACATACTCTTTATGTGAAAGTGAGAGGCTGCCGTTGTCCTATAATACATGTACAGGCTGAGCCTAAGAGAGAATGCCAGATTTTACAGGAACTCCCTAATCAAAATCCTTCCTGACCTTTATAACTCAACCATTTAACAGTTTCTGTTCAACTCACTTCTTTCTAGGTACTGACAGAAACTAGGAACAAAATAGCTACCCTGAAAGCTCTTCCCATAAAATGAACAAACAAAAAAGAAGAAAAAACCTCAGCTTCAGTTATCCCAAACTCAATTAATAAACTTCTGGGATTACCGGAGTGAACATTTTTGCCAGAAAAAGAAAAAAGAGGGAGAAAAAAAGTGCCTTTAGTACACTTTACAGTGCAGATTGCTGCCTGAGATCTGATGGAATGCTAATGGAATCTTTAGACTCCATTGTTGTACTGATGATTTTCAGCTTAAAAAGCCAAGTATGCTTCATTCATTCAAGGTTTCCATTATTAAGCAAATTTCAGATCATCAGTGAAGTCCTTAGTAGCATTTACTTTAGATGATTGTGACTCTGCTGTACCTGAACTGCCAAGGGCATCCAAAAGGAAGGGAGGGAGGGAGAGATGGGAAGGAAGAAAGAAGGTGGATGAGCCGGGGAAGGAAAAAAGAAAGATAGGTGGGAAGAAAGAGAAAGAGGGAAAGAAAAGAGAAGCGGAGAGTAGAAAAGAAAAAGAGAAAGAGGAGAAGGGGGAGGGGAGGGAAGAGGTAAGGAGACACAGTAAGAAAAAAAAGGAAGGTAGAGAGGAAAGGAAAGGTGAGAGGGCAGGAAGAAGAGAGAAGAAAAGAGGAAGGAAGGAAATGATGGAAAAGAAAGAAAGAAAGAAAGAAAGAAAGAAAGAAAGAAAGAAAGAAAGAAGGGAAGAAAAAGAAAGAAAGGAAGGAAGAAGAGAGAAAGAAAAAGGGAGAAAGTGATAAAATAAGGGAGTGAGGGAAGGAGCAAGGATGAAAAGATGGATCTGTATCAAAATGAAAAGCCCTTCTTGATTTGCATCATCAGAGCCTCAGGAGGCCATCTCAGTCCAGGTATCATGATGGCACAAATGACATGGAAAAAAATCAAGGACTTACTTAATTTATAGGGTCTCAGTCACTGAATATAGACCAAGTATACATGTTGAAAGTTCTAGTTCTAGTTCAGCTGATTGCCAAGACCTCCCCTTGTCTCCCTTTTTCTTTACAGAATCAGTACTCCAGTCATGGCAAGTGCAGCTAGCCTGGTTTGAAGAATCTACTTGATTTAAGAAGGTTGGAAGCTGCCCTTAGGGGGGCATTTTATAGGGTTAAGAGATTGCTTAGGGACCACATCACCAGTGTACACCATCTTATAAGCATGAGATGAAGAAATGTTTATTTTCTATCTGATAGGGTACAGTCTCTGGGAGCCCCCTTGAACTCTCCTTGAATCTTCCCACTTGATTTTGCCTTTGTCTAAGGCCATAAGTCTTTCATTATCCCTAGGCCCAAATCTCTACCTAGCCTAGCCCTCCATTGTGGAGCTACTTCCCACCCTTGATCCTATCAAAATATCTGTGATCAAACTAGCCTAGCCCTCCATTGTCTGTTACCTCCAGATTGCCTCTAGCAACCTCCCACCCTTAATCCCATTCCTGGCATAAGACCTCACCATAGTCACCCCAGTCCCATCATTAGACTCATCTTTAAACCCCTCCTCTCATAACCACAGAACCACCCCTAGGTCCCTCCCACACTCTTTCTGTATATAAGCTCTATCTTGCTTCCATGAAGGTGCTCAGATTCAATCTAGCTCAGCTTGCTTGTCAAAACAGGTATCACAAATGGTGACATTTCTTAAGACTCTACCCAATATGGCGAAACTTTAATAAACTTTGTTTTTCTTTGGCTATAAGAAGGTTTGAGTTGAATCCATTCAAGAAGGACCCAGGGTGTTGTTATTTTGGGGTCTCAAGCACCCCTGAACCTCAACATATAGTTCCCTGACCTCATCATATCTGCCTAAGTGGAGGGGGCCGCTGTCCATGACCATCTTTTAACTCTGAGAGAAGTGATTATTTTTCTATTATATTAATGACCAAGTTAGAATTGAGGGGTTTTGTTTTGCTTTCTTTTTTCTCTTCTACTTTCTCAGTTAGGGATAAGTATTTGTAGATCAGTCAATCTCTGAAGGACAGAGCTGATGATGAGATTGGCCTAATCTCCTGGGAACATTCTCCTCAATCTTGGGTAGAACCCTGCCCCAACTAAGAGAGTTTACTTCTGATTAAAGTGTAAATAAAATCTAATCTAGGTTTAATTCCAGCCCTAAAGCATTAGGTTCACACCCTTGAACCCCCCCACCACCACCACTCCCACTCCCATTGGTCTAGCTGGAGATGGATTCCTTTGTCTAGATATTGGAAGCATCTGAGTCCCATGAACAAGTCATGTTCTCAGTATGAGAAGCTGAAGAGTTTTAGCCCACCTCATCATGAATATGTCCACCCTCTCATTAATCGCTCACCAATCAGGGTTGATTTTCACCAGTCAGGGGCACCTTCTTTTCCAAAGATGTTTAAGCATTCAGAGTTCTTCATGGTTTTGTTTTTGGTTACTGAGAGAGACCACTGACCATCAACTTATTGATTATTTGCTAGTCTAATCAATAAATTATTAATTACCCAGAACCTCTGTCTCCAGCTTTTCATTCATCTCAGCTCCCTGTAACTTGTAATCCTATAGGCTCTGTAGTCTAGGAAGTTATTTCTTGAAATTTTACATGTTCTCCCTCAGACTTCTTTCTCCTCTCTCACTCTCCTTTTTATCTTTCTTTCCCTTTCTCCCTCTCTTTCTTCCTATTTACCTTTCTCTTTTCTTTCCCTTCCTCCTCCACTCTCTCCCCTTCCTCACCTCTTCCCATGTCATATGAATAGACCTGGGCATAGTCTACTGAAATTTTATTCCTTTATGACTTTTGACTGCTTAAAAGAAATCATCCTGTACCCTTTTTTGGTGTTCAGACTGAGATAGCAGGTGTTGATATGTCTGAAGTACTTTGTTTTCCTTTGCCTCCTAAAGAACATTATTGAGGCCTATGCTGAAAAGTTGGATGAGAAACAAAATGCTGTTTCTCAAGCTGGCTATGGTCAACAGTCAAGTTCAGGGAAGCGCAGCTCCACACCAATGTTCTTTTTGGCACTCATCACTATAGTCAGTCAGGAAGGCAACAGCTACCATTTATCAGCCTGAGCCCTAAGCACATCTCTTGCGCATTGCTGGAGAAGTTCAATAATTTTTGAATAACCTTAAATCACTGAAGTAAGGTCACAATGAGGAAGTTCAGGCCAAAGATTGAGAGCCAGTGAGCAGCTGCTACCTTTGCAATGATTACTGCCAATGGATTTAAAAGAGGATTCCCATTTCTTCTTACACTATTCTAATTTGCACCCAGCTATAAGCTTTCCATTCTATTTATCTGACAGAAATGGATATAGAAGTTTCAGTTATCTGGAAGTTGTATGTGTTTGCATGTGTGCCTAAATGCTATTCAGGCTCAAAGAATTATAGATTTAGAACTTGAAAGGATGTTAAGAGACCATCTAATATAATCTTCTCATTTTATAGAGAGGAAACTGAGACCAAGAATGTTAAGTGTCTTCTCCAAGTTCATACAAGTAGAAAGTGTTAGAGGTAGAATTTTAACTCTGATCTCACACAGAATAATTGGTACTACTGGTACATGAATTTCAATCCTATTTCACGTTTATGTAGTGCTTTATGTTATCAGGTGAATTTATTAACTATTCCTTACTCAATTACTTGTCTCAGAAGATACCAATCAGTCTACTTTAATCAAGCCAACTGAACTCAGTCAACAAGCATTTCTTA
The DNA here is from genome assembly GCA_028646595.1 of Phalanger gymnotis. NCBI lineage: Eukaryota > Metazoa > Chordata > Mammalia > Diprotodontia > Phalangeridae > Phalanger > Phalanger gymnotis. The sequence goes on from CM053626.1 coordinate 77,642,267, forward strand.
AGTGCCTGCTATGCTCAAAGCACTGTTCTAGGGTAACATAAGGAAAAAGTGGCTTTCCCTTCAATGATTGGACTGATATTTCACACCAAGCAAACCCTTATTTTCACAAAGATTCAGTCATACCTTCATACTTTTCAGGGTGTGCTGAGGAAGGAGGAGCAATCAGTATTTCTGTGGATCATTTTAATTCCACACTGTTTCAGTTGCAAAGCTCTCAAGTGGCCTTCTTGCCTTTCCTCCTCTTCCTCTTGTCCTCTCCTTTACCTAGCTCTGGGTTGTTGTTGTTGTTTAACCTGGAGACCACAATCTCTCAAGGATATGTGGATAGATTTGGGGATCTGTGGATTTATTTGTTTGTTTTTATTCACATATTTTGATAACTATATTTTAATATAATTGGATTCCTTTTTAATCCTAGGCTTCTTATTTTATTCAGTTAAAGGTAATACTCTGAGAGGGTATCTATAAGCTTCGTTAGACTATAAAGGAATCCATGACACAAAAAAGGTTAAGGACCCCCTATCTAGTTTAATTGTATATCTCCTCGGACTTTTGTCATGCCTTGTCTCTCAGTTTGGGGAGATACAATTTAATAACTCAATCAAAAATATATCTGTTGAGCTTTCATTATGTGTGAAACACCATGCTGGGTGTTACATGCTTTGCAAGGATCTCTCCAGCCTTTCTCCTAGAGGAAGGAACTCAAGGGATTTCCTTGTGCTAATTGAATTTCCTTACATACCTTGTTCCAATTGATCTAGATATATGACATTAAGCCTTATATTTTAAATAAAAAAGAAACCCACCTTATCCTTTGGCAAATGGAATTTTATGAATTAGAGACACTTTTCCTGGCCCTTCTGTATATTAGCATATTTAATTGCTGGTTAGTAAACATAAACATTCTAATAGGTTCTTCTAAAATGAATTTTAAAAGTCTTCCCGGAGCATCTTTGACTTATTCATATTCATAAAGATGAAATCATCACACCTGCAAAACTTGAGCTAGCTGTGAGGGTGGTAAAAGGCAGCTTAGTCACCATTTTGCCCAGAGTCTACGCAGAGTAATAAATGGAAAGGATGATTTGAAAATTCACTTAGTTGATTACTGTTTCTTCCTCCCCACTTTTTCAGGGGCCCATAAAAATCACATACCAACATCTGGCTCAGAGATGTCCTGCAAAGGAAAGGTTACTGCTAAATGTACCCATTGATGTTTTTGCTCCTTTAGTTCAAAATGAATTTCTGGTGCATTTTGTTATTGTCGTTGTTACGTGAAACGTGGAGTTTTGTATAAGGGTGTATCAGTAGTACCATTTCTGTTGTTCTTATATATGATAATTTCATTTAGCCTAATTTCATACTTAATGAAGCACTTTATGTTATCCAAATACTTTAGAGTCATTTATTAGCTAGCCTTCACAATGCAATGAGGTAAGCAAGAGCTTTCAAAGTGAACCAAAAAAAAAAAAACAAGAGGAAGAAGAGGAAGAGGAGGAGGAGGAATGATGGTAGTAATAGTAGTGGCGGTGGTGGTGGTGGTAGTGGTGGTGGTAGTAGTAGTAGTAGTAGTTGTAGTTGTAGTAGTTGTAGTGGTAGTTGTAGTGGTAGCAGTAGTAGTAATAATTGACTTTGTATAGTTCTTCAAAAATTGCAAAACCCTTTACATGTTATTTTATCTAAGCCTCAAAGCAATCCTGTGGGGTGCTATTGCTATCCAACTTGGGGTTCAGTCATTAACATATCAATCTTACAGAGTAAAAGGGGATGTGAAGTGACTTACTGAAAGCCCCACAGTTAGTATATAGGCAAAGCAAGATGTGAATCCAGAGGTTCCTAACTCTTAATTTTATTACTTAGTTCAGTAGATGACAGTTGCCTTTCAATAAGACCAAATGGAAAGGGTTAAGTTTGTATAAATCTAGAAACCTAAGATGGGGCAGGAAGCATGGCACTGAGCAGGTATTTGTAAATGTTTGTTGAAGTTTAAATACTGCCACCTTCTAAATTAGGCTTTGCTTGATTTCCCAGTAGCTACTCCCCCACCTCTTATTATTAACATTTGTCATGTGCTTAGATACCTATATATTTTTTCCCATCATAGAATGTAAGCTCCTCAAGGACAAGTGCTATATATTAATTCTGTATCTGTGTCCCTAGCAACTAGCAAAATGCCTGGAACATACTATAAAGAGAGAGAAATAGGCCTATAGGATTTTATTGGTGTAGTAAACTCCCAAGTTAGCAAACACTTTGGCCAGAATAGATGGGCATGTTCTCTTTGGGATTTAAGAAGAATATCCAGAAATTATGTAATTTAACCAGGATCACAAAGCCAGAATGTGCCCAAAGCAAGACTTGAAGTTCTTCTTGGCTTCAAGGCCAGCTCTCTATTCAAAATGCAAGATTGCCTCTCAGAGCAGATGCTTAATAAATGCTTTTTGGTTGGTTGATTGATTGACTGATGCCAAGCATGGCAGCTGCGGGTTATTTGGAGCTAAGACAAAAAGATACCTACCAGTTATCTTCAAGAGTTCTGAATCAGCAATGTAACACTGAGGTTAATAATGCCAATACAATACTGAAGTAGAGAAATAGGAGGAAAGAATTTCGCAAATGGGAAATCATCTTCCTGTCATTCCCTGTCAAGTCACAACTAAGAAGGATGTGGGGAACCTGAAAAGCATCCAAGAAAAAAACTGAAAATGTAATCAAGTCCCTCCCTGCTTCCTCCTTCCTTCACCAAAAGAAAGAATTGTGTTTCTACAGCTATCTTGCTCTTTCTCCTAACTCCTGATCTTGGGTGAGGATCTGAAATTGTTATCACTGGGGAGCAGTATTTGGATTCATATGTAAAATAATCATCTTCTTTATATTTAAAGGTTTTAACTACTACTTAGAACTAGCTGGTACTGGTAGGTAAAAATAGAGCAATAAGTAAAAATTGAAAGAGGAAGATTTAAGTTTGAGATACTGAAAAATTTCTTAAGAATTACAACTATCCAAAAATTAAAGTAGCATCAGGGGTCCACCTACCCCCAGTAGAGATCTTCAAAGAAGGGCTGACTGACTTCTAGTGAAATACATTGTACAAAAGAATTTCTGTTCAGATATGGGTTTGACTTGATGATCTCTGAGGTCCCTTCAGTCTCTAAGCTTCTGTGATTATCTAATTACGACTTTCTTTAAGTTCATAGCACTGGTAGGCTCCTTGAAAGGACATTTAGACTAATTCTCTTCCTCAAGGCAAAAGTCTCATGCCTCTCTTATTCTAAACCTCAAGAGAAGGAAATTTCTTAATCAGTCCCCTCCCCGATTTGTAGGATCTTAGAATGGAAAGGGAAATTGAGCATTTTATCCTGTTCATATTACTTCATATGATTAGTATCAAATGTCTCTCCAAATAATTGACTTTTTTGTGGCAAATAAACATCCACATTAGGAAAGAAAAATGAGAACATAGGTATAGAACTTACATATCTAAATGAGATTTATTAAAAGATACATATTTTACAGCTGAAAAAGGCCTCAGGAGGCCTAGCTTTAGTGAGATGCTACAAATTTTCAAGTGTGCATCAGATCAAATTGTGAATCAAAAAGTATTTTACTACTTTCCTCTTTTTATAGGGAAAATCCTGTTCTATTATGGCCCAAACATGGGAGGAATCCCTACCCAAGGGAGGGGATGGGTTTTTCTTGTCCACTCTTTCTTTCTATGAATGGAATCACCATGGCAAGTTTATCCATGGTAGGTGCCACCAGGAACAAGTAGTCCTAACCCTGCTGCCCTGGGTTTATGTCTTAAAGGAAGGGGACTACAAAGGAGTGCCAGGGTTAGGTCAGGGTGAACAAGCCTGGTTCAGAAGCCTGGTTCTTTGGAAAAATCATGTCGGCACCGAGTAGGCACTAATACACGAATCACATTTTAATAAGGCACAGAGAGTACAGAGGCAGATGGCACATGGCAAATGAGGTGAAAGGTAGATGGTATGAAGAACAGTGGAGAGGAGGAAGAGGGACAAATAGAGTCACTTATGTAACTGCAGATTGGAGTTTGGAGCATTCAGGCAGCAAGAACCCAGAGTAGGTAGAAGAATTGCTCAAGGAGTAGGTCTGGGGGTCTCATCTTTAAAGTGTTCTGTGACAGGGGTAGGCTTAAAGTGGGGGTTCAGTCATTAACATATCAATATTATCTTAAAGTTGTCAGTGCCTGCTTAGGGATCCTTTATTAGCCTAATGTTTCTCTGGCTTTATTGTGAATGCCTGGGGCTTTTCTGGAGCTTATAGAACTAGGGGCAGTTTGTGTCACTGAGGGGTTGTTCTACTGAGGCCTATCTGGTCAGTCTTTGAGTGTGGCTTTAATTAGTTTAGGAGGCAGCTTTCTGCGAGTGGCTTCTATGTTCCCTTTCACACTCTTCCTATTTCCTATTTATTGTTATCTTACACTGGTTAGTTCCATACTTACTTATTATACTGACTGGTGGGGTGGTTGGGAGTAACCATAACAAGACATGGCTTCAATACTGTACACAAATCCCCTCTCTGATATATCAAAGAGCTTTCACCAATCTCCCTTGCTTCCCCAGGATTCAACAGCAATAACTGGTGTCAAAGCAGGTGTTATCAGTCAACTCTGCTCCCAGATCTATACTTCGGGTACTTTGGGGATTGTAATTGACTGAAAGAGCAAAGAAAAAGAAAGGGGAGGGAGTTTGGATCAATTCATTGCTGACTTTGTAAATTTATTGGGTCTTTTCTCCTAGAGAAGCAAGAGCCAGCGTGGTGTGGTAGGTAGAGAGTTAAGTTGGGAGCCAGCAAGATGTAGATTCAAGTCTCACATGGGACACACATTGAATATCTGACCCTAGGAAAGTCCCTTAAACTCTTAGTGTCCTTGGCAAATATCTACAAATATAAGTCTCAGACTAGATGCCTATCATTATTATAGAGTTTCCTCACTGGAAGTTCTGTATACCAGTGAAATCATACATCTAGTCCTTATCTTCATCTCATAGAGGAACACACTTGCTCTCATGACCTCTGTTGGACTGTATGAAACATTAATCTGCAAAGTTCCCAAAGCCCAGGGGTTCATCCTTTGTTCAGGTGGTTATTAGCTCATAAGAGGCTATCTGGCAAACAAAAAACAAACAAGGTACCATTTAATGTATTTATGATCTAAATTTCTTATTTAACTGTTAATTCTCCAGAGGTAATCACTAAAATATGTCTCCATTCTACTGAACCTCTAGTAACCTATACTAGTATTTGACAAACCTGAAGGAACTCTGCCATATATAAAAACTAAATGTCTTGGACTAATTTCCAGCTCCTTTCCTCTGGCCTTATTCCAGGGGTAGGTGGGAAAACAGCTTGAAGAGAGTGATTCAGTGAAGTAAACAGATTAAAAATGATCTCACAGAAACCAAAGCTATTATTTAGAAAGAAAAAAAAGACTTCTGCCCTCATCACCCAAAGAGGTCAAAATGTATTGCATTATGGTACTTCATGGATTTTATGTTTGGCTAAGAAGTGTTACAACCTGACAAGAGATGCTTTTCTAAGTAGAGATAAAAGAGTTAGCAGTTAGGAAGATATTTTACTTTATGGCAAAGTTTAGTTTCAAATGTACTTGTGTTTTGCCCTTTAAAGTCAGTGGAATTTGTGTGTATGTTTTTATATACATGTATATGTGTATATATGCCATCTATGTATCATCATTGTGAAATGACATTTTTGTAAAACTGACTAGTCTGTCAATATAGTCACCATTGATTTAGAAATGAATATATGGGAGACAGTATAGGATGGAAAGAGAGAGAGGGAGAGACAGGGGAGAAGAGGGAGAAAGGAAAAAACAGAGTGAGGGAGAGGGAGAAAAGAGAGCGAGGAGAAAAGATAGGGAGAGAGAGAGGGAGAAGGAGAGGGGGAGAGGGAGGAGGGAGGGAAGGAAGGAGAGAGGGAGAGAGGGAGAGGAGGACAGAGAGAGAGAGAAAGAGAGAGAGAGAGAGAGAGAGAGAGAGAGAGAGAGAGAGAGAGAGAGAGAGAGAGAGAGAGAGAGCGCTTGAAACCAGGAGACCCAGGTTTATGATGACATAAATCAAAAATAGCAAATAATTTTTTTAATAAATTCTCTGATACGCTGGCTATGTGACCCAGGGCAGGGCCTATTAACTGCTCACATCTTTAGGCCATCTTAAGTGGCAGAGAATAGGGCTTACTTGTGCTGGCAGAGGAAGTTGCTCATCTTGGAGCTCCTTGTACCAATGAAATTATAGGTCTAGTCCCTATCTCTGTTTACATAAGATATATGTCAATGTTTGACATTCATGATTGCTAAGAAGCGTGTATAGAGGTACTTGAAGATAACCTCAGAGATTTATCCATAAATTAACTTTTAATGGCTTGTGCAGCAATTGCTTTGCTGGAAAAAGTCATTCCTATGGTACAAGACAAGTTGGGCGATTTGAGGAAGTCTTATAGTCATTTTCTACTGGAAAACAGGAAAATTGAACAGCAATAGACTGTGTTGCTTTACCCCCTCAAAACTATCTGTGATATTTTCATACATATTTACAGGGATATGTGCATTCACATACTTATAACCCAAATTTATTTTAGAGATTAAGCACAAAATACGAAATGTCATGGTGTCATTCAATTCAAGTATATGTGTGTATGACTAGAAGGAGCCTTTTTTTTCTTATTTTGGGACTACTACTACAGAAAATATGACATCTCTAACTTAAGATTCTTATGAAAGTGATTAAATACAGCTTTATGATAAAAGCAAACTTTGCTCTTCTCTTTGAAGTCATTGTAAGAAAATGTGACCTTTGCATATGGCAGTTTTAGGTTTCAAAAATATTTTCCTCACAATGGCGTAGATTGTCGGTACTTTAGCTCCATTTTACAGATAAGAAAGTAGGCTCAGAGAGACTAACTTAACTCTCTTGGAGCAGAAGGACTAGTGTCAGGACCAGGATTTGAATCTCGATCTTTTGCCTCTAATAACAGTGACACTTCTATAGAACTATTACAAGGTAGGGCAACTGATGACTTACTTGTTCTGGGGTGCCCACTGGATTTGGGGAGAGAGGTGACAATGTGCTTCCTCTATTTCCGTCTTAATACTTCCTCATGTAGGCCCTGTACCCAAAGTAAAATGAAGCTCTTCATCTCTCCTCACATATGCCTTCTTCCATGAGGGTACTGTTCCTCTCCTACCCTATTAGCTCACATACTTCTTCCCAGGGGTTGCCCAATGTGAATACATGCCACCATCCTCTTCAGGCTCATTAGCTTTCATCTGCCACTCTTGCCTTCTCCCCCAAATGTCTAATGTGACAGTGCATGAAAGTGTCTTTCCTGTCTCCTAGGGTCCACCTCACACCATAAGTTTTCTGCTCCATCATCTCAGATGCACCTTCTCAATTCTCTGCCTATATCCAGGGCTTGTCCATTATATTGGAATCTGCCAAGGTGCTAAAATTCCTAGAATGGAATATGCCATTCTACTGCACCATGCTGCCTTAAGGTGTGAAACTAAGAAGCTGTTGTCTTTTTCCTCTGTGTCCACAGGTATAGTTAATTTCTTCTGATTTCATGTGGTATCAGGTGTATAGTTATAAAATAATAATTTAAAAACTGATGGTGAGCTTTATGTTCATTTTCTCTGCAATTACATATCACATTTTGGCAATGTCTACCCAACTTGTTTGACCACTATGTCAGCCGAGTCATTCTAAAAAAGCAATGTGATTGATTTCTGGACTGACTTGGCCATCATAATGGTGGAACAGATTGTGTATGCTGGCATGTGTTTCTTCAAGCCAACCTGTCATCAAACAGTAAAGTTGTGAAACTATCAGGATAGATCATTTGTCCTTCATGAATGTGAACAGCAAGGGCAGTCATTTCACCTAGAGTACCAGAAGTCTTATGACCTTCTGAAATATTCTTTTTCAGCTACTATTCAGTCTGCACATTCTAGTAGTAATATGCTGTTTCTGATTCCACTAATATTTTAATATATGAAAATCAATCTCTTACTCAATTTATTAATTGGCATTTAAGCAGCATGGTGTACTAGCAAGACTGCTACCCTGGGACTTAAGAGATCTGTGTATTATTTCTGGCTCTGCCGCTAACTTCTATCTATGACCTTAATCAATCAAGCTCCCTAGTCCTCAGTTTCTTCACAGGTAAAATGAGGTGATTAGCTTAGATTATGTGTCCTTATGCTTTTGTATTTGTGTTATAAACCCCTTTGGTAGTCTGATGAGGCCTATGGAGCTTTCCTCACAACTGAAGGAAATATTAAATTTAAGTTAAAAGTTAATGAAAGAAGGATGGCTAGGTGATGCAGTAGATAGAGCACTGGCTCTGTAGTCAGGAGGATGTAAGTTCAAATCTGACCTCAGACATTTGATACTTATTAGCTGTGTGACCCTGGGCAAGTCACTTAACTCCAACTGCCTCACCAAAAAAATGAATGAAAGAAAAGATATTATATTTCCCCTTCCAGATTCATAGACTACAGTCTATCCCTCTAAACTGGTCCATGGGCTGTGAATTCCAAGTTAGGAAATCCTGGCTTAGATGTTATCTCAAGTCCCTTCCAGATATTTCATTCTACAATGATGCTAACTTTAGTGTTTGATCCATTTCATAGTGCTTTATAATTTCAAAGCTCTTGGTAACGAATAATGACAGATACCTTGTAGTACAAAAATATGAATCGTGAAGCCCATGAGTTCCACCAACTTTTGCCTTTCACAGTTTTAGGTTCAAATTGATAATTTACTCATATGGATTCTTTCTACTCCCACACACTCCATTCCCAGTTTGAAAACTGGAAGTGTCTGAATTTAACTTAAGTCCAATTATTTAGTTATCTCACCACTCTAAGAAATCAAGACAAGAAACAAAAAACCCCACATACTTAGAGAAAAATTAATAGTAAAGCAACAGAAAATGTCAACCACATTCCTTCTACCGCCCCTTTACCTTCTTCCCCTTCAGCCTGCTCCACCTTCTCAGTGTATCTAGGGAAATGAACTCCTCCCATTCTCATGACTGAGACAAAGGAAAACATGGATTTTTGTTTCTCTATATACCCAGAGTATACTTCTGGATTGATCTGAGAGCTGAAGATTTCAGTAAAGGACTTACTCTACTAAGGACAGCCTACTTTTTTTGAGGTAGATTGGTGGCATGATAGGTAGTGTGCTAGATGTGGAGTCAGGAAAATCCTGTGTTCAGGTCCTAACTCAGAGACTTATTCATTGTATGACCCTAGACATTAGTCTCTTTTAGCTTCAGTTTCCTCACTTACAGGGTTGTTAGGATCAAATCAAGTGAGATAATATATGTTAACCACTTTACAAAGCTTAAAGCACTAAATAAATGTTAGCTATTATTATTTGGGGAGGCAATTACAGTGTAGTGAATCCACTGGAATGGAATCAGGGTGATGGTTTCAATTTCTGTCTCATACGCTTAACTAGCTGTGTGATTCTGCGAAATTACTTAACTCCTCTGTCCCTCAGTTTCCTAATCTACAAAATGAGGGGGTTGGACTCAATACCTCCAAAGCTATTTCCTGCTAGTCTTCTCATACCTGCTTGATCTGCATGTATCTTATCTCTCACTCCTTGGCCCACAGAATTAGATAATCACAGCCCATCAGAGACTTCCATTATTATCTAGGACAGGAGTGGGGAACCTGTGGCCTCCAGGCCTTCTGACTGAATCCAAACTTCACAGAATAAATCCCCTTAATGGAAGCATTTGTTCTGTAAAACTTGGACTCAGTCAAAAGGCTATAAGGACCTAGAAGGCAACATGGTGCCTTGAGGCCAGAGGTTCCCCACCCCAGATCTAGGATAACCTATACCTGAAACGACCATAACCTACAGTTGTCTTTCCTGATTATCTCCTGGCTTGGCTTAGGACTCAATGAACTACTGTCCTTTCCTTTCTGCTTCAGCTATTCTCTGCTACAGAGGGTTAGGATAAATTATTAGTAGTATTAATATTTATATAGTGCTTTAAAGTTTTCAAAATGCTTACAAATATTATCACATTTGACCTCGCAAGCAACACTTCTGAGAGATAGGTACCATTATCATCTCATTTTAAAGATTAGTAAACTGAGGCAAGCAGAAATTAAGTCACTTTCCCAGACAGCTATTAAATTGCCAAAGTGGGAATGTGACTATTGCTCTACCACTTGGCAGGAATAAACTCTTTCTCAACTCATTCACTAAGAGGTAAATGAAGAGAAGCTCTCCTCATCAGCTGAGAGAGAAAAAAATTTCCCCTTTTCCACTCATGTTTAGCAAGGCTTCATCTTTCCTCTCCTTTCTTCATCAATTCTTGTCTCCTTTCTTCCTCTGTCTCTGTCTGTCTCTCTGTCTCTGTCTCGTTCTGTCTCTCTCTCTCTCTTACTATTACTTATTGATAATTAATGTAAATATTTTGATGAAGCCATTTGAACCACAGAATGTGAAAGATGGAAAGTACATTGAACCAGATGATGAAATTCAAGTTGAGAGATTATGCAAGACTACATCACTAATAAAGTCTTAGGTTAATCTGTCTAAGACTGGCATGGCCTTTAAATATCATCTAGTCCATACCCATCACTTTACGGATGAGCAAACTGAAGCCTACAGAAGTCAAGTGATTTGTCCAAGGCCTTCTGACTCTAAATCCAGTGCTGTTACCATACTTTCTAATCACTATATGAAATCCAACAAGAGGAATTGGGTTGGTCCAGGAGGTCCAATGACTATTATAAGGAGTAACTGAACAGAACCTAAAAGCTGTACTACAGAGCAGACAGTTCCCTTTAGCAGAGGCAAGACTCATAGGATCCAATATCTTTAGGCTCTCTATAAATGCCCATTAATCAGTGCAGCTGGGAACAACCAGAAGATGTAGGACCAGGTGAAGAGAAGCATCTTCCCTGTGTGACTCAAGACAATCTTTTTTGTGAGATCATATTCCACTAACCTGAAGGAGAAGATTGAGCTCTATTTTTCAGACCTATCTGAGGCACTTCCCCTACAAAACCCATCTGGGTTCTGAAGACATGACTACCAAGAAAGCAGGTTCCAAAGGAGTTGTACAATGTTCCATTAAATTCCTATTCTTCTCTCCCTTTCAGTCTTCAAGGCACGCAAAGAAAAATATTAGAGTGAAGTAGTAAAGACAGACTGTTAACTTGACCAAAATAAAAACCAGAGGATGATACTAACATTTTGAGAAATCACCCTTATCCAGATTCACTTGGGCTTTGGCTTCAATCTGTCACCTGAATGCTTGCGTACCATATGGCTCATGAACCACCCAGCATGCTCTCAAACATGAGCAGCTTGATTAGCTGCTAATTAACCAGTATGGCTGCAATTTTCCAGGAAATGTGGTAGAGCACACTGCTTTACCACAAATCTTTGTGAATTTTGTAAGACTGGTTTGGTTTCCTCACAAAATGCTCATGGCCTGGTTTCTTCCTTCCTCAAACATTTGCTTGCCTTTGTGTAGATACTGGCTTAGAAGCAAACACTCCATAATTGACTGCTTAAGAATGTTTTCTATCAAATCATTGACCTTGGTAGTGTGTGGCAGCTTGAGAAAGCGATACATATAACTCCTGTATCACTAGTGAAAGACCACTAGAGTATTTGTCATTCATCCCTGTTCTCAGACTGGGATTTTATAAATTCAAAATCTTTCAAGAGAGTTGAACACATTTAAAAATCAAAGACAAACTGATTTTCTTAATTTTTTTTTTACCATATACTCTGAAGGGGACTTATTTTTACATTCCCAGACATTTAACAGAGTAGATTGCACTGTGCATGTTGGTTTCTGGATTTAGTAAATGCTGATGTCTGTGTTTCTTCTTCTTTTGGAAGGAAATAACTTTCATCTTAGGTATTTGGTTATACGTTCTATTCCTGGAGTAAAGCATTTTAAAGGAAAAATTCACTGCCTTTGATGGAAGTGGGAGTATTCAAAAGATGGATGATCTGACCAATGAAGGGACGATGCTTTGATTCATTTTCTCCTTTACTTAATGGTAGCTTGGCACTATTTTCATCGACACCTTTTTTTTTAACCTGGATCCCTTGTTAGCAGTTTCAAGGGCAAACCAGAAGATGCCACAGGGATTCTTAACCTCGGGTCCATAAAATTATTATAGATAGATATAAATATATAGATATAGGCAGATATATACATAAACACATATATATATATGTATATTGAAAACTATATTTCAATGTAAATTGCTTCCTTTAAGATCCTAAGCATCTTATTTTATGCATTTAAAGACATTATTCTGAGAAAGGATCACTAAACTTTAAAATGCTTAGACACAATTCAATTTGATATTGAAGTGCCTACTATGTATAAGGCACTGAATCTCTAAAGACTGGGAATACAGAGACACAAAAGAAATATTTCTTCTCTTTAAGTAGTTTACACAAGGACAGGAAGGATATATAATTTATAGAAAAGTAAACAATAGGTACCTGGAAGAATGAGAAAGCATTTATGTATGGTAATATCAGGAAAGATTACCTAAGGTGATGGCATCTGAACTGAGCCTTGAATGAAGCTGAACAGTCCACAGGCACAGATGGAGACCGGGGGAGTTAATGGGCCTGTTGGGTTGGAATATAGAATGAATGAAAGGAAATACTATTAAAATAAGCCTGGTTAGGTATTTATAGAGGACATAAACCTGAAAGGGTCAGCTAACTTGCAATGACTGTTTGAAAATGCAAAAACAAAAAATCTGAATGGGCTATATGGAACATAGAGTCAAATTTTTACTATTAGAATTAATATGTATAAATGTAAAATGCAGCATTTGGGACCCAAAACTCAATTGTATTAGCACAAGTTGGTGGAAGAGTTATGTAACAATTGCTATGAAAAATATCTATATTCTTAGTGGGTTACATTTCTAGCCAAAGATGATGCTGCCTTGGATAATGTTGAGAAACAGTGTCCAGAATGCCCGAGGGGATAGTCTCACTTTACTCTGGCTAAAGCCCATCTGAAGTATTTTCTTAAAATCTGTGCACTACATTTCATGAAAAATGTTGAAGGGAAATTATACTCTATGAGGCTTTGTTGAAGAAAGTGGAGATGTGAAATGTTTATCTTGGAGAAAACTGAAAGATGGATGAGGGGAGATGGAAAAAAATGATAGCCGACTTCAAGTATTTGAAGGCCTGTCATAGAAAAGAGAAATTCAACTCATTTGGCTTGACTCCAGAGGGCAGAATGAGAAACAACAAGTGGAAGCTGTACAATTAGATTTCGACTTTACATATGGGGGGAAAACTTCATATTAGAGCTGTAATATAGTGGAATGGTCTGTCTCACCCTCAAACTCCGTTGGAGGTCTTCAGGAAGAGGCTAGAAACAACTTGTTGGGATTATTGTTGTAGGAATTCCTGCTCAGGTACTCAGAGAATTGGGTGGCTTCCCAAGTCCTTTCCAACTCTGGGATGCTGTGATTCTGTGAAGGAATGTGAAGAATCAAGGTGAGGAGTAAAAGGAGGAAATGGAATAGTACAAATGACATTGAGGGATGGGGCAAGAAGGTCAGAGACTGCTTTAAGGTATCAAGCAGCAGACTAGGCAGGATTTGGGACCCCTGATCTGCTTTTAGTTCTAATTATCTTTAATGTTATTAAAACTATTGGATGTCTACAGGGAGATATGGGACAATAGGTGTATAATGACATGTACATTTTCAGACAAGGTCAGCATATTGACTTAATTTGCATATTGTACTCATTTGATAAAAGAGAAGCTTCTATTTTGGAGGGGGTGAGGTTTGGAAAGTGTGAGGAAAAAAACAGGAAAAGAGAGTCAGTAAAAATTCGTAAAGAAAAAATAAATGAAATTAGTAGATATTTGTTAATGCTACAGAGAGCAGAGGAATAATCATGTTCCTTATCCAGAGAATAAATAATGTAATTAACCTGTTATAAACCTCATAGCAACCAGTAAACTTTTGGGTTGCTTTGTTCCTTCTCTTCTCATGCATATCTCAGCGCCACCAGAGGAAGAGGGCCATAGGTATTCACAGTGACCCACTCCTGCTTTTCACCACCCCCAACTCTCAGTCAGAAAAGGTGAGAGATAATGGTTGCATTGTATGTCAACAGATTATAAGGATGATTGCTAATATTCCCTTGATAGAAACCTTTTCAAAATCTCTGCATTGGCAATCCTAAATCTCTCTTGATTTTTGTAAGGGATGATAAGACTCTTAATGGCCATGGAGCCCATTGTATTTTTAGATCCTTTGTCACTGTAGGTTCCCTGTCAGTCACTCACCCTCTGAGGTTGGAATCAGCAGGCTATTAGTTTGCCCAATGTATAATCTCAGGTCCCTTGGAACAAGGGCTTTCAGCAAGTAGGCTTCCTGATTGTGGAATTTACTTTTGATTTTTATTCATAGAGCACTGTCAGTTCTGCCTTTAAAACTAAAGTGAAAACATATCTGTCTGCTGCTGCAATGGAAATCTCTTAAGGGAAAAACATATTTGAAAGCACCCTACTGTTCAATAAAATGTGACATGACAATGTATACTTCTAATGTATTCGGTTGCTTCAACAATTGAATTATGCTAAAGAGATTTTTAAAATTCTGCATCCCTTTTCTTTGTCTGTAGATGTGGTAATTAGTCTTTATTTTCATATTAGGTTGTATCATTTCCTTAAAGAAAAATAAGTCCTTCAGCATTCACCTAGTAAGGTGAATGGCATACTAGATGTTCCATAAACAAGACACTATCTCCCTGCTCCAAGCATTTTTTCTGGCTGTTACCCATACCTGGAAAGCTCTGCCTCCTCAACTGTCCCTGATTTCCTTGGCTTCCTTTAAGTCTCAATTAAAATCTCATTTTTATTACACAAAGATTTTCTCCAACCCCTCTTCAATTCTAGTGCCTTACCTCTGCTAATTATTTCCTATTTATCCTGTATCCTGTATATAGTTTGGTGTGTATAATATATATATATGTATATAATAAATATATCATATATATATACGTGTATATATATATATAATTTGTAAGGTGTCTTCCCCATTAGATTCTAAACTTTTTGAGAGTCGTGATTTTTGCCTCTTTGTACCCCTAGTACTTAGCACAGAACCTGGCATATAATAGGTTCTTCATGTTGATTGATTGATTGATTGATTGATTGGGGGAGGAGAGGAATAGATAAACAGTAAGAAGAAAAATGGCAGGCAAGAAATATTACGCTAGCACCATTTTAAAGATGTGGGGTGGAAGCAGTTCCTTTGTTACTATTCCAATGTTCCTCCAATGAAATTTTTCTGTGGTGATGGAAATAGAGCCCAGTCAAACTCCTAACTCTTCATTTACAGCTTGTATAGAGGTGAGACTGAAGTGGGAGTTGGATGGAGAAGGGTAAGGGCTGTAGGAAGTCAGAAGAGATTTTAGCCAGAGCAAGGTAATTAGGAGAAAGAACAAGGGCAGAAGTCTAGCTGTATTTCCCCCATATATTGTTCATTGGCATTTTTTCAAACCAGTCTTTAAATCCATTATCAAAAATCTTTATTTCTTGAAACATAAGTTTAAGGGGAAAAAAATAGCTGCCTTCCTCCTGTTCTTCCCAGTCTTCTTCCCTGCTTCAGTTCCTTGCCATTTGAGACAATGGGCTAATAAATAAATAAACACTTATTAAGTACCTATGTGTGGGGTGAGACCACCTGCCAGTAATTAATTTAAAATATCAGAGGTATCTCAAATTTAGAAACAGAAAACTTCTTTATTAAGATCTTGTGAGAAAGGGTGGTCTCCAAACCCGTGGGTAGGGGGAGGCGGCGCCCAAAGGGCAGAACTTAGCTTCATACCTTAACTCAAACAACCCCACCCCATCACTGACCTTTTACTCTCATTGGTGGAGTCCAGGCTCACCATCTCGCAAGAAATCTAACCCAGGTAAAAGGGACAAGGAAACGCTAACTGAGCCAATAACAATTCTTAAGAACACTTTTATCCGTATTTGGCGAGGACACAGTTCAGGTGATTTTAATAACTGGAAATTTAGGCCTAGCTGTCAATCAGAAGCTCTGAGCCATGCCGGAAGGTCCCTACCCCCATTCATCCCACTTAACTCACAGAAAGGCCGAGATTCAGATTCCATGAGAGGGCTTCACCATCCCACTCACCTACTATGTGCCAGGTATTATTCTAAGCTCAGATATCAGG
>CM053626.1:77659037-77676584 GCA_028646595.1 Phalanger gymnotis
GGGGGGGGGGGAATGGGGAGAAAATTTGTAATTCAAACGCCTGTGAAAATCAATGCTGAAAACCAAACATGTCAAAAATAAATTTAAAAAAAAATCTCACTATGCCTATATTTTATAGAGTGTTTACCATAAACAAGTGTTGTACTTTGTAAAAGGCTTTTTCTGCAGCTATTGAGAAGATCTTGCGGTTTTGGATGCTTTGGTTTTTAATGTGGTCATTGTTTATTGTTTTCATAATGCCAAACCATGTTTCTTTAAGCCTTTTGAAATAATATTCATTAATTATATTGCCCTATAGCTTTCTTTCATGTTTTGTCTTTACCTGTTTTTGGTAGTAGGACTATATTTTCTAAAAGGATTCTCAATTTTGAGAATATTTTGTGAGGTATGAGTAATAATATAATAACCTGTGAGCTATGGGCATTTGATAGGATTCTCCTGTGAATCAATCAAGTCCAAGAGTTTTGTTTTTTGGGTTTTTTTTTTCCTTTGCAGCTAAATCTAATATACAATTACTTACGATAATGATGCATAATTCTCCCTAATATATTTATTTCTTCTGTTTTTGCTGTGATTTCTCCTCTCTAAATTTGCAATTCTGTTGATTTAATTTTCTGCTCACTTCTTTTTAATCAGATTAGCAAAGGGTTTATTTTTTTTAGTCTTTTTAAAAAAATAGATTTTAGTTTTGTTTACATTTCTATGGGCATTTTATGTCTAATGAATTTGTGTGTGTGTGTAATATACATATATATACACATATATAATTTATTCATCTACTCCCCCTCTAATTTGTATTATCTCTGCTTTGGAATTTATTTTATGTTTATTTGTTGATTTTATAATTTTAAATATATATTCACTTCATTAATTTTCTCTTTTGCTATTTTGTTAAAGTATGACTACGAGGATATAAATTTTCCCTAAGAACTGCTTGAGCTGTATCTCAGAAATTTTGGTATGTTGTTTCATCATCGTCATTTTCTTTTGCATAAATATTAATTATTTCTATGATTTCTTCTTTGACCCACTCATTATTTAATATTTAAGTCTTAAGTCTCCATTTGGGTATGTTTATGTGTGTGATTCCCCTCCCCCCTCCACTCTTGAATCTAGTTTGTTCAGGTCTAGTGATTTCAGTGTACTGAAGGGAGTATTTCTCTCTTAGTCTCTTTTCATTTCAGTAAGGTTTTCATTCCCTGTTCACCATCTTTCTTCTGTAATTCCCAAATGAATGCCATCCTCTTTTATTCAAAAAATTGACACAAAAAATTAGTAATTGTTTCTTCTGCCCATCATCTATGACCATTATCCTATTCATCCTGTGCCATAATCCTTCTCTTTCTTCTCAATATTTCTTCAAAAAGCCCTTTTTGGTTGTATTAGCATTTATTGTGGACTTAGGTTTGTTCTAAGTTTTAGATCAGAAAACTATCAAACTCTTCCCATTCAATACTTCTTTGATATTTTTTCCTAGTTGTTTTTCAAAAAGAGTTAGAAATAAAATTGAAAGTGAGGATAGATTAGTACTAGTTTTCTTAAAGACTCTCAATATTTTTATTTTACAAGACATTTAAAAAATAGTCATGCCACAGAGTAGTGGGTGGTATCGTGGGTGATGTGTTACTAAAGGGTAGAGAAGGGCCACTCTGATGCAAAGCAGTAAAGAAAACCAGAACCTAAGAGCAGATAATGTGTTAATTAGAGACAACATTTGATTTTCAATGGGAGAAAACAACTCACTTGGCTGACAAATTCCTACTAATAGAAAGTGCAAATATGATTTGAAGGCATTTGCTGTGAAATGTGAAGAGGATAAAGGGACTAAAGTTTCATCAGAAAAAAAAACAGCCTTGTGTAGGCTAAATTACATCAACCCATCTCTCTAGGCTGTGTATTTACACCTAACATGAGGATTATCCCCCCTCCTTCACCAACTCCATCTGTCAGCACAGCAAGGAAGGCAGTGCAGCTGAGCGATTGCGTTGACAAGGTAGCAGATGAAATCCATAGCCCTGAGGATTGTCTTCCTCTCTTCATCTCTCACATGCTACTACTGCCTTCACTGTTGGTGTTTAATATTGACTCTCATGATACTACTTGTATGGTGCTTTATGTTGTTGGGGAAGGGAGATATGACATAGGTAAGGTCTCTTCATGGGGTTTAGGTATTTATTCATGGTTATGTTTCTTTGGTTGTCTATGGGTGTGTTCCTGTTGTGATGCATGTGTTTCCCAGATTCCTGGTTCATTCTTCTAGTCTTTCTAAGTTTTGAGATGTAGAGGTATGTGGTAACATCTTTGTCAATTAGTTGTGTCTTTGAAAGTAAATTCTAAAAAAAGAAAGAAATTACCTTTTGGCTCATATACTCTTCCCCAGACCTTTACAAGGGTCTCTTTGTGTTATTCAAAACCTCAAATCAATCTTTCTTTATAAGGAATTGTTTCATCTATAAGAGTAATTATCAAAAAAAATGAGTTTTACATAATAGAAGTTCACATTTCAAAATAATCCACTTTTCTTATTTTAATTTGGATATGGAAATTCTCTCTTTCTGGGTGTTTAGTAAACTCAAGAAAAAGTTAAAGAATAAAATCAATCCACTATATCAGAAATGGAGAGGTACAAGGTGAAGGCAGTGAGTGGGATGGTGACTGCGATGTGCTGGAATCAAGTCATATTGACTCATAAGAGCCCATTGTTAAATTCCTTGTGTGAGCATTTACACTGCAGAAATCAGCAAGTGATAAAAATAAAGGCTTTATTAAATGATTGTTTTGTTATTGGATAGACTTAAGAAAGAGATAGAAAAATATTAATAGTGTGATAAAGATGCATTACTTTTCTGAAGAGGGTCTGTTGTTAATTATTCAAAAGCACACCTGAGATGTGGTGAGTAGAGAGTTTAACAGGAACTCTCCTTCCACATTTGTTAGGATGTCTATCTACTAACAGCTCCTTCACAGACATAAGATTTCCATCTTCTCTACTTCCTCATGTCATTATCCCTGTTTCAATTACTTGATCTCCATCAAATCTTTTCCAGTATATGAACCACTTCTAATCACCACAATTTTTTAAAAATAAATTTTAATTTAAGTTTGAGATGTTTGCATTCTGCAAGGATGACTTCTTTTTTTTTCTTTTCACTTTCATAGGATGATAGATCTAGAAATGGACAGGATTTTGAAGGCTATCTAATTAAACCCTTTCATTATTTAGAGAAAAGGAAAATAAGGTTCAGTGAAATTAAGTGACTTGGCCACAGCCACAGTTGTAATAATCATGAGAGATGGAATGTGATCTCAGAATCCATTCTACTATGCCATATTGCTTCACTTTCCAGGTCCTTGGGAATTTTTTGCATTCAAATGTCTTTGTTTTAGAGGCAGTTTTAAGTAATGGATTGAGTCCTGGATTTGTAGTTACGAACACTTGGATTCCAATCCTCTTTCAGACATTTCCTAGCTGTGTGATCCTGGGCAAATTATCAATCACTCCTGTCTCAGTTTCCTTGTATATAAAATGAGGCCATTGGATTCTATTGGCCTCTTAAGATGCCTTCTAACTCAAAAGCTTATAAATCTTATAATTCTAAAGATAGAGACAGAGTAGTTGATTTCATTGATTTGGGGAATTCCTAGATGAGGACTGCAAGTCTGCGATGTCTCTCCAGCTCATAGTCTTATAAAGGTGCCTAGATCAGTGAGAAGTTATGACTTTCCCAAGGTTGTAGAGCCAGTATGTGTGAAAGGTAGAATTTGAAACCAGATCTCCTTGGATTTTTCCTAAACAGCTCCAAATCAATTTCTCCCTTTTTATTCCACAGACCCTATGCTCAGTAATGATGACCTCTTCATTACCAAACCTAAAATTAACATATCCGCTTTTTATTCTTCTTCATCTTTACTCAGCTTTTTATAAGATGAATTATGATGTTCTTTAATAGTCTCTTTTTCAGTCAACCAGATGTTATTATTATCTTCAATTTCACTGTAGTTTCCTTTCAATTTAATGGTCTCTCCCAAAGCAAAATACGCAATTGAAATCATTGACTTTCGGCCAATATTTATTTACTTCTTCATATTTTTGTGTGTTTCCAATACCATCAACAAACTACACAAATACAATGAGTGTGTGGAAAGAAAAGAAATAGTTTCACAATCTACCACTGAGAACTTGCAAACTAGTTGGAGAGGCAAAGCTTGCACATATGAGGACCTAAAAACTATTGCAAACCAACTTAAAAACAGGTACAAAAATCATACCATGAGGAATATATAAGTACTGAGTGGCTACATTTAACAAATTAAAGTCTAATAAGGTGGTAATAATCTGCAGAGGAGAGCTGAAAGATTTAGTGTCTGAGTTGTTTTTGTAGGAAATGATGGAAAGGAAGTTAAATGACTAATGCAAAGAATCGTGGTTTATATATGCAGAGCCAAGTCAAAACTCCAATCCTGATCTACAGATTCATAGACTAGTGCTTTGTTTCTTACATGGCACAGTACCATTCCTCATGTTATAAATGTTCTAAGTTCATCCAAATTCCATCATGCCTCATTTCTAAAACAATGGTGACTATATTGACCAGCTAGTGAGCTTGACAAAAATGTCATTTAGCAATGATGATATATAGGTGGCATATTTCCATTTAGATTGACACTATAATGCTCAAGTCAGGGGCATACTGATGTTTACACAAAAATACTATGATATTTCAGAGCATCTGTGTGAGAACACCTGATGTCTACAATGGAATGTAAGTCAAGTACTATGAAAAATATGTTCCATATTTTTGCAGATGTTCTCAGATAAAGATTTCTCATATCTCTGTGACAAGTTATATAAGATGTTCATTTGTGTGCAAGATCGAATTTGAGATGACAGTTCCATGGGTTTGCATCATAGTTTAAAAAAAATCTAGTCAATTTTCAGTTCAGTAGAATTTTGAGATTTTAGAATATAGCAATAGAGGTTCATTAAAGTGATTATGATTAATCGGATTTTTGATTTAGTTCAAATCAATTAGTATTTATTAAGTGCCTTGTGTTAGCAAAGCCCCATGCTATGTGAAGGAGAGGTAAAGACAAAAAGCAATATAGTCTCTGCTTTCAAGTACCTTACAGTCTAACGAAAGGAATAAGCCTCATATACAAGCTGGCAAGATACAAGTTACAACATGATCAGGGCAAATGTGGAGGGGAGGGATTCAAGATAAAGTAGCATACAAATTCCTTTGTTTAGTATTTAAAGCCCATCTCAATCTATATACCAACTACTTCTCTGGTCTCACCAAGTGCTTCCACTCACACAATCTTTATTCCAGCCAAACTGACCTTGAAGTTCCTCACATAGAGTATTCCGTCTTGTTAGCATTACACAGTCTGTCTTCCATGCCTGGAATATATTCTCTCTTCATCTCCATCTCCTAGAATCTATAGTTTCTTTCATGGCTTGGGAAAAAGGTTGCCTCCTTCAAGGGGACTTTTAAAATGTTTTCTTAATGTATAAAGTATATACCCTCCACAGAGATCCTCTCTAATCTTCTCCGGTTTCTACCTACTGGTTCCTTCCCTGCTATATTAAAAAACCATTCATTAGAATCTACCATCCCCTATATCTCTCTTCCCTCCCTCAGGAAAATGTCTACACAGAACAACCTATATTTATTGCCCCACCTTCCTTTCCTTTAACTTCTCAAGCCTTTGCTATTGGCTTCCAACCTCATTACTCAACCTATGGTTTCTAAATTGTAGAAACTGAAAGTCTTTACTGAATCCTCACCCTTTTAGACCTCCATGAAATATCTGATTCTGTTCACTCTCTTCTTCTACTGTCTACAACCTCTTCACTGGGCTTTCATGATGCTACTCTTGATTGGGTTTTCACCTACCTTTCTAACTTTTTCTTCTCAGGTAGAGTTTCTGTATGATTATTCTTCATCTGCACCATGCCTTCTACTGTGAGTGTCCCCTAAGACTTTGTCATGGAATTTTTCTTCTCACTACATTTCTTGACTTTTTTGGATCCCATGGCTTTAATCATCATCTCTGTGCAGTTGATCACAGAATAGAGCTAAAAGTGACCTTAGAGGCTATCTGGTTCAATTTCCATATTTAACAGATGAAAAAATAAGGCCTAGAGAAAAGTTAAATAACTTGCCCAGGGTCACACAACTAGAAAGTGGCTGAAATCAAATTTGAACCTAGGTCTTCCTGACTCCAAGTCCATTACTCTATCTACTTTATCATGCAACTTCCAGTCTACATATCTAACCTCAGCCTCTCTACAGATCTCTAGCCCCACATTTTCATCTCTTTATTAGATATTTCAAGCCATATATCCCATTAAAATCTCAAAATCCCCATATCGGAAATTAAATTCATTATCTATACCACTTGGCTCTTCCCCCATCTCACCCCAACACGCTCCCCCCAAAATCTCTTCTACATGTCCCTATTTCTGTTTAAAGCATCACTGTTTTATAGCCTCTCAGGTATTCCTCACTCTCCCCCACCTCACATATCCAATCAAGTGACAAATATTGATATTTCTTCTTCCATCACTTCTGGTTTACTTGTTCTCTTATCACTACTCACACAGCCACCACCTTAGTTCAGGCTCTTTTCACCTTTGTTCTGGGTTACTGAAATTGCAAAGTCTCTGCCTTGAGTCTCTTACCATTCTGATACGTTGTCTACACAGTTGACAAAGAGACTCACCTCACTTGTAACTCTGATATTCACGCCCTTATTCAACAAAGTCCAGCAGCTCCCAATTGCACCTATGATCTGATATAAAGCACTATATTTGACTTTTAAAACTCTTGAAAATTTGATCCCAATCTACTGTGTTAGCTTTATGATATATTTAGCCCAGCAATATCCCTTTAGTAGGGATGCTTTAGTAGGCACTTAATGAATAGTTGTTAATTGGTTAATATCATTTGATTTTCCTCTTGCTGTGTTCAATTCAAAGTAGTTTTCTTGCCTTTGTTCACACATAGCAGACATTACATATCCTATCTCCACACTTTTTCTCGGGGGGGGGGGGTCACTCATGTATTACTTCTTCACCTGGGTTTCATATTAGTCCTTATTTCCTCCAATACTCTTCTCAAGCACTTCCTTCTACCTTAAGACTTTCTTGTTCCCCCAACTGCTGGTATCCTCCCTCTTTCAACTACCTCCTATTTTATAAATATATTGGCATATATTTATATATCTATATCTATCAATTGATCGAGCCTATCTTCAACAATAGAATGAAAGCTCCTTGAGAGCAAGGCCTTTTTTTTCACTTTTGTCTGTTTTTGTAGCACTTAACACCGTCCCCAATGCATAGTAAGTGCTTAATAGCTGCTTCTTGGTTGTTTTATTGATGCTATATTGTAGAATGTAAGTTTCTTGAGAAAGGAACCATTTCATTTCTGTCTTTGTATTCCAAGCAACAAGCATAGTGCTCAGCACATAGTAAGTATGTAATATAGTCTTCTGATTGGTTTATAAAACCTTTTTGGCTAAAATAATCAATTGCTGCTGCCCAACAATCATAGCTTTGCCATGGTTGAACCTCATCAGGAGTATTTTTTTCAGTTCTGGACAGCACAAATTAAAAAGTCCATTGACAAATGTTCAGGAAGCAGTATTCTGGAATGTACCCAGAATAAGGGAAGAAGGATGGCAAAGAGACATTAGATTGTACCGTACAAAGATTAATTGAAGGACCTGGGGATATTTAGCTCAGAACAGAGATTTAGCAGGCAAGTGATAGGATCTCTTCAAAGATTTGAAGGGTTATCATGAGAAAGAGGAATCAGTCTTGTTAAGCTTTCCTCCACAGATAAAAACTAGGAGAAGCGAGTGGAAGTTATAAAGAGAGAAATTTAGGTTTGATGTAAGGAAAAGCATCCTAATAATTAGAGCTATCCAAAATGACCTTGGGAGATAGTGAGTTCCTTCTCAGTAGCCTCGTCTTCAAGAATAACTATTTATTACAGAAAAAAATTATTGGTCTTTAAGGACACTCTCTTATATTCCGCAATAGAGTTAAGAAGAATCATGGAGGTCATCTAGTCCAATTCCTTCATTTTACATATGAGACAACTGAAGGCAGGAGAGGGGAAATAGCTTGCCTTGGGAGCAGAATCCTGGAAGAGATGATAGGGGACAGAATAAAGAGCACAAAATGCTACACATTTAAGGGTCAAATAAATGAATGGATATTTAGGGCAAGCACTTCATATTCTCTCACATACTCTTATACACTGCAGAAATAAGATATGGCCAAGAGAAGTAGCCTTCAGAATGGTCAGGAATCAAACAATTACATATGACTCTAATGGAAATTTGTGGTAGTTTATTTTCCAACAAAGTAAATGGGGAGTTAGCTCCAGACAGTTTTTTACATTCTTCATTGCACCAAAAACCATAAATAGGGTAGCTCTTCAATAAATAGCTATTTAATGAAAAAAAATATAGATAAAAGACAGGAAGATGGTCACTATTTTGGTTTGAAATCATTAACTACTCAATTTTTTTCTGAAACTTTATATCCTTTCACAGTATTAACAGACAAAGGATAGTATTCTGAGAAAGCCAAAGAATTATTTCAAAATCAGATAATTAGTTAGAGCCATCGTTGTTGTTTGTCTTTCATTCTCAAAGAAGACCATGACATCAGGAATGTGATGCAATGACATACAAGAGAATTGGATTTAAGTGAGGGAGGGCTGTGCAAAGTAACCAGCCTCACTTTCTCCTCTGGAGCCGCCTGGGACCAGTGGCAAGATTTGGATTAGAATGACTGGGGATGAACCTGGATGCAGTGGGAGACTTTGGCCTTTTTAAGCTAAGGTCTTTCCCAGGTCCCAGTCTAACTGAGGCAACACCCATTAAGTGATTAACACTAGTTACAGCCAGTCAATTGGTGACTACCTATATAACATAAAATGGAGAAGCAGCATACATGTATAGAAGCGTATATGTGAAAGAAGAATTTGACTTAATTTTCTTTCAAGCAACAGGCCTTCTCTTCTCAGAGCCCCATGTTATCTGGAGTGGATTGTCTTCTGCTTCTTTCTCCCTCAATTGATTTTTCTCAGACGCAGCAAGTTCTAGTTACAGCTCTACTCAGCCCACTTTTTGCAAAGATGTAACACAATATTCTTTTTTTTTTTTTTTGCTTTCCTCTCCACCCCCTAAATGCATTTCTTTTGTGTGCAAGTTAATTCTAAAGTGGCTTAAAGTGGCTTAAGTGGCTCAAAACTAGTTTGGAAAATGTACTGCTATTCTCTAATTTCTAAAGTTCATTTCTTCTCCAAACCCTGTTGTTTTGGGGGTATGTGTGTGTGTGTGTGTATGTTTCCCTAGCAAAACTATGTTTCACCCCAGGGTATCTTGCGGAAGTGGAGCATTCTGTACCCCTTCCTCTGATCTGGACCCCCTACAGGAAGAATGTAAAGCTTCACTGAAGCACAAAAGAGTGTCAAGTTACCATACCTAGAGAAAATCCAATAAAGGAAGCCTAAAGGAGTCACCTCTAATTATGCTTTTGCATCCAAACCAACCCAGTCATCAATTCCTATCTGAGTCTTAGGTAACAAAACCTTCCCTGCAGATGAAAACCTTGGTATCTGTCAATGTACCCAATGGTCTTTTAGATACTCTAAGCTTAATTTTGTAGATACCTTCATTTTCACTTCCAGACCTTCAATCTGACACTCCTAGAACATTTAGAATTTCATTGAGAATGTGACATCTTTTGCCGGTCTAAAAAGCACCTTTCTTTTCTTTTATATGAATTATATTTGCTGTTGCTTGTGGCTTTAAAAAAAAGCTCGTTCTTTCTTTTTGTCTGTCTTTCTTCTCCTTCTCTCCCTCTTTCTCCCTAAGTCTCTTTCATTGTCTGTCTCTATCTGTCTGTCTGTCTGTCTCTCTCTCTCTCTGTAGCTACCTAGTTTTTGGTTTTTTCTCTCACCTAAAGCGATTTCCACCTCAAAGGCTCCAGGTGAATAAACCCAATATGAATACGTAAATAAGAAACTAAATAGGATTTCCAATATTATCTTTTTAAACTACAAATTCAGCTCTGAGACTCTGTCCCCAAGGGGAAATACCAGTGACAACCAAATCAGTTTCTGGCAGTCTCGTTTCAAAAACAGTCTGGTTTCTGTTTTGGTTCTGGGCAATCTCTCTGCTGACAGTCAAAAATCCTTTCTTAGATGCATCCTCTGTCAGGCTCATCTCAGGGCAGGCTGCTGATTGACAATAGAAATCATGATACATGGATATGATGTCAGATCCATGTACAAACAACAAGGGTTTTGATTAGCAGCTTCATAATGGTGGAATTCTGGAATTTCTATATTTTAACATCTGTTTAAATAGTTCCTAGATTCTCATGCATGTCTTAACAACCTGATTCTGAACTCATTTCTGCATTTGAGGTGAAATAAAATAACTCTGCTCACACTGCAAATCTCAGAATAAAGAACAGAAGATGAAAGAGACAAAGGTAACTCTTGGTTTTTGGTTTTTTTTTTGCATCAAGGACTTAGTAATGAAAATCACCTTTGGGGAACAAAATATGCATTACTGAAGCTATGGAAATATTAAGGAGAGGACAGATAGCAGTAAAACATACTGCTTTGAATCAAAGATCTCAAATACTGAATGGTAAATATTATTATTATTTTTTAAAATAGACCCATTATTTTGCTTCCTGTTAGGGAACTCCCTCTATTTTACTTATGAGAAGTAAAATAATATACCAGTAACAACAACAACAGCAATAATAATTTTTCAAAGTTTACATTTAAATATCACTTTAAGATTTACAAGTCACATTTATATATATTATCTCACTTGAACATAGTAACAACCCTATAAGGTGTTTTTTTTTTTTAACTAGACCTGTGATTTCATAGCTATAGGTCACTCCAACTTTTGATCTGGATTGGCACCTACTCTGGCATTTATGATCTTAGAGAGATACCTTTGGTATAAAGAGGTTAAAGGACTTTCCCAGGATCACATTATCAGTATATCTCAAAGGCTGGACTTGAACCCAGAGGCAAACTTTTCTATTCATTATACTGTGCTGCTATTTTTATCCTCAAACTGTTTCTGAGAGGTTAAGTGACAGCCAAGTAAGTGTCAGAGGCTGATTAAACTCAGGTCTTCATGAATCCAATTCAACACTCTGTCCACTCCACCATGATGTTCTATATAGCATGTCATTAGAATCACATTGGCACTCTGCAAGAAATTTAGATATGAGAATGGCCAGCATCAGACAGAACTAGCGTTTTGTTTTGTTTTTTTTTTTAGAGAAAAGATTTACTCACCAAAAATTAGTCAAACAAAAACACATGGTGCTAAGGAATTGCTTTCTTAGAAATCAATGGTATTAACACAATTAGCAATCACACCTCTTTACCTTCTAGCTGTTTTATATTAGTGTCATGAGGGAAGACGGCATTAAAGTCACACTCCAACCTGATTTTGCCCTCACCTTCTGTCAAAGCAATAGGTCTAAAAAAAAAGAGGAAGCATTTTAAAGGAAGGATGATTCAGTTAAATTTAACATATTCAGAACTAAGCAGGAAGCATATTTATATTCTCTTCTCTTCCACTTTCCTCTCCACCTCCAAAACCACCAGTGCTACCACATTGCTACTAGAGGTCAGGGTGCAATTCTGTAATCATAGCTTATCTGCTGCCCTGTAACTTACAAATTCTAAGCCTTGCATCTGTTATTTTGATTTTGGTGAAAGAGAATACAATGCCATTCTCCTCTGAGTATAATGGTATCTTTAGCCTTAGTGTTAAAAAGTAAAATTTCAATATAAAGATGTTGTTTTGGATAAGATTTATCTATTTATATGATGCTAAATTTCAGTATAATCTATAAATTACACGTGGGGGTCACAAATCAGTCCTCATGATAACCCTTTTTATGATATACATGTTAGTGGATGGTAATGCAATTAATAGATTCTACTTCAACCCTAGATTAAAAGTTGCAAGTCGACCACTGTTGACCCCCTAGACACTATACAACTTGTGTGTAAAAAGCAATGTAGGAGAAGTATGAGAAGAAAAGGAGGCAAATTGATCAGGTAAAAAGAACAAGTTTTAACAAAGTAATATCTCAAATTTTCTACTGATACACCATTATGTTAAGAGAATTTGATGATGTTCCCCACCCAACACACTGAGTGAACCCACTAAAGATGATTTCTCAAAGGTCATGAACAAGAGTCATGCATAATGAAAAGCTGAGTATGAGTCATAATCTGCATCAATGGATGGCATACTCATAACGTTAAGGTCCACTGAAACATCAAAGTATATACAGTAGTAGTAGCAGTAGTAGTAGTAGTAGTAGTAGTAGTAGTAGTAGTAGTAGTAGTAGTAGTAGTAGTAGTAGTGGTGGTGGTGGTGGTGGTGGTGGTGGTGGTACTGGTGGTAGTAGTAGTGATAGTAGTAGTACTACCACTTAGTACCAGTAGTACTACCACTATTGCCACAACTACTTCGTAGTAGTAGTGATAGTAGTAATGATGAAGAGGAGGAGAATGGCTAATATTTACTTAGCACTTTAAGACTGGTCAAACACTTTAGACACATTATCTTCTCTGTTTTCAGTAGGGGGCAGTTGAAGGGGGAAGCAGGAAGTTTGAGGTGATCATTTGAAAATAATGAAGTTCTCCTGGCAAAAGAGATCATACAGCATTTTAGAACATTTCGTAAATACCTAGATTATACACAATAGGTACAAACCATTCCAACAGCTTTGGTATCTTTTAATGACTGATATGTTAGGGGCTGCTAATAGAGCAATTATATTCTACTAAATTATGCTAAATTGCATTAAAGTCTTCTTACTGTCAGATTTTAGAAGAATTACCTAGGAATCTCTACAAGCGATTTGGAACCAGAGAAGCAGACCTTTCTTCTGGGCTGCCCTAAGAATAAGGTGTATTCCAGAATGTCCAAGAGAAGATCTCCAGAGACCAAGAGACATTTGGGACTCAAAATGTGCTAATTAAATGGACATTGGGAGCAAGTTACTAGGATACAAGGAAACTTGATGTTAGTTACCTACTGATGATTAACATCGTTGATCTTTTGTTTCATGATATTTATGTTGAAGTTTTCTTTGTTACCTTGGTGACAAGTAAATCTCCCTTCTCAAAATTAGTCCATTGTGAGCCCTTTAAGTAGTTTGATCTGCAGCCTGACTTATGTAATTCCGATTACGAATATATGAAAAATCTTAAAGATTTCACTGATCTATGAGGGACTAGGCTGCCACTCCTCATGTATAAAAGGGAGAATTCAGAGGATTAGAACACAAAGTTGTAGTGAAAGTTGAATGAGCCACATTGACTCCACCTAGTGACTCAATTCCAAAACTAGAGTAGTTTCTATTCAAATTACATGTCAACCCAATTTCTTTCTTGTCAGAAAAAAATTTATTAATTTATGGGAATTGTGAAACGACTTTGTTACATTGTTTGAACCTAGCCTTGAGTGTCTAGGAAACTGGCCAACCTCTACCTGCTTAGAGACCCTTAACTAAGGACTTAGGCTATGCTAACCAGAAACCTAATTGGATCTGAAGATTGATGCAGGGAGTTTTCTCTCAATTGTAAATTTCAAGCAACCCATACATCAAAAGTGAGGGTAAAGGAATCAAGGAAGGGGCTCATATTATCATATTTATTGATTTGGAAGAGACTGTGAGGTATTACCCCAGATTTTCCAGATCAAATCCCCTTCTCCTCTTCTCTTACTACTTCTTATATATGTTCTACCACTGCTCCCTAAATTTCTTCCATTAATTAATAATATTCCATTAATACTAAAATAGGACAAAATTCCTCCTAAATGTCTTTCTTCTAAAGGCCCATGCTTGGCTGTATTGTGTTGTGACACAAAAGAGAGGTAAAGTAGTTGAACTGTAGTTCCCAAAACATAGCAGTGATATGAATATCAGCTTCTTCTCTCATTCTTAAAGTTCCCAAAGGCAATATTTAAAATCAGAGGAAGCATAAAAGACAGAGGAGACCATGTTTTGCAGAGTACTGCATTCATAAAAGTCTGGTTACCTAGATTGCTTTCCCTATGAATGAAAACTGAATGCCTATGTTAAAGTTTATAGGATGAATTTCCAATGCCAAGATGTCAGAGTGAGGAAGGAAGCCTCTGAAGCCCTCCCAAAATCCCCTCCAAAAAACTAGAAGACCACTGAATTGATCTAGGAGCAGGGAAGCAGCTTACCAGCCTGACAGGAAAGGTTTGTCTCACCGAGATGGGAGGGGAGCAAGATCCAAGAGCTCCCTAAAAATAGAATTGGCCAAATTGAAAAGGAAGTACAGAATAATTCCTTAAAAATTAGAGTTAAACAAGTGGAAACCAATAACTCTATGGGACATCAAGATATGCTAAAGCAAAATCAAAAAGGTAAAAAAAAATAGAAGAAAATGTAAAATTTCTCATTGGAAAAGCAACTGACCTAGAAATAGAGCCATGAGATATAATATAAAAATGATTGGACTACCTTAAAGCCATGATTAAAAAACAAAAGCCTGGACAACATCTTTCAATAAATTATCAAAGAAAACTGCCCTGATATAT
This sequence comes from Phalanger gymnotis, assembly GCA_028646595.1. Taxonomy (NCBI): domain Eukaryota; kingdom Metazoa; phylum Chordata; class Mammalia; order Diprotodontia; family Phalangeridae; genus Phalanger; species Phalanger gymnotis. The sequence goes on from CM053626.1 coordinate 77,673,687, forward strand.
TAAAACCAGAAGGTGAAATAGAAGTTGAAAGGATCCACAGATCACCACCTGAAAGAGATTCCCAAATAAAAACTCCCAGGAACATCACAGACAAATTCCAGAGCTCAGAGATCAAGGAGAAAATATTGCAAGCAGTCAAAATGAAACAATTCAAATATTGTGGAGCTATAATCAGGATTACACAGGATTTGGCAGGTTCCACATTAAAGAACTAGAGGGCTTAGAATGTGATATACTGGAAGCAAAGGAATTAGGATGACAGTTAGTTTGACCTCCAAATAGAAGAGTCAAGGGAAACATAAAATGGAAAAAGCAAGAAAAGAAAAAAGGAAGGAAGAGAATGAAAGGAAGAAACAAGAAAGAAAAAAAAACACAAGAAATTTACTAAGATTAAACTGTTTATATTTCTACACAGCAAGATAACATTTGTAATTCTTAACAACTTTATTACTCTAAGAGCATTTAGAAGGAGTATATGTAGACAGAGGGTGTGGATAAGGTGAATCTGATGGGATGACACCTAAAAAAACAAAATAAATATCTGAGAAAAAAAATTGCTTTGGAAGAAAGAGGAGGAAGATTCAATGGGGTAAATTATCCCACTTAAAAAGGCATGAAAGAGCTATCCTAATGGAAGGGAAAATGGGGGGGGGGTGTGGAGGGATTGGTGAGCAAATCTTAAACCTTACTTTCAACAAAGTTGTCTCAAAGAGGGAATAACATACATACTCAGTTGGATATAGAAATCTATTTTAGCCTATAAGAAAGTAAAAAAAGGGAGGAGATCATAGAAAGGGGAATGGGGACTAATAAAACAGGATATTTTGGGAGAGGCAGTAATCAGAAGTAAAACACTTGTGAAGATGGAAAAGCTAGGGGTAAGAGAGAGGAGGCAGGGATGAACAAGTGAAAGATAGCATAGAGGGAAATAGACAGTTATCATAACTATGAATGTGAATGGGATGAAACATCTCACAGCTTATACCAAGATAAGGTCAAAATGGATACACAATTTACACATGTAGGGTGATACCATAAGCAAATTAAGGGAATATGGAATAGTTTATCTGTCAGATTTATGTATAAGGGAAGAATTTAAGACCAAAGACAATATGGAGAGTATTACAAAATGTGAAATAGATCATTTTGATTATACAAAATTAAAAAGGTTTTATACAAACAAAACCAGTTCAACCAAAATTGTAAGGAAAGAAGAAAACTGGGCAAAAATTTTGTGACAAGTATCTCTGATAATGGCCTCATTTCTCAAATATATAGAGAACAGAGTCAAATTTATAAAAATACAAGAAATCAAAGCTATCTATAGTCATATGAAGAAATTCTCTAAGTCGTTATTAAGCAAAGAAATGCAAATTAAAGCAACTCTGAGGTACCACCTCATACCTATCACAGTGGCTGATATGACAAAAAAGGAAAACGGTAGATGTTGGAAGGGATGCGGGAAAACTGGGACACTAATGCACGGTTGGTGTAGTTGTGAACTGAAGCAACTATTCTGGAGAACAATTTGGAACTATGCCCAAAGGGCTATAAAACTATGTATAACCTTTGATCCAGCAATACCACTGCTAGGACTATATCCCAAAGACATCCTAAAAAAGGGAAAAAGACCTATTTGTACAAAAATATTTATAGCAGCTCTTTTTGTGGTGGCCAAGAATTAGAAACTGAGGGGCTGTACATCATGTGGGCAATTCAGTTGGGGAATGGCTAAACAAGCTATTGCGTATGATTATAATGCAATATTATTGTGCTGTAAGAAATGACAAACAAGATGATTTCAGAAAAACCTGGACTTACATGAACTGATGCATAGTGAACCAAGCAGAAGCAGGAGAACATTGCACACAGTAACAGCAACATTATTTGATGAAGAATTGTAAAATGACTTAGCTATCGTCAGCAATACAATGATCTTAGACAATTCTAAAAGACTAATGATGACGCATACTATCTGCCTCCAAAGAACTGAGATTGATTGAATATAGACTGGAACATGCTATTTTTCACTTTTTTCTTTCATTTTTTATTCAAGTCTTCTTGTACAAAATGACTAATATGGAAATGTTTTAAATAATTGCACATGTATAACCTGTATCTGATCACCTACTGTCTCAGGAAGGAGGGGAGGCACAAGAGGGAGGGAAGGATAGAATTTGGAACTTAAAACTTTAAATGAAGATGATAAAAAAATTGGAAAAAAATAAACTAGACTACTACTCAAGAAAAGATCATAGGATTATAAATGTAGATGTCATCTAGTCCAACACCCTCATTATATAGATAAGGGAAGTTCAATATAGAAAGGTTACATGATTTTCCCAATTTCTCACAAGAAGTAGGACCAGAAAGCCAATGCCTTGGGACACTTAAAAGAAAAACATCAGGGGTGGAGCCAAGATGGCAGCTGGGAAGCAGGGACTAGTGTGAGCTCCCCGCCAAGTCCCTCCAAAAAGCTATAAAAAATGGCTTCGAACCAATTCTAGAACTGCAGAACCCACAGGTTAGCATAGGGAAGCAGGGCTCTAGCCCAGGACAGCCTGGATGGTCTCTGGGTAAGGTCTATGCCTCACAGAGCTGGGAGCAAAGGGGAGTGGAGCCAAGAAGAGCAGAGCCAAGCATGGGCGGCACAGACCAATGAGACCAGGAGCCAGGGAGAGAGTGCCCTAGGGCACCGAATCAGTGAGTTGCAGCAGTTACCAGACTTCTCAATCCACAAACACCAAAGACAACAGAGTAGGTTAGTGGGAAAAGCTGCTGGGGACAGGGAGTTTGTGGTTTGGCCACCACGCCGGGGGCAGCAGAGGTGGAGCAGCTTTAGAACTACAGCTGCAGTTGCTTCTGGCCCCAGGCCTACCTGGTGGGAGGAGTTAAGTG
>CM053626.1:77677084-77706014 GCA_028646595.1 Phalanger gymnotis
GGGTATATTGGTATATATTGTGTGGTATATTGCTATTACATGGTATTATTATCTTAGGATAAATAATTTGCACATTTTTATTTGTTGTAGTTCAGTCATTTTAGTCATGTCCAACTCTTCATGACCCCATATAGGATTTTCTTGGCAAAGATACTAGAGCGGTTTGCCATTTCCTTCTCCAGCTCAATTTTCAGATGAGGAAACAGAGGCCACCAAGATTGGTTGACTTGCTCAGGGTCATACAGCTGGTAGGTGTCTGAGGCCAGATTTGAACCCAGGAACATGAGTCTTCCTGGTTTCAGGTCCGGCACTCTATCTATCCAGTACGCCACCTAGCTGCCCTAAAAAAAAAACAAAACATCAGATTATGGCCTGTATTTTTCCCTCTCCTTGTAAACCTAGAGCATGTGCAAGTGTATCTATAAATGGCAAATTCATCATATGCTCCCTTAGTCCTCTGCGGAGGACAACCTTCGTAAGCATTCCAAAATCATGACATCATGTTCCTCTGATTTCAGACTATGTGCCAGATTGGATGCTGTGTCTTAAAAGCATCCATTGTTCTTCCTTTCTGTATTTCAGTCACCCACAATAATGTCTCCCTGGCATATTCTATTGAGGCCACAAATGGTGCCTTGCCAGAGAGTGTCCAAGAATAACTCACCTAGAAACGACTATTATTTGTCCAAGCAGAGTCTTTCTTTATGCTGGCTGTTTCCTGCTTCTTCTTCCTCTCCAAATGCCGTGGTTCTTGTACATACACTTACTTGCATCTTCCCTACAAAATTGTCAAGCATTTCATATCTGTCAGTTGCTTCTATTCCGTAGCTCTGCCACATTCAAGACAGGGCAATATTCTTCTCATGGGCGTGCTAAGTTCCAATTTATCCAATTAGAATCTTGTGGCTTGTGTGACCCTCCTATCAGTAGGAAAAAAAATTGTACCCTTTTCCCTTTGCTGTTGCCTTTAGGAAGAGTCGATTGTACTAGCATGGTTTAAGTGGTTACAGTTCTTTACTCATGACTATGAATGAAAAAGGAATAAAAGCCAAATATATTAAGTCGCCCATCAAACTAGCCAGCCTTTGGCAGCAACTCTAAGACTGGGAGGTTCAACTTCTTATAATCTGTAGCCTACTTCAAAGCTCAGGAGTTTAAAGAGATAACTATAGGATGTTTAGATTTAGAAATTCGCCTCCCACAGGTTAATAGAGGAAGAGTTTTAGCCACTTCTAAAGCTCCACAGTTTGATTGGTATTCTAAGTCTTTAGCAGCTTCCAGTCTGTTGCATTTCCACTCACTGCTACATTCTTAGGTCCTGGCCCCCTTTTTTCTTGCTTTCCCCCTTCATCCCCTCCTTTATACAAGCATTCCTTTTGAATCCATCTGAGCTCCTTGACGGCTCACATAGTTGGGAAAGATGGGAGTAACTGACTACAGTCCTTCTGGTAAGATGGAGAACCTCTAGATATTATACACTGCTATTGTATACTAAGTTCCTCTAGGTCTTACCATCTACCTTGCTTTTATATCCTGCAAACCCTGGACATAGTCATTTAAACCAGAGATGGAAAATTCACCACTAGCTGGCACAAAAGGCAGCAGCCTACAAATGCCCCTGAACTAGATTAAACTTAAGTGGGGAATGTTTAACAAAATAAATAAAAATACAATAAAACATAGGTAATGTTCATCTGTGGTTTTCTATGTCAATATGTGACCCTCTGGGATCAATTACTTTTTGAGTTGAACATCACTAATAACTACTAATGTGACCTAAAGACCCGAGAGCTTTACCACCTGGCCCTGGAGACTTCTTGACTACTAATGTAATTTAACTTTCTTTTATATATGGTCTCCCCAATTAAAGTGTAAGATCTTTGAAAGTAGACTAGGGGTGAAGATTCTGCAGCCTTGAGGCCACATGTGGCCTCAAGGCTGCAGGTTCCTCACCCCTGGTAGAGACCGTCTAGTTTTTTGCGTTTGTATTCACAGTCCTTAGCACAATGTTTAGCACATAGTAAGAGCTTAATAAATGCTTTTTCATCCATCCATCCATCCATTCATTCATTCATTTATTCATTCACTTATTGTCTTTTGTACCATTAAGTGCATGGTATAGATCACCCTAGATCAGGCTCAATTCATATCTCTCAGTCTTATATGAGAAGCGAAAGGAAAAAAGACATTTTGTGACCTTGAATTCTCATTTTATATCGTTTTCTCCTTACTGAAAAATTCAAACTCTCTGACTTGCCTACATCCTGTAGTATTTTCCCCTGGGCCAACACCATCTTTGACTGTTTGTTGGCTCCTTCCATATTTCCTCTGCTCTAAAGCTTACTGGTTCATGAGCTGTTAGAGTAGACATAACTACATCACATGACAACATCTTCAAGAAATCAGGTTTGATTCACTGGTTCTCATTTTCCTCAGGAAAAAAGCATAAAATCTTCCATCTGACTTTCAGCACTGATCCCAACTGCCCAGCACTCCCCAACACTCAAAATTCTTCATTTGATATTTCTTAGTATTCTATGAAGAGGCCTTATTCCCTTCCGCTTTTATTTCTTACATCAAGCTATCCTTTTCTCCCAAATTCCTCCAAAATACATAGCCTATACAAAATAATTTAGGTGTTAATCATATACCTTTTAATTTTTATTACAGATTTCTTATAGATTGTTTCACACAGGTAATGGAGTAGGGCATGGGCTATGTGAGCAGGCACATTATAAATAAGGAACTAAGCAGGAGAAGGGAAACCATGTAAAGGATGAATCAAATAAATGTATGATTGAAAAGGAAGATGGCCCATTCATGCAGCAAAAACAAGATAATAATAATGATATAATAAATATCTCATATGTGCCATTGCTACCCTCAAAATCATAAAAAACACACAAAAGGTTGTACAGTGACCTCTCCTTCATCTAGCAAATATATGTGATGACCTGACTGTTCTACAGGATAAGCAAGCATAGACAGACTGTAATCTATATTTCTAGAGGGAAAGCTGACATAAATGAAATCATAAATACAGGATGTTCCCAAAGTCTGGACACACAGGCAAAAATATATATTTTCAAGAAATTAAAGGAATGAAATTTCAAACACATTTTATTTAATTGGAATATGAACAAATAACACTTTCAGTATGATTTCCATAATTTGTGATGCAAAGGTTGATGTGCTTTGCAAAATTTCACTTGAACTTGATGCAATAACTCCACATTGCCGTCAGTTTTCCTATGTGTCTAGACTTTAGGGACATCCTGTATGTTAGAATATTGGAGTAGTCATGCATATATCTTATTTCTTCAAATAGATTGGTAGCTCTCCAAGGAGAAAAGTCAGGTCTCTTTTTTCTATCAGTTACAGCATCCAAGTCATCACTGAACATTCTTAGCATGTAGGCGATATTTGGTAAATATATATATATCTGCTATAATATAAATAAAATAAGTATTTGCTAATTTAAACATGCAAAAAAGGAGAAATAATGAATAACAATAACACAACCTCACCTTGCCCAAGTATTCCTCAAAATTAGAAGTGGGTTTACTCATGCTATCTCATATATATATAAAGCTTATCACTACAACCTGATTTCCTGTGGAATAGTCATCTCCACATCTGTGAAGGGCAACTTGATTACCCTTTAAGTAGAAATCTAAAGTACAAGAACTCTGCCTTTAGCACCCATGATGGTCATTCTGTATCCTTTCCCCTCCTACTACCATGCTAAGTTCCCAGATCTTCCTGATGTCTTATTTATTCATATCTCTGCCACTCCCTCAGATCCCTAGTGCACTCGTGTTTTCACTCTTCCTCATTTTTAAAACATGTGCTCAAATTCTTTATTTGCTTTATGATATAAGCACCCAAATTTTTCAAAGTATCATACCTTATGAGGTGTAATAGAAGTTTTACCCCTGCTGCATTATAAACTAAGGAGGGACTGTACCTCATTTATCTTAGTAATTATTGTCTTGTTGCCTTGTGGTTTTCTCATAGTAGACACTCAGTTGCTTCTAGCACTGAATTAAATTGGCCTTACCCTAGTTGTTCTTTAAAAAAAAAACTGGTATCATACCCTTAAATGGGTAAATCCCCAAGTAGAGTATCAGCAAATAGGTATGGCAGGGATTAGGTCACTAGAACCCCTGAAATAATACTTCAGTAAAGCTTAACAAATCATTATGTAAACAAAGTTTATCATAGGTCAAAGGCGGTTGTATGAGATAATGGATAAAACACAAGGATCAGGAATCTTGGCTTCTAATTCCAGATGAACAATTAGTTAGGGATATAATGCCTTGGAATGTCACTTAAACTTTCGGGGGCAGGGGAGGGGGGAGAACTGAGTTTCTTCACCTATAAAATCAGAAGTTGCAGTGAATGACATAAAGTTCCTTTCTAGCTCTAAAATTCTTAGGTTGATTCTCTGCATTAGAGAATGGCTATCATATTCCTATCTCCATGGCTATCATATTTAACATAACCGTTGGCTACAAACTTGCCTCTGCTTCCAAAATAAGTCCTCATCCAATACAGTCCTTCACTTTCCACGTTCATTTTGCCACAGGCCCAAACTTTCTACCCAATTTTTGCTTAGAGAGTAAGAAAGGGGCACTTTAGCTCATTTCTGTGGAGTAGGAATGTGCATGGGCAAATGCCTATGTTGTTATGCAGTTTAAAAAAAAACTTAAGGATTTATTTGAAACTATAACAGAAGTAAACAAAAAATGCACAAAAGTAATATATAAATTGTGTGTGTGTGAGAGAGAGAGAGAAAGAGAGAGTGAGAGAGTTAATGGTAGATAAAATCCCCTAGATACATATCAATATTTATTTCCAGACTTACATTATAGCACTCAGATATCCTCAGCTCCATTTTAACCATATTTTTAATATTTCAGAGTTTAATGTATGAATTTTATTAGCCTACTAAATTGTGAATGATACATTGACAGTCTTGTTCTCACTTATCATACCTTGTACCTCTTCTGTTTACTGACAAAGCATTCTATTTCTGCCAGTGTATTTGAATTGCTTTTCATCAACTGATATGTATATCCAAAGATGATCATATGTCTTTTCTTCATATGTCTAGCAGCAAAGTACTTCTATCCCCCTTGGGTGTCTTATAAAAATTATAAATCCTCAATATATTCCTCTATATTCATTCGTTATTATTTTCTGTTACTCTTCAAGATCCCACGAGAATGAGGAAAATGGATATATTAGAATATTTTGTGGAGTCTATGGCTGAACATCCTTTAGCCCTACTGCCTGAGCTCAAATATGACAGCAACATCTTCAGATCTACGAGATTAGCAAGGAGGTCATACTCCTGACATCAGGAAAACTTTACCTCTTGTCCAAAGACAGAACACCTCCTGTTAAGTTGAAAGCATTTGGGAGTCAAGAACACTAAGGATTAATAATAACAATTAAAATAATAAGAATGACGACATACTTATTTAGTTAGATAAAGCTTACAAAGCATTTCCCTCACAGTACCCATATGGCCTAGATAGTACAAAATATTATGTACTCCATTTTACAGGTAAGAAAGCTGAGGCTCAGAGGCCCGTGGTCATACAGGTGAGAACAAACCCTTCAGGAAGCCAAGCCTATATCAGACAGGGCAAAGAAAGCTTGGCAAAGTAAGAAAGACTTTTAGTTAAGCTCCATTACGGATGCTGCTTGCTTTTGGTTTTAGATAGATACTACTTATTTTAAGAAAAGCTCCATTTATTCCTATACTTTTTTTAAAGGAATGATTGTTGTATATTATCAAAAAGCTTTTTTTGTACTTATTGATAGAAAGATATATTTTTGTTAATTTTTTATTTTAATAGTCAATTATGCTTATGGTTTTTCTGATATTGAATGAGTACTATGTACCTGGTACAAATCCAGCCTGGTAATAGTGTATGATCATTGTGCTATATTACTGTAATCTCTTTGCTAATATTTTATATAAATTTTCCTATCAATATTCATTAGGAAAATTGGTTTATAACTTTCTATTTTTTACTCTCCTTAGTTTAGGTATCAAAAGCATATTTGTGTCATAGTAGTAATTTGGTAGGACTCCTTCTTTACATATTTTTTGAAACAGTTTATATAATAGTCCAATTAAGTGTTCTTTAAATGTTTGGTAGAATTCACTTGTAAATCTATCTGGTGCTGGGTTCTTTTTTGTTTGTTTGTTTTGGTTTAGCTTTTACCCTTAGGGAGATCATTTATGGCTTGTTTATTTTAATTCTATGAGAAGGTTATTTAAGTATTTTATTTCTTCCTCTGTTACTCTGAGCACTTTATAAATTTTTTTGTAAGCATTCGTTCTTTTCATTTGGATTGTCAGTTTTATTGGAATGAAGTTAGGTAAAATATCACCTAATAATTGATCTAATTTAATCTTCATTGGTAGGGAATTCATCCTCTTCATTTTTGATACTAGTAATTTGGTTGTCTTTTTTTTTTAAATCAAATTAAGCAGTTTTCTCAATTGTCTTGTTTTTTTATCATAAAACCAGCCCCTAGTTTTATTCATGAGTTCATTTTTTTAAACTTTCAATTTTATTCATCCCTCCTTTGATTTCAAGGATTTCTATCTTGGTATTTAATTGGGGATATTTAATTAAAGGGAGGGTTCTAGTTTTTTTTTTTTATTTGCACATTCAGTTTCTTTCTTATTCATATATTTAGAGATATAAACTTGTCCCTAAGTACCCCTTTGGCTGCATCCCATGAATTTTGGTATGTTGTTCTCTGATTTACTCATTCTTTAGGACTATATTATTTTGTTTCCAATTAATTTTATTGCATTATGGCTCAAAAACGATATATTTAATATTTCTATCTTTCTGCATTTATTTGTGAGAATCTTATGCTTTAGTATATGATCAATTTCTTGTGATGGAACCATACACTGCAGAAGATAGGTATACACTTTTCTATTCCCACTCAATATTTTCTAGAGGCCTATTCTATTTAACTTTGCTAAAATTCAATCCATCACCTTAACTTCTTTCTTGTTTATTTCATGGTTTAGATTTATTTTGGTCTGAGAGGGATCAACTGAGGTTTTCCACTAGTATAGTTTTACTGTCTATTTCCTTCTATAAGTTATTTGATGTTTCTTTAAGAATTTCAATGCTATGTTATTTGGTACATATATATTCAATACCACTATTAATTCATTTTCTATGGTACCTTTTAGCAAAATGTAGATTCTCTGATTATCACTTTTAATTAGGTCTATTTTTGGTCTTGCTTTGTCTGAACCCATGATTGCTATACCTTTTTTTTTTTTTACTTCAGCTGAAGTATAATAGGTATTGCTCCAGCTCCTGATTCGAACTCTTTACATATGCTTCTGTTTCAAGTATGTCTCTTATAAACAACATATTGTTGCATTCCAGTTTATTATTCACTTTGCTATATCCTTCTGTTTATAGATGAGTTCATCCCATTCTTATTTACAGTTATGATTGCTAACTGTATATTCCTTCCATTTTTATTCTCTTGTATTTATCTTCTTTTTTGTTTTGTCCCTTCCACAAAAGTCTGTTTTGCTTTGGAGCACTGCCTCCTATATACTCTCTGCCTTATCATCCCCCTCCAATTTTTCTATTGGGTGAGATGAATTTCTATACCTATCTATATGTGTACATATTATATATACACACATATGTAATGGTAATGTAAATTTGAAGATCTTTCCCACTCATTAATAGGCACATGTGACCTGCTTATGTCACAGAAGCCTAAGTCACATGTGGTGGGAGGAGGTTCCTGAAGGAGAGGAACAGGAAAGGGTGGAGCAGAAAATGCTGAGAGCTGTTAGAGCTGAGGGAGAGAGCAGAGGTAGGCATGTGAGCTGTGCTGTGAATGTGTTGGTGGGAAGGCCCCAGCAAGGAGTAGAAGGTTTTGGGATGGCAAGGCTCCATGCTCTGATATTGTGTTTTAAGTTCCTTGCTGTCATGATAAAGTAGGCTTAATTATTTGGGGAGTTGGTTGCTGTTTGGATGGGTTTGACTTATTGATTATGGGATTTGGTTCTTTGTTGTCTGAATAAATGTCTTATTTCTTCTACCTTCTATATGGAGAGCCTCTCATATTTTGCAATACTGAACTACATAGGCATATTCACAATTATCATCGATGTTGTGTTTATTGCTTTGCTGATACAAGATGTAAACATATATTATACCTACATGTATGTACATATCTATTTATATGCATCTATCTATATCTATCTATACATCCATCGATCCATCTATCTATCAATCTGTCAATCCTCTTCCTTCCTTACCATTTCAGATGAGAGTAAGGTTCAAGCATGGCCCATTCCCTCCCTGATTTTTCTTCTTTCATGACTCTTTTATGTGAAATAATTTTCCCCATTCTTCTTTTCCTTTCCTCCTTCTCCCAGTGAATCCCTCTCTCTCTCACCCTTCAATTTTTCTTTTGATATCATCCCAATATAATAGAATTACACCGTGTTCTCTAAATTGACCTCTAACTGCCTGAATGATAATATTCTTGGGGATTACATGTATCAGCTTCCCAGATAAGAATATAAACAGCTTAACTTTGTTGAGTCCCTTATGATTTCTCATTCATGTTTTCCTTTTATGTTTCTCTTAAGTCTTGCATTTTTATCTCAAATTTTCTATTGAACTCTGGTATTTTCATCAGGAATGCTTGAAAGTGCTCTATTTCTTTATATATCCATTTTCTTCCTGTAGGATTATACTGTTTTACTGGTTTGTAATCCTACCTCCTTTGCCTTCCAGAATATTATATTCCAAGTCCTCCACTTCTTTATGTTGGTAGTTGCTAAATCTAGTGTGATTCTGACTGTGGCTCCACAGTATTTGAATTGTTTGGTTTTTTTCTTACTACTTGTGATATTTTATCCTTGATCTGGGAGCTCTAGAATTTGGCTGTAACAGTGCTAGGAGTTTTCATCTGAGTGTCTCTTTAAGAAGATGACTGCTGAATTCTTTCAATGTCTACTTTGCCCTTTGGTTCTAAGGTAACTGGACAGTGTTATTTTATAATTTCTCGAAATACTAAGACTTTCTTTTGATTGTGGCTTTTAGGTAGTCCAATAATTCTTAAATTATCTCTTCAATCTATTTTTAAGTTTAGTTGTTTTTCCTGTGAAGTATTTTACACTGTCTTCTCTTTTTATCTTTTGTCTTTGTTTTATTGTTTCTTGATGTCTATTTGAGTCATTAGCTTCCACCCGATCAGCACCATTTTTTAGGGAGTTATTTTCTTCAGTAAAGTTTTATACCTCCTTTACCATTTGGCCAATTCTGATATTTGAGAAGTTAATTTCTTTAATATTTTTGTGCTTGTTTTGCCAAGCAGACAATTCTCTTTTCAGAATTTTCTTACATGGGTGGCATTTCTCCCCTCCCCACCATTTTTCTTCTACCACTCTTATTTGATTTTTAAAATCATTTTTCTCTTTTTATCTCTTTCTTTAATTCTTCTAGGAAATCTTCTTGGGCTTATGTCCAATCTGCCTTTTTTTTCCTTTGAGGCTTTGCTTGTAGACTTTGCTTTGTAAGTCATTGTCTTCTCCCGAGTTTGTGTTTTGGCTTTCCCTCTCACCATAGTATTTTTTTGGGGGGCATGATTCTTTTTGTTTGCTTGTTTGGTTTTTTTGATCATTTTTCTAGCCAACTTCTAGATTTTGGACTTTATATTAGGAGGTTATGCTCACTGCTGGTAGATATGGCTGGCCTGAGATCTTTCTTTCTTTCTTTCTTTCTTTCTTTCTTTCTTTCTTTCTTTCTTTCTTTCTTTCCTTTCTTCTTTCTTTCTTTCTTTCCTTTCTTCTTTCTTTCTTTCTTTCATGTCCTTTTGTTTCTTTTTAAGCTTAATCTGGGGGCCTATAATTTTCAGTGCTTCTAGTGCAGTGTTATTCACAGAGAGATCTGGTCACTGTTGTCCTAGTCTGTGCTCTTTTTCTTATACAGGTAGGACCCCTGCTTCCTCATGGCCAGTACTAGTATAGGGGGCCCCTAGAATCTTTTTCTAACCAGGTGTTCAGTCCTTTTATAGTCCCTCTGCACTGTTGCCATCCCCACAGCCCATGTCTATTGATACTTCATCTGCGCTGCACTTCCAGTCAGGCCCCACCTCAGTGTCTACAGACCTTTCAGAATTCTGTTTGGTGTATTCTATGGTCATTTTGTAGAAAAGGTTTTTTGGAAAGTTTAACAATTTTGACTTTCCATTATGCCACCTTGATTTCTGTTTTCTCAAATACCTTAATGAAATCTAAGCAAATTGTCATTATAACTATGTATATAGCATTTCTCTGATCTGCCAGTCTAGTTATCTTATATCTTTTTAAAAAAGACGTTATAGAAGAAAAGGCTTCTTAAGAAAATATGTCACACAATAGGACTTGTTTTTAATAAATCTGTACTAATTCATGGTAATCACTGATTCCCTTCCTATATGTTACAAATATAATTATCAACTTAATTTTTTTCTAAGAATAGATTTGGAACTCACTAGTTAATAGTTTGAAGAAGAGATAGATAGATATAAAGACATTTTTGCTATTTTCGAAAACTGGGACAGCATCTGCATGTCTTCTGACATCCTTCCATGAGGAACCTAAACAAAGCAACCAAAAAACAAAAAGACTTAAAGTGAAAGCCAGGTCAATATTTGGATTAAAAACAGGGTATCTGGAGTGAGGAGAGGGGAAAAAGAAAAGAGTGAGGGGATATGCAAGGTCAGGTTGCAATTTGATACCAGTATAATCAAGAGGACCTGAACTCCACAGATTCTTCAGTTTGCTTCACCTAGTTTTCTAAAGATACTTTGATTTTCTTTAAATGTGAAATTTAAATCCAAGTCTTACTGACTCCAAGACCAGGAATCTATTCACACCACCACACTGCCTTCACTATGCTATTGCTCTCGGATTGGTTATATTTTACACAAGTATATATTTGAAATAAAGTTTGATTCATCTCTCCTTGTGTTGAAGTTTTTTGGGTTTTTTTGCTTTTTGAAAAAAATAACTTTATTATTTATTTGTTTTTTACATTCATTGTTTTTAAATTTTGAGAGGCAAAGTTCTCTCCTTCCCTTCTCTTCCCCACCTCTGAGAAGACAAGCAATTTGATGTCAGTTATACATGTGAAATCATGCAAAGCACATTTTCAGATTAGCTATGCTCAAAAAAAAAGAAAGGAAGTGAAAAACCTGCTTCAGTCTACACTTAAACTTCATCAGTTCTCTATCTGTGGGTGGATAGCATTTTTAATCATGAACCCTTTAGAATTGTCTTGGGTAATTGTATTGATCAGAGTAGCCAGGTTTCGAACAGTTTATTGTCATTACAATATTGCTGCTACTGTGTACAATGTTCTCCTAGTTCTGTTCAATTCATTTTGAATCAGTTCAATGTAAGTTTTCTCAGGTTTTTCTGAAACCATTCTGGTCATCATTTTTTAAGGCAAGATAGTATTCCATCACATATACCACAACTTGTTCATCAATTCCCCACTTGATGGACATCCCCTCGATTTCCAATTGTTTACCACCACAAAAGAACAGCTACAAATATTTTTAGTACATATAGTTCTTTTTCCTTTCTCTTTGATCTCTTTGGGATACAGAAATAACAGTCAAGGTTAAAGAGGATACACAGCTTAATAGCCCTTTGAGCATAGCTCCAAATTGTTCTCCAAATGGTTAGAGCAGTTCACAACTCCACCAACAGTGCACTAGTGTCCTAATTTTTCCACATCTCCTCCAGCATTTGTCATTTTCCTTTTTGTTTCCTATTAGCCAATCTATTAGGTGTGAGGTGAACTTTTTCTTTTGAACAAGGCATAGCATTACTTTACTGTATTACAATTATGTGTCTCAAGATGTCTTGGTGATCTCATTGAAACACAACAAATTAGAAAGACTGAATCAAATGACTACATAAAAACATAAGCCGAGGAATTCTATATTATTAAAGCAGACACCTTTAAAAGTGGAATAATGCATATTCATTCAAATCTAATTCCAAAAGAACTTTTGTGCATGTGTGTTCCCAGTACCTAGCTGAGATAAAAAACTAGTTAAAAAAAGAATTGGCATGGACCCAGTCTGAGAGGAGATGCTTACTACTATTGCAAACCATGTAACATTTTCTCTGTGGAATATATATGGAAGAAATTCAGAATATAGGCTATATCTAGACTCCATCTGGCACTGGCTTATCAATGCCCGTGGTTCCCTGTAGAGGCCACATGAAAACACAGACTTCTTTCCAAGGAATCATGTTCCCCATGTGTCCAACACCCTTTCTCCATGTTTCTCATTCCAACTTTTTTATTTTACAAAGTCAACTCAAGGATTTAATTCAGGTATATCTAAACTAGCTGTGAACTTGACTCAATAACTGAACAAAGGCCTTGTCAGTTTGGCGATGTGTACTCAGGACAAGGAGAATTCTATTTTATTTTTTCAACATCGTATGGCCCGACCACTCTCTTATTTGATGACTACATTCACTTCCATTGGTTCAGCTGCCATCTCTATGTAGATCACTCCCAGATCTGCATGTCCAGCCTTAGTCTCTCTCCTGAACCTCAATCCTGTCACTGTCATTAGACATTTTTAATTGGATGTCCCATAGACAATTTAAACCCAACAAATCCAAGGTGGAATTGATTATCTTTCCTTTGAAACTCATTCTTGTTTCAAATTTCCCATTCTATTAGTCTCCTAGATTGATAACTTCACTGTTATTCTTAACTTCTTATTTTCCCTCAGCCTATGTGTTCAGTTACTAAATCTTGCTCTTTTTACCTCCACAGAATCTCTCACATACATCCCCTTCTCTTCAGTCACACAACTACCCAATCCAAATTCAGTCCTTATCATGTACCAACTGGCCTACTGCAATAGCCTCCTACTTAGTCACCCAGTCTCAAGCCTCTCCTCTTTTCAATCCATCTTCCACACAGGTACCACAGAGATCTTCCTAAAGCCCAGATTGGATCATTGCATGCCCCACCTATTCAATATTGCCCCAAAGATCATACACAAATTCTTTGTTTGACATTTAAAGCCCATTAATAATCTCACTGAAATCTACCTTTCCAACCTTATCACACATTATTCACATACTCTGCTATCCAAACATTGGCTTTATAACCTTTCCTCATAATATCATTCCATGTTCTGTCTCTATGCCTTTGCATGGAATTCTCCTATGCCTTGAATGTACTTTTTCCTTGCCTTCACCTATTAAAATCCCTAATTCCTTTAAGTTTCACTTCAAGCACCATCTTCTATGCAAAGCCTTTTCTGATCCCTTAGCTGCTACTACTCTTTGCTCCCAGAGTTACCTTGTCCCTATTTTAGGCATGCAGAATATGTCCTGGGTTCCACATTTTTTGAGGATTGGTGAGCTTGCTTCTGGGCATAAATAATGCAAGGACCCTTCCCCTCACTTCAGAACACAGACCCCGACACCTTCCAATTCTATTTATTGCATAATAATGAACGGTCTTTTAGTTGGCTACTGAGCTTGAACTAAGTGTTCATACAAAAGGTAGGAACAGATAAGCTCTCAATCTTTTCCCTGGTGGCAGGCAAGCCAAGTGAACTGTTATGGGTTTCTAGTGGGGGAGGAGCTTCACCAACTGGCTGTCCTAGGTGTAAGAATGCATGGTGCCTCTATGTTTTCTGTCTCTGTTGTGATTATTTTCCCTCATCCAAGGTAAATGAGTATTCAGAGTTGGAATTGAAAAGGGAAAGACATCTTTCCTCACAAATGGATGAGCTTCAAAAGGCTGAAAGAGCCATCATCAGCCCAGCAACTGGAGTCAGTATCTAAATCTGCTGGTAACCAGAACATCTGAGCCTGGTGAGGACTACAGTGAGGAGACCACATATCTGTCAAGCAACTTGCTTAACCTAGAGCAAAAAGGAGCTAAGTGAGGAAGAAACTCACAGGCTGGCTAGGCCACAAGAGAAAAATAAATTTAGTGAAGACTTTGTCAAGAGAGAAAAGGACTCCCAGGACCAAGAAGTAATACACTACTGCATTAAGGAATGAAGAGTGTTTTAACAACCACATTCAGTTTCAGTCTACATTCCACATGGGACTAGTAGGTATGTAGAGGAGAGAGTAAAACCAAGGATTGAGAGATGGGGGAAATATTGTTGTATTTAATACTTGCTATACCTTCTCATAAGACACCCCTTTGCTGAAGCTAATTGATGTTGAGTGCTTAACTGATATTGGGGAACATACTCCATAATCCCTCTGAGTTATCTTTAGAGTCCTGAGGGAATAGTAGTAGCCACTCTCTGGGTATCTAACCAGCTAGTCTACATGTGACTCAGGACAGTGAGCTCAACGTTGTCTCCTCCAGCTAGAATAAAAACTCTTTGAAGCAAGGTCTGTTTCATTTTTCCCTTTCCATCCCCAGCACCTAGAGCAGTGATGGCGTATAGTAGGTAGTACCCCTTCTGGATAACATTAGATATAGCCCTCTTTCACTCCCCAGTAGAAAGGAAAAGATACTCAATTCAAACAACACATATTCCAAAAAAAGAAGGATTTATTGTCAACGATGGAATACACAAGATTCTGAGATTACAAAACATAATACACTAGAAAGATTCTTGAAATACTGATTAAAAAGAGGGTAATTGAATGATTTTGGACAAGTCACTTAACCTCTCTTAGTCTCAATTTCCTTATCACTGAAATGGGGGTAATTGATTGAATGGACAAAGGTTACTCCTATTAATGAAAATGCCTTCTTCTGCCATGATCCATCATTACTATTCCTCTTTCTCTGGAGAGAGGGAGCAAGATTCTATCTTCCCTAAATTCCTTACCAAGTCTGTGGTCCAAGTTTTTTAGTGTATCCTTCCAAAAGCCATATGAAACCTACATGCTGTCTAATTTTTCATAAAATTCTTCTAAACCCAAACCTACTCCCTAAAACATACCCTTTTCATGATGTATTTCTTTGGCTTGGCCTGCTCCTCAAGATATTTATAATGCAAATAAGGTTTAAACAGTTCAATGATACCACATTAGAAGGAACTATGCCAACAAGTGAGTGGTGTATGAACTTGAAACTGGTCCACCTTAGGAATAAGTAAAAGAAGTGGGAAGTTTGGGCAGCTAAGTGGTGCAATAGAGTTGCCAGGCCAGGAGTCAGGAAGGCCTGAGTTCGAGTCTAGCCTCAGATACTAGCTGTATGACCTTGGGTAACTCACTTAACACTATTTGCCTCAGTTTTATCATCTGTAAAATGAGCTGGAGAAGGAAATAGCAAACTACTCCAGTATCTTTGGCAAGAAAACCCCAAAAGGTGGTTAGACACAACCAAAAATGGCTAAACAGCAACAGGGATGGCAAGATGGAATATCTTCCTACAAATATTTTGAAGGATTGTCATGTGGGAGAGTGATTAGACATTTTGCATAATTCCCAGAGGGTAGGCCATGACCAGTGGGAGAGAGTAGTAAGGCCACTGATTTCTGTTCAATATAAAGAAGTGATTCTTAAGAGTTAGAATTTTTTGAAAACTTAAGGGGCCACACAATGAGTTTACCATTACCATATGTGTTCAGGAAGAGATAAATGACTATCAGAGATGATGATGTAGACAGGATTTATAAAGTGGGTAGAGGCATGCCTTCTAAGGTACCTTCCAAATAGCTGATGACAGCAACATTTATAGAACAAATCAATATTTTTGAGGCTTAGTAGAATCATTTATTCATTCTATAAACAACTATTAAGAACCTCCTACGTGCAGAGCACAGTTCTAAATGGTGAAAGAGATTTAACATTTTAAAAGGTGTGATCTCTGCCTTTAGGAAGCTTACTAATTACCTTGTGTCTATTTTCTGTAAAGCTTATATACTGGATAAGGGCACAGTCCTTAAAAGCATGCACAACGTGCCCTGCTTAGCTCCAACCTATGTGGAGACTTTGTGAACCTACCTTTTAGGCAATCATGATGGAGGGCCTCTTCTCTTCACTTCAGAGCATAGGCAGGAAGCCTCTGATTCTTTTGTGTCAGCTTACTGAAAGATGATGAAAAGTCTTTTTAATCAGCTGATAAAATAAATGATCTGTCATACAAGTGGAACAATTGAATCTTGACTTCATATCCAGTTTGGGTCAGTGAGGAAATTCTTAAAGAGAAAACTCTCTCCACCAAGCCATATCAACAACTTCCCCGTAATTTATAGTCTTAGAGAGTTGCTTAGGCATTGAGAAGTTTCAAAACTAGGTCTTGTTTGGCATGTTTCAAAACTAGGTCTTGAACCTAGGTCTAACTCCAATGCCAGCCTTCTTTCTACAATACTCCTTTGGCAATCATTGGCAAACTAAACTGTGCACATATGTAGATTAAGAGTGGCTACCTCTCTCTACACAGAGATATGATACGATTGCATATACAGATAAATACAAACTAGATAAGATATATACAGATAAATATAAATGAGGTATAAATTTAGAAAATGAATAACTGGTACAATCATGGCATGGCCTGAAAGATCCTTTCCAATATATAACAATTTCCCACCAACCACCCCCTTGGCCTTCCATAAGTAAGAAAGATGGAGTCTCTCCAGAAATTGAAAGCTTGCTACCAAGGGCCTGATAACCACTAATATTAATAAAGACAGCTAACCATTTTTGGCAAAATTATGGAAAGATTAAGTGTGCACCTGCTTTGAACATGTTCATTTGGAAAGCATAACAGAATCTCATCAATTCCATTTTAAAACACCATCCTAAAAGATGCCCCATTCAGATTTTCAGGCATTATGTCTGTTTTACTAATTTGTTGAAGCATTAAGCGCTTTATTTAAGGGAACTTTAAAAGGATGTTTTACAGTAGATGTGTCAATATGCCAAAGAGAGACTCATCAGTTTCTTTTCCTAGTCAACTTTCATGGGAGCATCTAATGACCTAGGCTCATAAAAAAACAGTCTCCTTAATGCCATGCAGATTGTTATTACTATGAAAGAAAAGACACCTTTAACAGCCAAAGCCTCAGCTTTCACAGATTTGCAAAACAACTATTAAAAACCACTTTAATCTTAGCTTTTCTTTGGGAAAGACCATTTTTTTCCCTCCTGAACAAAGTCATAACAAACCAGTAGGGAAAAAAAATCAGCCCTTTTGTGAATTTTATTCTCACTTCACTCACTATTCTCTCTTCATTTATCGAAATGGCTCTGTGGCTCAGCAATGGGAAAACAAAAGGAGTGAAAATTCATTTAAATCATGCTTTTTATTTATGCTAACATTTCATCATATGCTGTTTAACAATTTACTAAATGTTTATTATGCACTGGGTTGCATTCACAGGAGAATAAAGACGTTTCTGTCAGCACTTCATTTATGAAATCCTATTTTTGTTGTGGATCTTTAAAATCCACAATAAACATTTCCTTCAGGAAGAAGCCAAGAAAGGAAATGCTTTGACACTGTTGTTAAGTAAGCTGGAACTAAAAAAATGGAAAATCAACATCCTCATAAGTGTTCAGTGTCTCTGAGTGTGTGCGTGTGTGTGTGTGTGTGTGTGTTTGTGTGTGTGTGTGTGTGTGTGTGTGTGTGTGTGTGTGAGAGAGAGAGAGAGAGAGAGAGAGAGAGAGAGAGAGAGAGAGACTTAACAGGAACCAGGACTTAGTGGTGATACCTTCTCAAGGTCCTTTGGACATTTTTATTTGCAAAATTAACCAAAAAGGAGCAAGTTGCATCATGAAAGGAAAGATATCTTCCAAGAACCCAATGAGCTTAAAGCTTATTTCCCTTCCCACAATGAGGTTATCTGATTCTAGAATTTCAAGATAGGCCCACAAATCAACCCAATGAGTATTTTCTTTCCAGGGAAAAGTGAATAATGGCATCCTCTAGTGCCCCATTCTAGTAGAGTGCATTTTTTTACACATCAATATATTTGTCTGTGATTGACGAAATTTAAGCAGAGTAGCAGCATGTGGGAGTATTCTGAAATCCCAGTCTTTCCTTATTATAGGTTGAAGTTGTTGAGAGACCTGAGGTTTTCATGTAGATGTATTTGTTTTTCCTCCACTATAATGGGTCTCAGAATGTGGTGAGTAGTTATAAAGTAGAGAGACTTGTTTTAATTATTTATTTTTTATATTCTAGCATTCCAGAACTCAGATATCTAAACAAATACAGAAATTTGCCTTTGGTATATGCTGATTTCAACAATGCAACAGTTGTGTGCAACAATCCTGGAAATCAATTTAAGAATTACTTTAGAGTCAATTTAACAAGGCATGTATATAAGCAAAAAAACCCACATCATTGTTTTGTGTTCACATGTTTTTACCTTTTGAAACCAAAAACGAGACTGTTATTCTTAATTACTAGCCTTATTCACTAGGATTAAGACATTGCAACTTGACTATTTTTAAAAATCAAATCCATCCTCAAATGAAAAAGATTTGATAATACTGAGTTCATTCAACGGCATATGCTATAGAATCTGATAAAAAACAAAGTCCAAAAGAAACATTCCAAAACAATTTTGAGAAATGACAATCTTAGTGAAATAAATACATAACCCCCTCAACATAGCTACTTTGAAGGGAATGTGAACGTCTGTACTGAGAAGTTTCAGTAATCCAGACGATTTGCTTTATTGTAGTATTTCATGTATCTTACTCTACACAGCTATAAATATGTATGTGCTTATTACATATTATATATGAGATCACTAAATTGTACATATGTGTATAAAATTAAACACAATTAAATATAAGTATAAAATTAAAACTATGTAATATTTGCTATGTTCATATAACATACTTTAATATATCATTTACTATATTAAATACATATTTTATGTTACATATGTGTGTATGTATAATATATAATAGAAGCCTAGTCGCCAAAGCCAAAACTAAATGTTAATACTAATGTTTTCTTTATGTACCACCCTTATACAAATCTCTCTCTTCTCCCTGCACATGTCTCCCATTTAAATTTCCCATTTGTGACTCAAGAAAGTCTGAGAGTAGGATTCTTTTTCTGTATACACACACACACACACACACACACACACACACACACAGAGTCTTCCTCACCTCACTCCTAACCAGGAAGTTGCGTAGTAGATATAATGACAAAGTAGACCAGAGAGTTCACAGAAAGCCATTATCTGGCCCCAAACTGTGCTTTCTAACTGCAGACTGGTGAGAACATCTTTCAAGCCTTGAACATACTCACAACCAGGAAGAAATTCTATAAAGTATATAGGATTTTTGCAAGCGCTTGCCTTAAGTGTACCATGAAAAGTTAAAGATCACAGAGATACTTTTTTCTAATGAAGGACACATGCAGTAGAGAGCCCACCCTGGTATTGCATGCAGAGTCTTCAGAGAAAAACACCTATGATTGTTGTTTTTTTCTTTCCACCCGCTATTCCTTTGCCTGGAGCAATGGTCATAAAGAGGATATCTTCTTTTAACTTCAAGGCAATATACTGGTGCAGTGACATTTAAACTCTAAAGTCAAGTCATATAAAAATGAAGACTCATCCATAGTCCCAAAGACACGCCCAAATACTGGATACACAATGGTGGGCTTTGAATAGCTCTTGACCTTCTTCTCTTACAATTTCCTGTCTGGAGCTTCCTTTGTGATTTAGGCTACTCTCAAACTTCTCATCTCCTGCAGAGACCTTTTGATGCAGCAGTCTCTACTATCTCAACAACTTCAGTGTGTAAGAAATGAATACGAGGATCTCAGGGCCTTTCCACTCCTTGGCAGTTTACCTGCAAACATCTTAAAGCATGCAAATCTCAGGAGTTACATTGATTTTTAATGTAGTACCCCCTGTGGGAGAACTAGAACTTGTCCTCTTTCATCTTCCCAAGTAGGGAGGAAGGGAGATACATTTCAAACAATATTTACTCAAAAATGAGCATTTATTAAGTCTTGTTATGTAGAATGCTTTGCATGAGATGCCGGGAATATAACTCTTGATGAAGCGGAAAGACTTCTTTCTGCACTTAGAGTCAGAAGAGATTAGTTGTTTGACTTTGAGCAAGTCATTTAACAGTGGCAAAGTACCTCACCAGCAAAGTAAGGGTAACAATATGTGATTATCTCATCTACTTCACTTGCTTGTTTTGAGCACAGTGCTTTGCAAAACACCAAAGTGAAATATAAATGTGAATTATTATTGTTGTTATTATCATCACCTACCCTCAAGCAACTTAAGACCCCCTGGACAGGGGAGAAATAAGAAAAAAAATCACAGTTACTTAAAAGTTGCAATATAAATTCATAGGAAAGGTCCAAATATTAGCAGTGGCAGAGAATTGTCCACAGTTGGAACTTATCCAACAGAATAAAATGACGAGGCTAGTTCCCTGGGCTAGGGCTTAAGATGGCACCAGCGTAGTCACTGGATTACACGTTCCACTAGGGAAATATGCCTTGTATAGGAGCTGAATCTCATTTGGATGCATAGTTCCTCAGACTTCTGCCTGATCTTAAATCAAATTTGCCTATCTTGCCTTTTGCTGATCTTGTATTATGCTTGTATAACAGGGGACAAGGATGATTCCTTCACGCTAGAAGGTATCCAGTGAGAGATAATATAAGTGGACAAATTTTAGGCCTTCTCCCACTCCAAGGCGTACATGTAGCCACATGAATACAGGTCTTTGTCCTTTTCCTCACTGTGTTGTTTTTATTTGTTGGTTTGTATTTTCACATTAAGTGGATTAGATTATTATGGTGGCTATGACCCTGTCAAATAAGGTCAATTCAAACCAATAAGTACCATCCAGGTGCCAGTCATTACGCTAAATGCTGTGGATACAAAGAAATCCAAAATATTCTTTGTCCTGAAGGAGATCACAATCTAACGAGGGAATACAACATGCAAAGAACTATGTACAAACAAGATACATTCAGGATGAATTTCAGATAACCATCAGAGAAAAGACACTGACATCAGTGTGGGGGAGGGGGGGCAGTGTTGAGAAGGGCTTCTTGAAGAAAGAGAGAATTTGGCTGAGACTTGAAAGAAGCCAGGAAGCTAATGTCATGAGAGAGTGTTTCAGGGATGGAGGAGAACCACTAAATGTACACTGAGTCAAAAGATGGAGTTCTGCTG
The DNA here is from genome assembly GCA_028646595.1 of Phalanger gymnotis. Taxonomy (NCBI): domain Eukaryota; kingdom Metazoa; phylum Chordata; class Mammalia; order Diprotodontia; family Phalangeridae; genus Phalanger; species Phalanger gymnotis. The sequence goes on from CM053626.1 coordinate 77,698,280, forward strand.
TGAATAAAAGTAAAGAAGTCAGAGTCACTGGCAGGGAATTGGACGTAAACTTAATGAGACCAATGCTACATAGAAACAGTACTTAATCTTAGCCCACTCTGCCCATAGATCAATGTTATATAGGTGATAGCATTCCCCTAAGGTGTTGGGGAAAATAGTTTTTTCTTCTCTTCTTACTCTATCTCTAAAGCAAATATTCCTTTGTAAAAGTCAATAGATGTTATATAGTCCAGTGGAACTTGGGTGTTAATGACTCATGGCCAATGAATACAGCATGGTGGCTCAAACTGATGGCACTAGGTAAGAGACACCACATCCTCTCATGAGTACCCCTGGAAATCTGATTGGGAAACGTAGCTTCCAGGCCCTGGGAGAGTGAGCCAGAGCATATTTACTCCATTCACCTATTACAACTTTGGAATTCTAGTATTTTCATTTTGCCAACCCATTTGCTTTTAGATCTCGCTTACACACTACTTTGTGATAGCTGTCCCTTAACATCATATCTCTGCTTCATCCTGCCTCCTCTTCACTAGAACTATTATCATCTCAGATAGTACCATCTAAACCATACCATATTATCAACTTCCCAGTATATACCATTAAAGAAGCATATCCCCTGGCTAGTCACAATTCCAGTACAACCACTGGAGGGGTCCAGAAGAAACATAAAACGACCAGTTTAAGACAATTATGTTTTATTTTCTACCTATATCTTATCTGATTTGCTCTCCAAATATTACAAGTGAAAGAATTCTGGAAAAGTTATAATTGAGAATACCAATTATGCTTTGGTCCTGGTTTTTTCCTAGAGATTAACTTATTTCAGGAAATATCAGAGCTTGCAGAGTCAAAGCTCATCTTTTCTAAGCTGCATATGTGAATCCTCTCTAAGCATCCCTAATAAAGAACATCCATCTTTACTTAAAAATGTTCAGTGATGGGGAACTCATTGGCTCCCAAGGGTCATTGTAATTTTTGGACAGATACTTTTCTTGGAAAAGTTTTCTTATATTGAGCCAAAATCTTCCTCTCTACAGCTATTACCTAAAGCTCCTACCCTTGAGAGCCATGTGGAGTAAATCTAACACCTCTTCAGTATAACACCCATCCAAATACTTGAAGGAATGATATTGTGACACTTGAAAGATATGGACAACAGTGACAAATTAACTTATGTTACTCAAGAGTAGAATACACTATGTAAATGAGGACGTGAGTCCCCTTAAAAAACTGCCAGAATTTGAGAATAGTAATATGATCTTGAAGAATATTTCTGAAGAAGTTAGGAAATATCCATTCCAGTTCTAATATATCTATGATGAGGAGCATGGTGCAACACAAATAATATTATATTTGAAGTAAGAGAACCTAGATTCAAATTTTGGCTTTATCATATTATACCTGAGTAACTTTATCATCTTTAAAATGAAAGGCAGAACTCAAAAGTTATTTTTATATTAAAACTATGACCCACAATAGTGTAATTGTATCATAAAATCAGAGTATTATTTGTGATTCTGATTCCATGATACAATATACCAATATTGTCAAAAAACCATAAATCTGACTCAGCAGGAGTTATCAAAGAAGACTGGAAGAGTGAACTTGGCAAAAATTATTATAATATTCAATAAATGTTAGTATCTAACAAATGGTTAGAAAAAAATAGATGAAAAATCAAAGTATACAATAGAAGGCTAGGAAGAAAGTCATTACCATAGGCCAGGAACAGTCAGGCAGACAGGAAACAAGGAGCCAGGGAGTATGCAATTACCAGATGTCAGGAAATGGGCAGGAGGATAGGCATAAACACAGCCAAGATGCAAAGTAAGATGTCCCATCAGAGTCTCAGGCAGATATGCTGACAAGATCTTAACCTTATAAATCTGTCTGTGAAATGACTTGTTCTTATATCCTTTCTTCCTTGTGTATACTAGAGAATATTTATCTACTCCTTATCAAAATAGAAATCAATCCCAGAGGCTGGAAACCTCAAAATGCTTTGCTAGGACAGGAACATAGCTATCAACCTTTTGGTCTCTTTGGTCTTAGCTTACCTAATCCTACAATGCATGTCTAGGACACTCAGAGAACAAGGCTATGCAGAAACATTTACTTTCTAGGTAACATTCCTGTTGTACTGTCCTGAAGAGATGACATCTGGAACATCGTGTTCAGTTCTAGGTGCCACGATTTTTATTACAGTTATTTGTGAATTTTTCCTTATTTCTTCCCTCTCTGAGAGATTTTAAGTACATGAGGGCAGGTAGTAATACTAATTTTTGTTGTTTGGTTGTTTTCAGTCTTGTCCAACTCTTCATGACCCATTTGGTGTTTTCTTGGCAAAGATACTGGAATGGTTTGCTGTTTCTTCTCCGGCTCATTTTACAGATGAGGAAATTGAGGCAAACTGATGGTTAAGGTCACCTCACATTTAAAGATAGGTACTAGGCCCATGACTTCATTGAAGTAAAGAACTCCTAGAGGAGGAAAATGTCCAGAGAAGGGCCACCTGAGTAGCTAAAAACCTTAAGTCTATATGCCACATCTGAATTGGGTGAAAGAAATGAATGTGTTTAGCCTTGTGAAAAAAAGCTTGGAGTGGAGGAAAGGTGTGGAACTGCACATTGGCTATCTTCAAATATATGAAGGTCTGTTAGGTGGAAAGAGGTTTCAAATTGCTTTGTTTATAGCAGAACTAGGAGCACCATGTGGAAGTGACAAACACTTAAAATAGAATGTAACAGAAAACTTCCTGACAATTAAGGCAATCAAAAAGTAAAATGGATTACGCCACAAAATAAGGCACTCCCCCTTTGGAGATCTTCAAGCACAGACTAGATGTCCACTTTTGGGGTTTTGAGAATGAGGAATCCTTTCCTTTATGAGTTGAATCGATGGCCACTGAGGTCCTGTCCAAATCTGAAATTCTTTATAGAATGATTCAGAAATGAATTAACTCTATGGTATGTAAACTGCAAGGAGAAATCCCAGCATGTAATGACCAGAGAGTGTTGAAAATGAAATCACAGGCCATGAAATCATAGGCAGGTGTTGCCATTCAGAAATCTGAGAAATCTGAGAAAGGAATAACATCTAGGGAACTCAGTTTCCTAATCTATAAAATGACATTATGTGTTAGATGGCAGATGACTTTGAAGGTATTTTTACACACCAACGCACGTGCGCGCACACACACACACACACACACACACACACACACACACACATGATGCTATCATCCTTAAATATATTCAAAAATTGTGTTTCTGATAATTCTTCCACTTTTAAAGTTTTAACGCTTACATTTAGATTTTATAGGTGTTAAAAGCATGGGAGGGGGAAATTGGCTAGCATAACATGTTTAAATATAATAAGATCAGACAAGCTTTTAATGAGTAAGTCATTTTGTAAGGTAATTTTTGAAGAACTATTTTATATTACATAGGTATGTATGTATGTATGTGTATGTATTTAAACAAACACATACACATACATAGTTATATTATGAGAGGCAGTATAGCCTAGGGGATAAAGCCTAGGAGTCAGGATGATTCAGTCCCATCTCTTACACATCCTGGCTCTGTAAATCTGAGCAATACACTTAAACTCTCAGTGCCCCCATGGAATTCTCCTAAGGTCGTACGATAGTTGTCTACATGAATTGTTAGAAGGACTTTTCTCACCCTCATTGACCCCTCAATTCTTTCCTAAACCATTACCTCTGCAGTGGCTACACTCTCTTTCCTGCCCTACCTTGGAATTCTGTTGACCTAACTCTAATCGACTGTATCTGTTACACTTGAATCTTCTGCCTCTTTGTCCTATTCTCAATCGTGCCTTATCAAATGCTACTCTTAGATTCTCTCACCATCCACCTCCTTTACTCCTATTCATATGCTACTTAACAGGACTAGAGGAAGTCATGAAATTGTACCCTACAAACTTAGATTATCTCATCAAAACTGAGCACTTGCTGAAGCAAGGCAAAAATTCCTTCTTTCCTAATTAATTCACTATTTTATTCTTCACAGCATCTATTCCAAACATTCTAATGGCATTCCTCTCGTTCCCTCAGCTGAGAATCTCACCTCATGCTTTACTGAAAAAATTGAGACTGTTTGCTAAGTGTTCCCGTTCTCCCCTCCTCTTCATCTCACAAAACTCAAACATTATCCTCCACTTGGTCAATAAATATTTAAGTACCTACTCTGTGTCAGGCACTATGCTGACTGCTGGGAAGTCTAATGGGGAGAAATAATACAGAAAAAGAAGCTGAAAAGTGGAGTAGGAGGGAGAGGAAGATGGAAGGTAAACTGCACAGAGGAATGATGAAGTCCTGCAGCTGGGTGGGAAGGGATGAGGTAGCTGCCTTGAGTCTCTCCTTAAATGGAGGAGCTCTCCAATGTCCACCCTCTACTCTCTCAAACCAAAGGGAGGGGGGGGCCACAGGAGCAGGGGTTACCGAGAAGGAGATTCAGAATTGATGTTATCTTACAGGAAGATAAGTTTTGGAGACAAAATTATCCCGATTATCTCCTTATTCTTGTGTCAGACGGAAAGATTGCCATTCTCCTTGTCAAGATTAACCCCTTACATATACCCTTGATTCTATACCTTGATTCTAACCCTCATCTGCAGTATATTGCTCTCATTATCATCTCCCTTTCATTTAGTGTACTATGCTCAGTTCTGGGAACTGGGAACATGGACAGGCTGGAGAGTGTCTAGAAGAGAACAATCATCTGTGTTCAAATCTCCTCTCTCACGCTTCGCGTATGCCAAGTATGACCTTGGCAATTCATTTAACAACCTGGGTTCAATTTCTGTATCTGTAAAATGAAGTAGTTGTTCCAGACAAGCTTGGAAATCCCTTCTGACTCTAGATCTATGATCCTATAATCCAAAGTATGGAATTTTTGCCCATTATGATGGGGAAGTTGGTCCCAGAGGAAGATCATAAAAGAAAGGCAAACAGAATGAAAAACCAAGTTCGTCTATCTGAGGTTACATATATTTGTGTCAGCATAAGAGGTACAATAATAAGCTAAATTAGGGTCCCAGTGGACAGGAAGGAAGCTCTAAAGAGCCAATGCTTTCGAAGGTAATGAATTAGTCTATACTGAAAGCATTTGGGGGCATTCTTTTTTGGGAAGAAGAAATGCTTCCTCCTGAGAATTGTTAGTGGCAAGGACTGCTAGAAGTGAAAGGTAGTTAGTAAGAGTCATAGAGAATTCTGAGCACCTGAGTTGACCACAAAAGCAGATAAAAAAGCAATTTTTGCATTTCCAATGATTTAGGTAAAGCATTAAAATCTCCACCTCCCCTCCACCATCCCCCAATCTTCTGCATACACCAAAGTAGTAGATGTACGTTGCATTCAGGGAAAGTAGTGAGCTTCTAAACCCTGGTTTCAAAATCAGGTAATCAGAGTTCTAGTTTTGGCTTTTCTGCCCCATGGCTGACTGACCCTGGGCAATTCATGGTATCATAAATTTAGAGTTTAAAGACATCATAGAAGTCTAATCTCCCTCATTTAACTGATGAAGAAATTGGGGACTATAGAGTTGAAGTGACTTGCTCAGAGTCACATGGGTAGGAAGAGATGGAAGTAGTATTTGAATAGGATCTCTCACTCCAAATCCTTCATGAACTCCATTTTACCCAGCAGTCTCCATAGTGTTTAGTAACCAGTTTCATCTTCAGTCCTTTAGAATCATGATCTGTCACTGCATTGATGAGAGTTTTAAACCCTTTCAAAGATATATTTCTTTATAATGCTGTGGTCATGATGTAAATTATTATCCTAGTCCTGCTCCAAACATTTTAAATGATATGTACTCCTGAGAAAACTAGTGTGTATAGCATGCCTTGAGCTCCACGGGATGAGACCACCTTTGGTTCTCTACTAAGTAAACCCGCTTCGATGGGGTCCAAGAAAGAGCAGCCGTACAGAAGGCAGAGCTCCAGCACGGCATTAAACTGCCAACATCACAAGGGCAACAACAAGGGAGATATTCCCATTGACACCATTATGTGGAGTAGGCTCAAAGCAGAGGTGGAGATTGGCCAAGTGAAAAGGAAGCAGGTGTATGTGCTGGATGTGAGGATAAACAATTAGTAGCTCTCTAGACTTGCAGAGAAGCCTCTTGAGACTTGTGTTGCTGTTCTCCAACAGGTTGCTCAATCCCATACCCAAGATAGCAAGCTGTGCTCAGGGAGTTCAGGGCAGCAGCCACATGGCTGGGAACAGGGTTTCTGCTCAAGGGAGGAAGAGAATATATGGAAATAAGCTCCCTAAGTCCCTGAAGAGCTATGCTCCATTTCCCTTGGCCATGGATTCTGCAAGGTGTGGTATAAACTTGGCACAAAATGCATCATTTCTAATATTGTTTCTGGCTTAACAGGGCCTTCCAGTGGCTTCATTTCAAACCCTGTTGTTATTTCCATGAGCTCAAGTTCACTGTCCTCAGTTTGGCCCATGATGCACACAACCCAAGTATTTCAATTCAGAGATACTAATAAGATGTTGATTCAGAATACAAATGTCAGCACTCTGTTCCACACACACACACACACACACACACACACACACACACACACATCCTTTTCCATTAAGGCTGGCACCATCCTTATTTTAATCACCATGAGAGAAGCCTCTTAGCCAGACTTGGATTTTAATCACTCCTTACCCTCTTTCTTCATAGGCATCAAATTACTCACATTTTGGGTTAGAAAATACCTTCATTAAAGATGGCAGCTGGAAAGCAGGGACTTGAGTGAGCTCCCTGTCAGGTCCCTCCAAAAATGTATAAAAAATGGCTCCAAACAAATTCTAGAACTGCAGAACCAACAAAACAGCAGAGGGAAGCAGGGATCCAGCCCAGGACAGCCTGGATGGTCGCTGGATGAGGTCTATGATGCATGGAGCAGAAGGGAGCGGAGCTCAGCATGGGCAGCGGCAGGATCAGACAGGAAGCCCGGCAGAACAGGCCCTAGCACCCTGAATCTGTGAGCTGTGGCAGTTACCCGACTTCTCAACACACAAACACCAAAGACAACAGAGAAGGTTAGAGGGAAAAGCTGCAGGGGACAGAATTGGTGGTTTGGCTACTGCCCCAGGGGCAGCTGGGGAGGTGCAGCTACAGAACTACAGCTGCAGTTACTTCCTTCCCCAGGCCCACCTGGTGGGAGGAATTAAGTGGCGGATCAGAGCAGGAGTGCAGAGCCTGCTTAAGATTTGTTTCAGATCCCGGTTGGTGGCTCTTGAGGAAGGAGGAGTGCTGGTGTGGCAGAGCTGGCTGTATAGAAATAGCTCTGAAATCAACAGCGCATCCCCTCAAGCTTGGAACAAAGTACTCTTTGCTCTACAAGCAGTCATACCCTGACAAAAAACTCAAGAGTCAAGTAAGTTGGCTGGAAACATGGCCAAGCAGCAAAAATGCACTCAAATTCAGTCTCAGACTTTGGAATCTTTCTTTGGTGACAAAGAAGACCAAAACATACAGCCTGAAAAAGTGAACAAAGTCAAAGAGCCTACACCAAAAGCCTCCAAGAAAAACATGAACTGGTCTCAGGCCACAGAAGAGCTCAAAAAGGATTTGGAAAAGAAAGTTAGAGAAGTAGAGGAAAAATTGGGAAGAGAAATGAGAAAGATGCAAGAAAACCATGAAAAACAAGTCAATGACTTGCTAAAGGAGACCCCAAAAAATATTGAAGAAAACAGCATTTT
>CM053626.1:77706514-77767730 GCA_028646595.1 Phalanger gymnotis
TGAGAAATCAAGATATTATCAAACAGAACCAAAGGAATGAAAAAGTGGAAGACAATGTGAAATATCTCATTGAAAAAACAACTGACCTGGAAAATAGATCCAGGAGACATAATTTAAAAATTATTGGACTACCTGAAAGCCACGATCAAAAAAAGAGCCTAGATATCATCTTTCAAGAAATTATCAAGGAGAACTGCTTTGATATTCTAGAGCCAGAGGGTAAAATAGAAATTGAAAGAATCCACAGATCGCCTCCTTAAATAGATCCCCAAAAGAAAACTCCTAGGAACATTGTCACCAAATTCCAGAGCTCCCAGATCAAGGAGAAAATACTGCAAGCAGCCAGAAAGAAACAATTTGAGTATTGTGGAAAAAACATTCAGGATAACACAAGATCCAGCAGCATCCACATTAAGGGACCAAAGGGCTTGTAATACGACATTCCGGAGGTCAATGGAGCTAGGATTAAAACCAAGAATCACCTACCCAACAAAACTGAGTAACATGCTCCAAGGCAAAATATGGATTTTCAATAAAATAGAAGACTTTCGAGCTTTCTCAGTGAAAAGACCAGAGCTGAATAGAAAATTTGACTTTCAAACACAAGAATCAAGAGAAGCATGAAAAGGCAAACAAGAAAGAGAAATCATAAGGGACTTACTAAAGTTGAACTGTTTTGTTTACATTCCTACATGGAAAGATGATGTGTATGATTCATGAGACCTCAATATCATGGTAGCTGAAAGAAATATGCATATATATACATATGGCGTGTGTCTACGTATATATGTAGGTGTGTGTGTATACATACATATGTGTGTGTGTGTATATATATATATATACATATATATATATATATACATATATAGACAGAGGACACAGAGTGAGTTGAATATGATGATGTCTAAAAGAATAAAATCAAATTAAGGGATAAGAGAGGAGTATATTGAGAGAGGGAGAAAGGGAGAGACAGAATAGGGTAAATTATCTCACATTAAAGTAAGAAAAAGCAGTTCTCTAGGAAGGAAAGAGAGGGCAGGTGAGGAGGAATGAGTAAATCTTGCTCTCATCAGATTTGACCTGAGAAGGGAATGCCATACACACTCAATTGAGTATCTTACTCCACAGGAAAGAAGGAAGAAGAAGATAAAAAAGGGGGGATGATAGAAGGGAGGGCAGACAGGGGGAAGAGGTAATCAAAAACAAACACTTTCGAAAAGGGATAGGGTCAAGGGAGAAAATTCAATAAAGAGGGATAGGTTAGGAAGGAGGAAAACATAGTTAATCTTTTACAACATGAGTATTGTGGAAGGGTTTTACATAATGATATGCATGTGGCCTATGCTGAATTGCTTGCCTTCTTAGGGAGGGTGGGCAGGGAGGAAAGAGGGGAGAGAATTTGGAACTCAAAGTTTTAAAAACAGATGTTCAAAAACAACAACAAAAAAAAAGTTTTTGCATGCAGCTAGGAAATAAGATAAACAGGCAATGGGGCGTAGAAATTTATCTTGCCCTACAAGAGAAGAAGGGAAAGGGGGATGGGAGGGGAGTGGTATGACAGATGGGCGAGCTGACTGGGGAATGGGACAACCAGAATATATGCCATCTTGGAGTGAACAGGAGGGTAGAAATGGGGAGAAAATCTGTAATTCAATCTCTTCTGAAAATCAATGCTGAAAACTAAATATATTAAATAAATAAAATTTTAAAGAAAGAAAATACCTTCATTGTGGTAGGATATTGACTGACAATAGTATGTTATCATTTATCTACCACTATCCATAAAGAAAAGCACCTCTAAAGGAGGCAGATTCTTAGGGATTTATCACCAGGATTCTTCTGAATTGTTGTTAGATCACAATCAATTTACTCAGGCCAATATCTTACGATTTTTCTTGCTTCCATCAACCTATTCTTAGGATCATGGGAATTATAGATTTAGCTGGAAAGGATGGTGAAGATCATCAGATCTAAATACTTTATTTTTCAACTCAGGAATATGAATCTCAAAGAGGTCAAACACCTTGTCCATGCTCACACAGCAGCAGAGCCAGAATTCAAACCCAAGTCTTGTGGCTCCAAATCTAGTTTTCCTTTCTCTGCATTGCACCATCTCTCTTATACATTAAATCATATAGTTCTGTCATATAGGAAGACTATCCCAGGAAGAGAGTATCTTTCACATATATAGGAGTTCATTTCTGACTTATTGAGACATGTAATTCCATTTAATTCAGATATTATGGTGCAGTGTTAGGTGGTGAAGAAGATCTATAGCATGGTCTCCAAAAAAGGATCTTTCCCTCCTGCTTAAAAACCAACTTCTTAAACTTCCACATTTCTTAAGCCATGCAGTCAGTTTCTCAGTACAAGTACTATGCATGGGTTGTCATGTGCTTTAATCTTCTTTTCCCCAGGAAACAGCTAGAAACCATGAAATATATCAGTGATTTCTTTTATTAGATAATGTCGCTTAGCAGGTGCAACCAGGACCAGTAGCCAGATGATCTCTCCCCTGACTGTAACAATTCCAAACACTGTGGTTTTTCATGGATAGGCACATTGTGATGCATGGACCATACCCATTAAGGGTCCCACCTCCATAGGCAAGTAATTTGTATGTGATGGGATTGAGAGTTTTTAAGGGTTATGAGCTTCATTTTTAAAACCTTTATTGGTGGAGAAGTTAATCCTAACCTGGTAATGCTTATTCACAGTAATGCCCTGAACTAACAATTGTTCAGGCTGGCTGTTCTGAACAATTGATAAAACAGTCTTTATAAAGACAACTGCTGCTGCATAATCGCCCTGTATATTGAATAAACTGCATGTCAGCCTTGTGTGTTTGACTGACTTTTTCTTCAGTTCCTAACATACTGGTCCTTATGACAACTCTAGATTTTATCCACCCACTTAAATATTTGAATTGAGTAACCAGAAGTAGCATACTATGGGAGACAGTGTGAAGGATTGAGAATTAGGAAGATCTCTGATACAGAGTTCCTCTGAGACCCTTGTTTTTCCTTTCTTTGTATCTCCATCATTTAATACAGTGCTTGATACATAGTAGATATTTAATAAATGTTTATTCACTAGATGACTACTACTGAGTTAGGTGCTGTGGAGTAGTACATACTGAATAATGCCTGGTCCTTGTCCTCTAGGTGTTTATCATCTAACAATGTAGAGTCAAATATATGTATATGTAGGCATATATATACATATGTATACATATTATATACATATATCTACACACATACATGTATGTGTGTAGTATATTTATATAATACCATATATATAATACATACATATATGTACATATAGGCGTGTATGTATGCATAAATACAAATTAGAAGGCAAAGGTGCCATAAGAGAGTCACTTCAGGTGATTCAAAGAAGAAAGGGATCACATCAGAGATAGGGGATCAGAGAGGTGTCATAGAGATGCTGGAACTTGGATTTTTAAGGATGGGTTGAATTTGGATGTGGGGAAGTCACTCTAAGTAGAGAGAATAAAGTAAAAATGTAAAAATGCAAAATACATGTTTGAGGAAATAATCTAATAGGGTACAGTGACAGAGTCTACAGTGGAGCCAGAGTGCCATGGTCCCCTTTAAGAGCCAGAGAGGGACTGGGAGGACTACCTAAACCTTTTAGAATGCAGCTACATCCACAGACCAGTTTCAGGGTCAATTGGACCACAAGACCTCTTTTTAAAACATCCTGACATTCCGCCCTATCCAAGCAGGTCCTTTCTTTGCTTCCCAACCAGACCGTTTAAGAACGGAACTAACCCTAGAGATTATCTAATTAAAGGCCCTCATTTTACAGATGAGGAAATTAAAGCTTATATTTATTAAAATGACTTACTTAAGGTCACAAAGATTGCAAAACCTTGCTTCTTCAATACAAAATTATTGTTTACACTACACCATAATGCTCTCAACCTTACCTTCTTCAGTACCCCTCTCCTTTCAGGTTTCCTAATAAAGCACTCTGTCTGGATTTCTACTTGCTTAAGTTCAGTAACCACATGCTTTTAGATTTTCTGAAGCTTCTAGCTGAAAATCCTTAGGTTTTAATGAGGACTTTTCGACTCAATCGACCTCTGTAGCCTATATTGACCCAACCTTTCAACCACTTGTTCTTTCAGTTACAGTTAGCTATTTAGTTCCCAGAGTCCCGTTGAGTTATGTGGAAGGAACCAATAAGAGATTAGGCTAGAAAGGTAGCTCAATATGTGGATTTCAATTTTAGCATAAAAATAGAAAATCTCAGAGCCACATTTCTAGGCAAGGAAATATTTATTCTATCCAGAATTCATTCTTATGAACCATTGCCACTCTTGACTGCTTAACTAACATTGAGGTCATCCAGTCCATTCGAGGTCATCTCTAATTTTACAGTTAAGGTAACTGTATACTACCCAAGGCAGTGAAGTAACTTGCCCAAGACCATACATGTAACAAATGAAAGAATGAGGATTTGAACCCTGTTCCTCTGACTCTAAATTTAGCACTTATCCCTCTGTAACACGGTGGCTCCTGAATATTTCCCCAGTATCTATAACATATTTCCTCAGGGACTATTCCAAATGAGTGGAACCCAAAGGAGATAACTTACTAGCTGTGTTTTCAGTCATTTTTCAGTCACGTGCAATTCTTTGTGACCCCATTTAGGGTTTTCTTGGCAGAGATACTGGAGTGGTTTGCCATTTCCTTCTCCAGCTCATTTTACAGATGAGGAAACTAAAGCAAACAGGGTTAAGTGAACTGCTCAGATTCACCCAGTTAGTAAATGACTGAGGTTGAATTTCAACTCAGGAAATGAGTCTTCCTGATTCCAAGCCTAGTGCTTCATCCACCCTCTAAGTGCCCCCTCATTTTACAGGTGAGGAACTGAGGCCCAGAGAACTTGACTGATTTGCCCAATATCACGTAGGTATTACTTTCCGTGGGTCACAAAGCCAGTTAATGAGAGAGCCAAGGCTCAAACCCCAGGTCTTCTGCCTTAGGCAGTCAGTAAACATTTAATAAGACTAAGTGTCTGCCATGTACCAGGCACTGTGCTAAATGCTAGGGACACAAAAAGAGCCAAAAGACAGTCCCTGCCTGTAATAACAATGTGGCTAGCACCTGCTGTGGGGGTATAAAACCAATAATACCAGCACACAGAAGGGCTGCCAGCACAGGTCTTTGATCTGCTTTCCTAAAGAAAGCAACTTTAAGGGGTTAACAATCTCACTTTAATTAAACATGCATACATCATTCACTTAGTTCAGGGGGAAAAGCCAGCACCCTAAACTGCAGAGAGAATACAAACAGAAATTACAAGCAAACATTATATAAACAGAGGAAATAAACACGAATCAGCAGAGAGGCTTCTATCTATCTGTCCAAGCAATACACAAACGGTTACCAGAGAGAGAAGCATCAATATCTGGGTTTTCAAAGCCAGGGAGGCTACTTCAACAGCTTACCAAGAGTCTTGTCACCAAAACTCTTTCAATGAGTGTGCCCCCCAAAGGCAAAATGCTAACCTCTGATCTAATATACAAGTCTCAGGGTCAGAGGGCCTCACAACTATGTGACTCAAACCCTGTGAACTAGGCTTTCTTTGTTTCTTAAGCAGGTCAAAGACTTGATTCAATCAAAGAAACAAAACATGACAAAATGTTCGCTTTGCTTACCACTATATTTGAAAGGCAGGACTCATCAAAGTTTACTTGATTAGCTCAGCATTCTAAAAGAGAAAACAAAAAAGTCCCACCGTAATTACCATAACGCTGCCCTCAAGGAACATAATATCTAACAGGGAAGAGAAAAAGCAAACAACTATGTACAAACAAGTTATACATAGGAAATACTTAAGAGATGGCAAGCACTAGAATTAACAGAGGTTGGGAAAGCCATAAGGTAAAAAATGGAATTTTAAAGTCAATACTCTCTCGACCACACTATGCAGCCTTTTCAGGGGCAAATGATACCATAGCATTTATATGCATGTACCTATGTGTATGTATATTCTAATAAGTATTTTCTTGAATCTATACACATATCACATCACCCCTGATACATTATAAATTTCACAAGAGTGGAAATCATGTGATAAACATGAAAATAATACTAATAATATTAGTAATGATAATAACAATAACTGATGTTTGGGTAGTACCTTAAAGTTTGCAAAACGTTTTATGGGAGTATCTTCCCAATGCCTAGCACAGTGTATTTAATAGTAGTTATTTAACAGAGGTTCATGAATAAGTTAATTGTTATTAGAGAATTATCAAACCTGTGTCTCTAGCAGCTGAGTATAAGGTAGATTGATTTGGAGAGAGACTAGAGGTGATAAGACCTGTTAGGAGACTACAACTATGGTCTAGGATAGCAGTAATCAGCACCTTAGTTAGGGAGATGATAACGGAAATGGAAAGGAAAGGAGATGATGGATTCAAGAAATGTTGTGGAAGTAAAATCAATGATTAGATGGTAGAACAAGGAAGAGGAAGGAGACAAAGAGGATTCTGAGGTTTCACTCTTGTACTACTAGAATAATGGCAGTGCCATTAACAAAGATACAGAAGAGAGGAGGGACAGGTTTGAGAGGAGAAAAGTTCTGAAATCTCAGGACATCAAAGTAGAAATATGCAGTGGGTCATGTAAATGTAGGCCTAGAAGTAGGGAGTTGTAAGAGAAAGATTCATGGGTGTTATCTTCATAGAGGTAATAAAAACTGATGAATACTTGTGCCATTTTGAAAGAACATTAATAGCTGGATTTTTCCCATGTTTCCTTATTGTGAATATACATTTAAAAGTCTTCTTTGGCATAGAAACTAGTTTTCTTTGTTTCTCTGGTTAACTAAGGGATCGGTGTGGCCTTTTACTATTCCAGAAAGATGTCTCAACAGAGTTTGGACATATTAATCCATCTTGGCAAGATTCACAGAGCCTGGGTCCCTAAGTCCTCAGATTTCAGTGATATCAATGCATATTTTACTCCAATATTCATCCTTTCCTAGTATCATGGATTGTACTGTCCTGTGAATTTGGATTCTGTCACAAGCTGGAGCTTCGTACTTTAGTCTAAACTTAATGCTTACAAACACTATGAGAGATATAGGGGTGATAGATTGATCAAATCTACTCTTTTCTGCCTTTGGTTAACATGTCTGTCTTTGGATTATAAATGTCTACCTTTCTTCTAAAACCTCTTAGCCAATAACAACATTATAAACATATGTTTGTATACTATATGTATGTATATGCACATATATATACACATATATTTGTGTGTAGATATGAATATACACACAGGTATACTATACACATGCATATACACATATACATACATATGTACATATATATGCATGTGTACACAGATACAAATGAAAGTGTGTGTATATATGCTTACATAAGTGTGCATGCATATACATAAATAAATACGCTCTTTCTCGTTATATGTTAGGAGAAATCTGAGAATTTTTCTGCTAGCTCTCCTTCTGTCATTTGAGATGTATCACCACTCTCTGTTGACTTTTCAAGCAGAATAATTGCCAGATACCATGGATGAATGAGTCAACCACAATCACATTCTCTGAACTACCCATGTCTGTCCTGCATAAAATCATAGAATTGAAGAGGTTGTAAGGAACCTCAGCTGCCATTCAATCCAAACTATATCTGAGCATGGTAGTTAGGTGGCATAGTGGATAGAGGGCTGGGCCTAATGTCAGGAAGATTCCATTTCCTGAGTCCAAATCTGACCTCAGACATTTTGAAGCTACCTGTGTGACCCTGGACAAGTCACTTAACCTTGTTTGCCTCAGTTTCCTCATCTGTAAAATGAGCTGCCAAAGGAAATGGCAAACCACTCCTATATCTTTGCCAAGAAAACCCCAAATGGGATTACAAAGAGTCAGACATAACTGAAATGACTGAATAACAACAAAAGTCTGGCCAAGACTCCCCTCTGAAACATCATAACAAGGAGTCATCCAGACTCTTCCCAAAGACTTCCCAACCTTCTTTTTGCACAATTCTTATTGTTATGAAGCTTTCCCTTATATCTAGACTAAATCTTCCTCTCTACAGCTACTGACTGCCATTCCTAGTTCTACTCACTGGAGCTAAGCAGAATAAGTCCAATATCTTTTTCACATAACAGGGTGAAGAGGGCTACTTACTAGAAGACAGCTATTCCTCCTTCAGCAGGATTACTGAGAACAATGCCACCAAAACCAAGGGTTTAATAAAATAGCTACAGAGGGTATTTCCTCTGGGTGTCAGACATCTGGGAACTAAGATCTTAGGTTTATTTAAAGTGCCGTTAAACCCAGTGCAAAAGCTTAGAATCTTGAGATCTCTCTTCAATCCTTGGGTCATAAATACATGTAATTTTTTACTTCACAAGTTGAATTCTGAGTATTGCAACACCCCATGTCGACTTCTTTTTAGGCTATTTTTTATCTCCCAAACATATAGCCTAGGCTATAAGATGGATAGCACAGGGTTAATGATCTTTTCAAACTTGGGAGGATATTTCTTAGCATTCTTTGAGGTCTTGGAAAAAGAAAAAAGCCCTATAGGCTGTTGTAAAGGAAAGAGATATTTATTTAAAATTCAGTGATGGCTTTGAGCTCACTAAAGTCAGTGCCAATCCTCCAAAGAGAACCACATGACAGTAATAAAAGGGCATTCCACAAAATAAAATATACAAGAGAGACAAATATAACTAGAAGTCTGAATAATATCTATAATGTGTCATCTAATGGCTCTCAGGTAATATGATTGTCTAGGGCCTCCCACAGCAAATCACAAATCTGGAATTGAGCCACTGAGAAAAGCAAATCCTCCTGCTACTGCTACAGAGGGGAATCCCTTTGTGAGGTTCCGATAGCCTGACTTCCAATCAAAGAACCAGATGGATTATTTGCCACCATGCTGGTGCAAGACATGTTTGTTTGGATGTCTCATGAATTCTCTCACCCTAGCCTGGTTCTCTTTACATGGCCCTCACCTAAACCACCTTTTCAGACCAACATTCTTTATAACCGTACAATGTATTTGCTTCACTTCCTTTGATCAAGCTGCACTAGGCCTCAAATTTCTCATAGAAATACCACAATCACCACAGAAATAATTTTGAAATTGGTCAACCAATTATCAAAGAGATTAAAATGAACATTGTCAAAAATATATAATTTCCTTTCAAAATCAAAGAGGCCTCAAAGTTTTGAGTTGTATTACTAGAAAATCAGAAATAATGGAGAGAAGAAATAATATCTTGGGGAGTTTATGATGAAGGTCTTGAGAATAGGGAGATAGATGAGCCAGTCTTAAAATTTTATGAATTAAAAATAAAAATAAATTAAAAGAATCATAGGTTTTCCCCTACTGAGCAAAGAAAGAACTGTGAAAGGCTTGAGGCAGAGCACAGCAAGATTTGCTATTCATTTAAAAAAGGGAGGAGAGTGGAAAGAGCAAGGAAATTTACATCAGAAGGTACATGAAATAAAAATCCAAGTTCTGAATAAAATCAACAAAAGTTTACTGTCAAGGTTCAAAGCACTAGTACCTCCTCCCAATGGGGTGTCATCTTAATGTTACCTGCACAGCATCCTGTTGTGTTTAAATTCTGCAAATCTGATCTTTAACTGTGAATTTCCATCCCCCTGGTTAATCTAAGTCAGAGCCTTAATGTCCTTTTGATGTCATTTTTTGCAAGTGAAGCTTTTTAAAGCAATGTCTGTATTACACAGAATGTGTGATGCATTTTTACCAGTTTATTAAAAAGAAGAAGCTTTAGAAATCATATTTCCTCCATAGATATAACTAATGCCAATGGAAATACAAGCAGTCAGATGATCTGCATGCACCTTCTAAAACTACTGGATCAGAATAGATGATGAGTAGGGAAGTGTAATATAGTCTGGAAAAATCAACAGGCTCCCCAAAAAATTGAAAAGGCAGATGAATGGCAAACGGGGCCTCAGACACTTACCGTCTGTGCGATGATGGGCAAGTCATTTAACCTTTGCCTCACTTTCCTCATCTGTAAAATAGAGATAACAATACTTCTTAGGGTTATTGTATAGATAAAATGAGACAATAAGTGTAAAGCACTTTGAGAACCTTAAAGTACTATATGAATGTGAAGTAATATAGTAGTAGTTAGTAATTAGAAGAAATAATTAGTAGTCATAATAGTAGTATATGGAGGCAGCTAGGTGGTTCAGTAGATAGAACGCTGGGCCTGGAGTCAGGATGATTTGAGTTCAAACCTAACCTCAGACACTTACTAGCTGTTTGACCTTGGGCAAGTCACTCAAACCTGTTTGCTTTAATCCACCAGGGAAGGAAATTATAAACCACTCCAGTATCTTTGCCAAGAAAACCCTAAGGAAAGTTGTGACCCCTGGGTCACAAAGACTGGAACACAACTGAACAACAGCAACAAAAAGTAGAAGTAATTAGCAGCAGCAGCAGTAGTAGTAGTAGTAGTAGTAGTAGTGGTAGTAGTCATAGTATTAAAAATTCTAGTATTCTGTTTGACATACGTACCAATGACAACCAAAAACCCATTTCTAAAATACATTAAAATTCATTTTATGAAGAAAAAGGAAGAAAAACAAAACAAAACCTCCCGACTATTCTAATTTATCTATGATTTATACCTACTCTGCTTCTAAGAGAGGATTTGAAGGAAACCTCATCCTAGCTATTTGGTTTTCATGGCCTAATTAGAGGCGTAAGATTAGCATAGGTATTACATCAGGCAGGGCATATGTATGTTAGGGAATGTTGGTGTAAGAAGCTCCTGTTTCGGTGACATCATTAAGGCCATAAATTCATAAAAGTGAAATGAATAATTATCTGTTTAGCAGATATTTGGGAAGATGTGAGGTTAGATGATGTCATACCTATTCATTCACTCCCAGATACATAAAACCTAATGGTACAATAAAGAGAGGAAGGAGAAGCTATTTCCTAATATGATTCATCTTATTTCCCAATTACAGTTATTTCTTTAATGTAGTCTTCACCATTGAATCAGTGTCTACATTAAGTATTTTGTTCTAAAATCTTTCTCTTTACTGTGTCATACTAGTCAGTCTCCTCCAGGGGGAAATTG
Source organism: Phalanger gymnotis (assembly GCA_028646595.1). Lineage (NCBI taxonomy): Eukaryota > Metazoa > Chordata > Mammalia > Diprotodontia > Phalangeridae > Phalanger > Phalanger gymnotis. The sequence continues at coordinate 77,717,650 of CM053626.1, forward strand.
AGCATTATCCCAGTGGGGGACTCAACTCTTTTCTGCTTTCATTTGGGGATGAAGATGTATCCTGTTCTCCCTGGCAAGTATCCTTAATGACCTGACACAGAAAGATACCAGCTATGCTTGGTACAGTTAGTATTAAGGCAAGGGTTCTTAATCCTTTTTTTGCTATGAACTCCCTCGGCATTTTGGTGAAATCCATGAACTCTTTCTCAGAATAATGTTTTAAAATGCATAAAGCAAAATGCATAGGATTGAAAAAAAACAATTACATTGAAATTATCAAAATATTAAAAAAAGAAAAGAAAACCAAATTCACAGACCCCAAGTTAAGAACCTATGGTCTAAATCAGAAGTGCCAAACATGGCACCACCCATCAAATGCAGCCCATAACACTCCTGAGTGTAGCCTGGACCAGATTAAAATGTAATTGAGAAATACTTAACTTAAAAAAAACTCATAATAGAACATAGATAATTTTGATATTTGGTTTTCTAAGTCAATATACAGCCATGGGGCTCTTTACGTATAGTTTAGTGGCCCTGTTTCTAGCACTAAGATGAGAAGAGACAAGTGATACAGATAGTTGTGAATCTGTCTCATTAACACATACTTAGGAAGGAGTTACCCCAAAGGCAGCATAAGACAACAAAAATAAGTGTTTAGAAATGGTGAAAGCAACTCTACTTTTTAAATGTTGCTCTTTATTCTCAGACTCCCTACCTAGGAATTTTTATACCTGGGGCAAATAGAACAAAACATGTTTATTGAGAATCCCAAAATCTTGCCTAAGGTGAATCCTATAGAGAATCGAAGGAAGGAAGAAAAGAAAGGGACCCTAGTATACATATTCAAGACTGTTACTGAATAAACTAGTAACCAGAAGATCTGGGGCAGGGAATTGGACAGGGTTGTGGATGAACTCACTCTATCAGACCATCTGTTTTATCCCCCTATTTTCATTAGTGATTCTTGTTAACTACATGCTAAGCTAAGTTCTTTTTATACTGTAGGAGATACACAAGTGCCCTGAGTACCCTCAAAATCCAGTGTCTTCTATATTTAGTGCCCTCAAACTTCAGCAAAATTTCCTTCATCCTAGTTACAACTCTGTACAACCATTGGTCCAAATAGATTTATTGCTATCCTTCGGTCACAACCAGAGTAGGGAGAAGAAATGCCTCTAAAACCCTTGTGAAGCAAGTGTTCACTAAGTTCCCACTACTGCACTATTGGTGGAGCCATGAATCAGTACTCAAAATGAGAATTCATCAGTATTATGACGAAAGAGAAGCGTGGAAAGATTTACAGGATCTGATGCAGAGTGAAGTAAGCAGAGGCAAGAAAACAATATACATAAATGACTACCACAATCTAAATGGAAATTACAACAACTACAAAAACATCAAAAGTAAATGTGAAATTACAAAGAACAAACTTTGTCCCAAGGAAGAAATATGAAAATATACCCCCACTCCTTTGCAGAAATGGGATGCCCATAGGTATGTTACATTGTTTATGTCTTCAGACCTTTTTTGATGAACTAATCATTTTTTTTATCTTTCTCTTTTTCTGTTCTTTTAAAAATATGTCATTTTTTATATGTTACTCTTGGGATGAAGAGAGACACTGGGGAAAATTCAGGTGACCTAAAAAGAAAAATAGTTAAATAAACCTTTTTTTTTTTTAAGCGAAATATGGAAATGATGCCAGTGAGTCAAATCCTCAGGAGAGAGAAGCAGTACAACATAGGAGAAAGTCTGTTGGGCTGAGAGACTGAGAATCAAGGTTCAAATCAGCTTGGATGAATTCTTACTAGCTATTTGACTATAGTCAAGTTATAATTGTGGAGGCAAAGAGAGGGGAGCTGTGTATTTCTCCCTCTCTTGATATGAGTGACTCCATTTTAGAATTAGCCTCTTCTTCAGTGAGGATTTAGCAAATCCCTAGACCTGGATTAGTTTATATCCATTCCAGGTGGTTGTTCAAGGATAAGACAGAGAAAGATAAGTTGTTACACAGAAGTGTAGAAGAAATAAGTTTCTTCCCCAAGCATCACACACCCAGATCTCCTCCGTTACAAATCTAATTTTAGAGAAAAGTCCTAAGTGGACAGTTGTAGTCAGCTTTCAATATAGCACATTGTTTACCTTAGGATATAAGTTTCTTATCTGCTCCATTGGGAGTGGGGTGGGAGTTGAATTCTTCTGTAGACACACCCAAAACATTTGTCTAAGGAAGACTTTCCTTTTTTCTCCTTCTAGACTGTTCTTGGTCATACCTCTATTAAGTACCTGAGGTAAGATTTGAACCTAGGTTTTTAAGGCTCCAAGTGCAATGTTCTATCCCCTGTTTCACCTCCCTGCCTTTGGACAAAGTAATTATCATTCCTGTGGTCCTATCTCCTACTGGGGTTATTTTGAATATAATTTCTGTGAGCTGGTATTCCAAAACTTGGATTCAATTACAAAAGACAGTTATTTTATTCATCTGTGTAATGGGCAGCAGAGTATTAAATATAAAAGAATAAAAGCAACATAATTCTTGTCTTGGTGCCCTTGCATTAGCAGTGAATGTATTTGCCTTTCTTTGTATCTCCAGTGTTTGGCACAGCACCTGGCAGAGAATAAGCATTTAATTAATACTGATTGATGGATAGAAATCAACTTTGAACTAGAATTGTTTTATATCTGCCCACTAAATAAGGTGAGAATAAGATTGCAACAATAACAACAACAACAAACACTACTACTACTACTGATGATGATGATGATGATGATGATGATGATGTTGACAACAAGCAAAATTACAGAAAAGTCATCCTTAAGGATTCTAGATTTCATGATCAATGTAGATTATGTAACGACATATCATTAAGGCAAAATCCATGACCACAAAGAGGACCATGAGCATGCCTGAATGGTTTGGAATCATAGAATATAATGAATTCTATAGGTAGAAGGCGGAGGATGTATAACATTTATTTAGACTCCAAAGGATCAGACCCAAGGATCAATGCCCACAATTCGATATCATGGCAACAACATTCCAAAACCAGTAAGCCCACCTCACTATAGTAACGAGGAGATTACAACAAAATATTATGGCAGCAAGCCAGACCATACTTGAGCTTCCCCTCAAAGCTAGGGCCCTCCTGTAAGATCACTCACAAGTCCTAAGTCCCTGCTCAGCGCTCTCTCCTGCGGCTCTGCTGACTCCAAGTTCTGAAACTCCCTTGTGTTCAGCACTCTCCACCCTGCATGCTCTGGAAGCTGGCCCTTGGCTCCTGAATCCTGTGCTCTCCGTCTTCAGTCCTCAGTTTCTCAACTTCTTGCTTCTAGTCCTCTGTTTCTTGGTTTCTTCAGTTCCTGCTCCTCAGTTTCTCAGCTTCTTCAGCTTCTGCCCTTTCTAAGCTCTGTTTTCCCTTTTTTATTTAGTCTTTAGACATCATCTGATTGACTAGAGCTCAGGCACATACCATTGGCTCTGGTCTTAGCAACTCCCCTCAGGGCCCTGGAGGCTTCCCACTGTAGTATGATATATATATATGTATATATATATACATATATATATATCTCGATAGATACATAGATAGATATATCTATATTGATAGATATATATAGATACAGATAGATAGATAGATATAGATATAGAGATATAGATAGATAGATAGATAGATAGATAGATAGATAGATAGATAGATAGATATAGATATAGATATGTCTGAACAATTCAGAACCGCAGGATATAAGGAATTCCCTAAGTAAAAGGCAGAAGAATTAAAGCATTTACTCAAGCTCCAAAGTAGCAGACCCACAAACCAGCTTCCCCATTTTGATATCCTGGTCAAAAGCTTCCAGGCCCAATAAGTGTGCCTCACAAGAGTAACCAGGAAGCCACAGAAAAACATGATGGCATTAAACCAAATCACATTCATGCTTCCCCACTCCAGTAGGAAGATTACCCACTGGCCTCAAGCACTCCTCAGTCCACACGAGTCAGCCTTGCTACCAGCAGCTCCTGCATCTTTGATTTGGCTTTATCTTCAGCTTCAGCTGTAGCTGTCTCTGGCTCCAACAAAATCTCAATCTCCAAGCTGTCTTCTCTCCTCTTATAGAGTTTTTGACATCATCAAGCTTAGGCTCAGGTGATTGGTTCTTGAGTTGGCCCCTCCCCTTAGGACCCTGGGAGGTTCACATCCACATAGATTAGGTTAACACCTAATGGGGGTTAGCCAGCCCCACCTTGGGCCCCACCCAGTCACCAATCCACACCCACATATGTTCCACGCCTAATAGGGGTTTGGGCCTGGGGCTTAGCACCTAGTAAGGCTCAATGAAATACACTCAAAGCAAACAAAAGCCAAACTCTTCAAGGGCACTAAGTGCTAAGGAGCCCATTTTGCTTACCAACACACCCACCTCTCTCAAACTAGCTAACTAGGTTGCTAACTGGCCTGGGACCTCACGTTTAATTAGTTAAAGGGTGTGGGCCTCTCTCTAATCAGACCTCCCTTTGTTGGCCCCACCTGAAGCCTATTGAATGGGCAGGAAAGATCTTTTCACTTACTGATTGGCTTTAGGAAGAAGCAAATGGACAAGTGAGCAACATCTTATTGAAGGCTGTAAAAAATTACCACCTACAGAATGCTTAGAAAGAAATGACTTGAGGACTAGAATTGGACAACAGGACCTCTGTATCTTTGATGGATTAATATATGTGAAATCTCCATACCACAAATACAGACCTAAAAATATCACAGAAAACCCAACCAATAAATTATTTTGGAATCAAATCATTATCATAGTCTATCATTGTCTACCATTACCAGGACAAAACTTTGGATCATAAAAATTTAAAGAGAATGTTTTAATAGATGTTGCTATGCCAAATACTCATAATTTCCAAGCTACATGAAACAAAAACTTTTCAAAGTAAAGAAATCTGACTGAGGAGATGAAAATTATGTCACCTTTATTCCTGTCTGTTAGTAGAGTTGTACCAAGATGCTTTCAGTGAGCTTACACGAAACGACTTTCCATCCTAAGACTTACTCATCTACGAAAAGCTCCTTGTTTTATTTCCTTTGCCATAACACATAGAACAATAAATAGAAAGAAATGATAGTAGCAGAGTAGTGATTTGTCCTAGAACTTTTTTATCTAAAATTCATTGAAAGAGATGAGACTATTAAGAAGCTGTAATAAAAACAACTTGCACTTTAAGGTTTCCAAACTGCTTTATTCCCATATCATAGATGAGAAAACTGTGGTCCATAGAGATTAAATGATTTGTTCAAGGTCACTTAGCTTGTAAATCCAAGAAGCAGAATTTGAACCCAAGTCTGGGCTTTACTTTCCTCTTCTGTTAAATGAGAGAGTTGGTTTTGATGACTTCTTTGTTCCTTCTAGCTCTAGATCTTTGAGTGACTAAGCCTAACTCATCTCCAAAATCACTTCCAGCTCTAAATCCCATGATCTCAGATGGTTCCAAGGTTCAAGACCAACAGGAGACAGAGGCAGAAGTAGGAGTCTCAGATGATATAAACCCAGGTTCAGGACCCAACCCAGATATGAGAAAATCAGCAGAAAAGTTTAGACCATGAGATTTGGAGCAGCTTTTCAGAATACAGAACAAGCCAGCAGGCCCAAACAACAAGCCAAGTAGGGTCAGGCCAAGGCCAACCTAGACAGCTGGATAGCAGCCAGCTGTCTAAAACCAGGAGCACAATGAGGACCTTTTATTAGGGAAAGGGTCATGATGACATGAGTCCTGAAAATGGATGCAAGACCAAGAGATCAGTTTCAGGGAAAATTTTCCCATAGCTGACATTTGAGCCAAAGTATGGGATCTGAGTGTGAAGCCAAACTTAGGAACACAGGCATGATTCTGGGTTGGAGAAACTAGATAGCATACTCCCCACCTAAATTGGAGACCTGTCACTGTCGTTTTTTTCCCCAGTTAACTCAGCAATCTAATTTTTAAAAAGATGCAGATTTATCTCACTGACATAGGTCAAATATAGTTAAACAGTCTCCTTTAAACACGCCAAGTCAAACACAAATTTGTTCACATCTTCAATCATATATATCATCTACTTAGTATTATCTATTTTCATTTCCCTGAATGAGAATGGTAAACTTTCAGTCCATTGGACCACAGTCCAATGGACCACAGACCACAGGAGAGAAAGTGAGACAGAGAGAGAGAGAGAGAGACAGAGAGACACAGAGAGAGAGAGACAGACAGAGACAGAGACAGAGAGACAGAGACACAGAGAGAGTGTGTGTCTGCCAGTCCTTATCCCCATTGCCCCTCCTCCCCCCTACACCCTTGCCCCCCAAACAAAGGGAGTTTATTAACATTAGGACAAGGGCAAGCCTCTCCCTATCCTGGGTTCAGTAACCATATTCTGTTTATACAGCTCTTTGAATCTGTCTGCTGCTCTGAATCCCAGTCTAACATTTAAATCTCTAGTCTCAGCCCAACCAAAAACTTAACTTTGGTCTTCCCTAGTCTGATCCATACTTCTACTGCCTGCACTCCAGCCTTCATACGGTTCAAAGGGTTATCAGGAGTTTCTTAGTCAGTCAATGTCCTATCCAATAATAGAATCTTTTCTGTAACAGTATCTCTGACAGATGGTCACCTAGACTTTTTTTCTAATGACACAGAATTTGCTAAATAATTTCAGTTCTAATTATTGAGGGTTCCTTTTTTTCATTGACACAAAATCAGATTACTTATAAGTCGCCCCTCCCCATTGGTCCTGTTTGGTTGGTTATTGTCCTTCCTTCTGGAAGAACAAAATGACATCACTATGTTACAGTCAAGTTCCAAGCTCTTATTGGTCTGATCCTGGTTCTGTCCTCTAGGGTAACATTTCATCCAACAAAGCTTAAGTGGAGTAAAGGAAAATTACAATTTTTGAGTCAGGGGATATGGAACTGAATCTTTCCTTTGCTACCTGCTGCCTGTGTAACTAAACAAATTCCTTAACCTCTATGTTTTCAAGTTTGTTTTTTTTTTATCTGTAAAGTAAGGAAATTGGATTCAATTCAATAAACATTTTTAAAATACCTGCTACTGGTTAGGCTTTGTACTAAGTAAGAGTTGGAGATACAAAAAAGAAAAAGAGAGTCCCCGCCCTCAAGGAACTTAAAATCTAATAGGAAAAGACTAAACACAGAAAAGAAGTTGATGGAGAATGGAGTTACCAGGAAGATTCCCAGCCCTCTACAAACGAAGGCTTTGGGAGGAGTTTAGTACTCCATCCTCCAGGCAACTAAAGGTGAGTCGAGAAGATAGAGAGTATATAAACTAGTCGTTTTTCATAGTGATGTTGTTTTCAGTTGATCATTTTACCCAGGGAGAGAGTGGAGAGGGTGCATTTTTCCTTAGAGTAGAAGCCAATCAGAGTCACTGATGGATAATGGAGTTACCAGGAAGATTGTAAAACCCTCTATAAAGGAAGTAATTTATCTCTAAGGTTTTGCCAAGTCCTTAATTCTATCTAAAATCCTCTAAATATCTGTTGTCAGCCATCTAGATGACTAAGACTATTTTCCTAGTTCCTTTTCTCTTGATGTTACTGAAAGCTTCAGAGTTTATTCTGATAAGAGAAGGTAGACCTTCACATGTCCTGTTGGTGCTTTAAAATTTCAAACTTAAGACCTCATACAGTGAAGGTAGTTAAAGGCCTACCCACTATGCTAATTTTAGGTGCCAAGAAACTAATAATTTCCCATGTCCAGACCATTATTGTAATTACTGACTGCTATTACTAATGTGGTGCAGTGAAAAGAGTACTGGATTTAGAGTCAGATGACATGGGTTCAAAACCTGATTCTGCCACTTACTACTTCTGTGACTCTCAGCAAATCTTTTAACCTCTTTGAACCTTGATCTAATCCTTCATAAAATTGGAAGTTTGAACTAGACCAGGGCCTAGTTTGGATTAGACTTTAACCTATTTTGTGTCATGGACTCCTTTGAAATCTACTGAACTTATGGATCAGAGTAATCCTACAATAATAAGATTACAAATGAAACTATTACCCTGAGTTATCAAAATAGTTTTATTGGTTGTTGTGGTTGTTGTTAATTGTTATTCATAGGCTTCAAGTTAAGATGAGCTTGTTTCCATCTCTAGATCTATGAACCTATCTACAGCTAGTGTTTCTTCTAGATCAGGAGTACTTCACCTAGGCATATTTCAAGGGGTCCGTGAACTTGGATGGGAAAAAAGTACAGTTTTTCACTAACTTTTGATTTCCTTAGTAACCCTGCATATTCTATTTTATGCATTTGAAAACATTCTAAGAACAGGGATCCTTAGGCTTTATCAGATACTAAAAAGGTCCATGACCCAAAAAAAAGTCAATCTAGAACCCCTATTCAAGATGATCCTAAGACCTACCACATCGGCTTCTGAATTGATAATAAACAGTTCCATGTGGATATAATAAAAGTTTCTGGCAATCATTTAGAGATTTGAATGAAAGTGCTAGATCTGAGCTGTACTTATGGCACACTTAGGAAGCTGGAACTCCTTAGAGTGATACCCAATTCTCCAGCTCAGTTAAAATATCAACTAAGATTTTTATCCAAGTAATTCAAGCAATAAAATCTTATTAAGGAATTAGGGTCTTGAGGAGGGGTGGGAGGTTCAAGTTTATCCAGCTTAGCTATCTACATTGATCAAATTCACCATGCTGGCTAGCTCTTTAATTTATATACTTCTCTCTAGAGATAGCTTAGTAATTGTAATTGTTTGGGTGCCCTTTAAGAGTCATTAAGATAAATTTCCCATTTAAACAATAACAACTAACATTCACATAGAGCTTTATGGCTACTAAGTACTTTCCATACATGATTTCATCTTCTCATAAAACTTCTTCCAAAGTCCAAGCCATATGCTGCATTGTGCTGCGGCCATTACCCTGGGTTCACAAGGGCTATACCATTGAAGTGCAAGTCTGGCAGAATCTGCCAATCTAGGAAAAGTTCAAGTCTGGGTCTGATAACAAGCTGTCATCCAAAGACCAAGCTAGCCAAGTTCAGAGAGTCTCATCACAAAGAGGTCAGCCACTAAGTGAATTTTTTTTTTAGCCACAACAAATCATGAGACCATACACTGAGGCTTTGAGAGGTTACTTTCTGGGTCAATAGAGGGAATATTTGCAATGATGAAATCACAGATGGTTTTAAAGTATTGAATTACCCTTATAACCACACTTTAAGGAAGGTTAGCATGAGTATTATCTTCAAAGTAACATATTAAACATTTTCTTTTTCTTTGTCCACTTGTTTCCTTTCCCAATGATCTCATTTTAAAAATGAAAGAAACTTCGTAGCATAATATCTGAATTGCAATAGACCAGCAGTTGTAGTGAGAAGCTGAGAAATCTAGCACTTTGCACAATTAATTTTAGAGGTATACAGAAGGTGATGGACTAGGGGCAAAAGAAGAGTACCAAGTGAGTGATGAGAGGATCAGTTGTCATATCACTGTAAAGAGGATTCTTACAAAGGTGTGACAGATTGAACTAGCAGATCTCTAAGATCCTATGAGATACTAAATTGCTAAAGATTTTTCAATATTTGGGGTAGGATTGAGAGGAAGAGTTTACTAGAAACATGCTTGACCTATTCATCTCATCTACTACTCGGTAGTTTTGTGACTTTATGAAAATCTGTTCACTTTTCTAAGCATCTTGTTTTCTCTTTTGTAAAATGAGACTACTGATTTAAAGGGTTAAAAAAGTATGCCTAATCTGCCTGCCTCATAGCATGACTATGAGAATCATAAGGTACTATACGTGTGAACTTTCTAAGCAATACAGTGTTAAATAAATGAAACATATTGGAACTAGGAGGCATTAGTTAGTAATTTAATTATGAAATGTGTGAGACAATGAGATCCAAAAAGGAGCAGGCAGCAGTCCAGGTGCATATTTTATAGGAAAAGAATTCTCTTTTCCCTTTCTACGAAATTATAGAAATTGATTATATAGGTATTGGTGTATAGATATGGATGATGTAGATATAACTTTCAGGGTGATAATTGAAATTCTACATAATGGTTTTGTATCTTTAGCTTAAGACCCTTCTTTTTAGGTTAAGTGGGGAAAAGAGAAGCACCAAAATTGAGGAAAGGGTGTAACTCAAGGAGATATAAATGATGGTAATAGTTTCTTGATTCTTATTCAGCTTATATCTTCTGCCTAGCATGGTATGGAAGAATGGAATGAGAGTGGTCTTGAAGCCAGGAAGAAATCAGTTCAAGACCTTCTAACACATACCTCAGTGCTCTAGGCAACTCTTTAAGATTTTAAATTGCAGAGAGGCAATAGCTAGCATTTATATATTGCTTTAAAGTTTACAAAATGGTTTACAAATATTATCTCTTTTTATTCTCACAATAACCCTCAATTTTATAAATTAATTTTATAATCCATTCATTTTACAAAGGATGAAACAAAAGAAGATTTTCTCAGTTTATACAGCCAATAAGTGTCTAAGGGCAGATTTGAACTTAGGTTTTCCTGGCTCTAAATCCAGCACTCAATCCACCATACCACCTAGCTACCTTTCTAGGCAGAATGTGTGGCCTTCCATTGGCAGAGAAAGTTGATCTCCCAGGATTTCCCTATACAAAGGAAACCACTTATCTCTACTCCTCTTCCTTTCCAAGGAAAATTATCTTCAATATGGGAAAAAGAGAGCAGAAATTGCCAAAAGAGAATTGATGAATGAGATAAGTAATGAGGTAGTAAAAGAGTACCTTTTCCACCTATTCCAGACTAATTATATGCTCAACAATAGAAAGAACTTGCAGCTGAAATAGTGGAGCTATTCTCAGAGGTATTTGAAAACTTCACAATAGGAATTTAGAGTGGCAACTGTTGTCCTGAATTTTTAGAAAAAAGGGGTGGGGGAGGAAGGGTGAGGGTGAAAAGTGCCAACTCTGGGCTAGGGAGCTTGACTTCAATTATTAGAGACATTCTAAAACAGATCATTAAAGGGAGGGTTAGGAATGTTTAGATAAGAAATGGTGACCACAAAGAGCCAGCATAAATTACTATATAGAGCAGGTCATGCCAGACCAATGTTATTTCCTTTTTAGGCAGAGTTAGTAGACTGTTAGATCTGAAGAATGCAGGAGCTATAATTTAATTAGATTTTAGTCAAGCATTTGATAAAGACTCTAATCTTATTCTTATGGACAAGATGAAGAGATATGGGCTAGATGAGGTGAATTTAAAATTACCTGAATGACTGGATACAAAGAGTAATCAGTAATGGTTCAATGTTAACATAGGAACGAGGTCACCAGTGGAGCCTTTTGTTTTTCTTTGGATCCCCAGTGAAAGTACTTGATATATTATAGGAGATTAATGATTCTTATCTGCCTGACTAGCTCAAATGTGATAATATTTATAAAATGCTTAACATAGTGCTTGCCACATAGTAGGTACCGTATAATCTTTCCTCCTCTCCCCTCCCCTTTCTTCTTCTCCCTTCCCCTCCCTTCTGCCTTCTCCTTTCCCTTCCCTCTTCCCTTCCCTTCCCCCTTGCCTTCCTCCTTACTTCCCCTTCCCTTTTCCCTTCCCTTCCCCCTTCCCTTTTCCCTTGCCTTCCCCCTTCCCTTTTCCCTTCCCTTTCCCCTTCCCTTCCCTTTCCTGAACTAAATGCCCCCAAGGATATGTTCTTGGTCTAATTCTGTTTCACATTTTTAACATTGACTTGAATAAAAGTATAGATGTCATGCTTATCAAATTTTCAGATGACACAAAGTTGAGAGGAAAGGATACTGGCTGACAGAGTCAGGATGCAAAAAGACCTTGACAAGCTAGAATATTAGGCTGAGCTAAGTAAGATGAAATTTAATAAGGATAAATGCGAAGTTTGACCCTCAGGTTTAACAAAGTGACTTTACAAGTATAAGTGGGAGAGAGGTCGGCATTTGACTGAAAAAAAATTTGTGTGTTTTAGTGTAATACAAGGGCAATATGAGTCAACTGTGATACAGCAGTCAAAAAAGGTGACAAAATCTTACACTGAATTGAGAAAAGCATAACTTTAAGCAGATGATAATCCCACTGTTTTCTGCCCTAGTCAGAACGTATTTGGAGTACTGTTCTCATTCCTAGGCACACACTGGAAACACATTGAAAAGTCAAAATATACTGAGAGTAGGAAAATAAAGAAGGTAAAAGGCCTTCAGTCCATTTCATATGGGGTCCACTAAAAGAAATGGGAATGTTTAGCCCAAAGAAAAGACATAGGAGAGATATGGCACCAGTTTTCAGATATCTAAAGGGTATTATGGAATGAAGACTACATCTGTTGTGTTTGTTCCTGGACTGCCGAACCAGGAGCAATGGAAAGAAATTACAAAGGTGCAAACTTAAACTTTACATAGAAAAGAACTTGCTAACAGTTGAGGTGTCCAAGAAAGGGATGATTTTCCTTGGGTGGTTGTAGGTCCACACACACACACACACACACACACACACACACACACACACACACACACACACACACACACACACACTGAAATCATCAAGCAAAAACTAAGTAACATCCAGAAAGAAAGAATTCAAATATCATGCATCCACAGTCAGGATTATGGAGGATCTTGCAGCTTCTACATTGGTTCATTTCATTGGCTATAATTCTTCTTTACAACATGACTAATGTAAAAATACATTTAATGTGAATGTATATGTAAAATCTATATCAGATTATATGCCCCCTTGGAGAGGGGAGGAGGGAGGGAAGAGGAGAAAATTTAATATTCCAAAACTTGTAGAACTGAATGTTGTAAACTAAAAAGAAACTAATACATTTTTAAAAACAACAGATAAAATATAAAAAGAAACTAAATAACAAGTTGGAAAGTATGTCACAGTGGGGTTTCTTGTGAATTTGGATTAGATGGTCATTACAGACCCTTCAGTTTTGAAATTCTGTGATTCTGATCTCTATTAAATAGAATTCCTGATGGAAGAGTGAACATATCAAACTAACTTTCGCTTTCTCTCTGTATACACACATATATATGTATATGTATACATCATGTGTATCTATGTATACATAGAAAATGTATGTTTTACAAATGATCCATGTGTATGTGCATGTATAAATTCATTTGTTGTGTGAATATGCATGCATGTATATTTTTATATGTAGATTTCTTAGCATATATATAAATGTATAGATACATACTCGGGAATATACATATATATTCATGAGCACATATGTTTATTATTGTATACACATACATATATAAGTAAACATGCATGCATATCTATATAGATAGGTGTACATACATATACACACAAACATATATGCTCTGAAATCTAATTACAGTGATAATACATACCTATAATATGGCTTTTATAGGTTCTTCACTTTTTGTTAGCTTTCTCTTCTACTATCTCCCAAGTCTGAGTCTTCATTTTTTTGGTCTGTAAAATAATGATGGTGATGCCTCTCCAACTGGAGAATACTAGATAATGAAATATAGCTTCATATCATTTACTCGTAAATATGGGCAAGATCATTCATAAAGTATGAAAAAAATTTCATTTTACTCTACATTCTGGGGCAAGAATGGTTTGTATAAAGAAATACTATTTTTATTAAAATTATTATATGTGTGTATATTTACATGTTTAAACATGTTTTGAGGGGTGTTAGCCCCAGAGGATGCAAATAATATCAATGGATGAAAGTGCCAAAGAGGCAAATTTAACTTTATGAAAGGAAATTCCTAATAATAAGTGCTCTAAAGTGAGATGGGCTATGTCTGTCTTTCTCTCTCTTTCTCTCTCTCTCTCTCTCTCTCTCTCTCTCTCTCTCTCTCTCTCTCTCTCTCTCTCTCTCTCAAAAAGATTGTCACGCCCTCCCCTCATTCTGCCCTTGGCCAATTGGGATTCTTTAAGCAAAAGCTAAGTGAATACTTAAAGGGGATGTTGTAGAGGGTACTCTTGCTCAGACTGTAAATCATAGATTTAGATCTATAAAGGATCTTAAATGTCATTTCCTCTACCCTTTCATTTTAGAAGTAAATAAATGAGGTTAAATGACTTGTCTAAAGTCACACAGATAGTAAATATCTGAACCAGGATACAAATTTCCTCCTTGTGACTAAAAATCCATCATTTTTCCACTATGCCACAACTGGATGGCCTCTAACATCTCTTCCAACACTGAGATGATTAGATTCTTTGATTTATACTTCAATGTGAATGAATATTAAATTTATTTTTTTCTGGAGGAAAAAAATTAGTATGAATACTGGCTACTTGAGTAAGGAAGGAACAAATACACAGGTGGTAAGTGGAAGGCAGTACTGAATGATGGGAAGAAAGATGACAGGAAACAAAGATAAAGCTTACCTACTTATCAATCTCACCTCAGACCCTGTGGCTAGCCAACATATGCAGAAAATAGTCATGCATTGTAATATCAGAATGAAAGGAAGATCGCAATTGGAGGACTAAGGAAATATTTAATTCATTTTTTTACTTTATCACTTTAAAATTCAAGCCTAAAGTTCATATTGGGGACATTTATTTCTTATCAGCATCAAAAGAGGGAAAGACTATTGAGAAATGTTTACAGAAAAAGAAGAAGAGAAAAGACATACAGAGACAGAGAGAGAATGTATTACTTACTATGTGCCAGGCATTGTGCTGAGTTCTGGAGATATAAAAACAAGTAAACACTAATTAAAGGAGATTGCATTCTAATGGGGGGAAGATAATATATAAAGGGAAAATGAAGTGGGGGTGGGATAAAGCTTCTAGCAGGAAGGTGGAAAAGTTTGGAAAATGAGGTATGGCATCAGAGTGTGGTGAGCATATAATGGGCATATCATGAAATAATGGTCTAGGCCAAGGACTCACCAATCAGAAGAGATCCCAGGGCACAGATAGTTCCAGAGTGAAAAGGTGGCTAAAGGTGGAAATTTGAGAAGTCTAGGAAAGAGTCTGAATACAAGTTTTGTGGCACCCCATTATTCACTGACTTGAATAATATCATTTCTAAAATGTGCTTTCTGAACAATATGTTTCCCTCAATTAGGTGGAAACCTAAATGTAGATAGTTTGAGAAACAGTAGGAACAACTGTTACAATAATTTGCATCATGTAGTAGCTAATGAAATCTTTATGTATCATTTAAACCCTAAATAATCTGCTAACGGTACCATGGGTCTGACCAGGCCACCATCTTATTTAGGAACTTCCCATGGTCCCCAACTATTGATTAGATAAAGCTAAAGTCTTTTGTCCTGGCATCTTAGCCCATATAAGTCTTTTAGATGAAATAGGAAAGAAGAAATACAAATGATCAATATAATACATGCTCACTATAGACACATGCAAAGTGGCAAGCCCGTTAAGGAAAAGGGGTTTTCATGATAGTCTCAGGGCAATGCCTTTTCTAAAAGATGATTCACCTTACTGTTATTCTATTGATATAGTTCTACTCTCTTGAGGAGGAAAAAAAAAAAGGTTCCAAAGTAGAAGGAGATTTTCTTTCTATGATTATTAACTTACCATTTAGACTTTTTCAAAGGGAGAGCAAAAGGCCCTCTCATTAATCTGAACATACTCTTATTTTCGTTGCAAATTGATTTTAAAAGTAAAACTAATCTAAATGGAGCTCAGAATGGACTAAAAATATATATACGGAATCAAGGTTCTCTTGCAGTGCTGGACAAATGAATGTCTACGAGCTGAATGTCGTACCTAGTGCTTCAATTTAACAGAGGGAATGGATTGGGTTTCAAGTCAAAATTGATGGGAAAAAGACTTTACATTTAAATATAAATGAGCCTTCATGGACAAGTGACAATTCATAACTGGAAAATAAAAAAGATCCTTAGCATATTATTTACTATACTCCACATATATTAAGTACCTCAATCTTTCTTCCTCTCCCTTCCCCCTCTTACCACCATTTACAATACTTAGTCCCCAGGGAAAAGTGGCTGGAAAATAAATAACACTTATCTGTCACTACTTGATCAACACAAGTGTTTTGGTTTTATTTTTTAGCTCATTTTCTTCAGAGATTAGGTCACTGCTAGCTAGAAGTAGAATATATAAAGGAATAAATTCTCAATATAAATACAACACTTTTCATTTTACTCACCTCAAATTTTAAGATGTAATTTACGAACTCATATTTAAAGAATAATTGGGGTTAGTTTAGAATGCCGAGATGGAACAGCTGCCATAACTCATTTGTCTTAAAGTTTCCCTAGTTATGGACACCAACTGAAGAAGCCAGGAATATGCAATGAAAGTAACGACCTAATATTGTTTTCATATAGTACCCTGAAATATCCCAGTACCTGAGGTTAAAAAAGCCCTGAATGCCTGCATTCACTGTGTTCAAATAATATTTACTCTCAGATGCTGAGGGTGCTATGACTACTAGAGCTTCTTTTATTGCAGTTGTTCTTTTTGTTTTAATTCCTCCTCACTTTCTACAATTCTGTGCTGTTATAATTATATGGTGGGGATTAACCAGGAAATTAAAGTACCAGAATTTTGAAGATTTCCTCCTTGTCCCTTGCCTATGTTAGTGAAATCCAACACAGTGCCTTTTCTGTTGATGATTGTGGCACCCTGCTAGAACTGAATAAGTAGCACATTATATCCTCAAGTACTTGTAAGGAATTTAATATATTACCTGTCCTGAAACTTATACAGGTGTTTGGTTTTAAACGGTTGATTTGGGGTACGTTGGTGAGTTTGATTTCAGCCACCCATTTCATAGAATTCGTTTGAAGAAAAACTAGCCTTTCTAAATGATTTGACATTATTGACTTCTCTTTCCTACTGTACATTCTCATCTCTTCACTCCAAATTTGATACTCCCTTCACACTTTTACCACTCTTTCCGACTTGTTCTTAATCCACAAAGTTCTGTTCTTAATCCCCTTCTCCTCTCTAATTATACTCCCTTGGCAATTCCATCTTTTCATACTTCCCCAAGATCACCTGTACACCATACCAGTTGTATCAAAACAAATCTAAAGGTCGGAAGAGAGCAGCTAAGCCATACTCAAAACCCCCATACTCAGTACTTCTGTTAGTCAACTCTTTGTTATTCTTGCTAAGGACAGGTGTTTATAAAACTTGACCTTACCCAAGTCCATAAATAGGTAATCATCAATTATGCCTGCTATTTATGCCTTAACCACAATCAATTCAAAAACCACAATCACAATTCAAAACACCCTTTCTCACAATATTGGAAATGTATTCATGAATGTATAACCCTCTTCTTCAAAGGAAGACATTCAGACCTCCTGGGATACTCAATTTCTACCTTGTTCTGCCCCCCCCCCACCAACAAAAGGCAACCATTGCTTAATTATTTCATCATCTGTAGAAAATAAAAGAGAAAGAGGGGCATTCCATGAGTTTGGTTTTGCCAGAATGAGGCCCATTTCCAGTCCTTCTATTGACTAGTAGATATGTGCTAATACATTACAATGAACATAAACCATGGCCTTTTACTACTGACATTTTGCCTTATGGTGTTGGAATTGTGCCCAACCACAAAACACCAGATGGTACTAAGTACCAATTGCTCAAGAGCAATGTTATCTCCAGAAGAGTTATGCAAAGATTAATCTTCAAATAAAACCCTTGCTGTTATCATGAGATTTAAGTTTCCCAACTAGCACAATGGCTAACAAGGAACCCATGCCCTAATAATGTTTCTGTGTATACAACACAACAAACAATATTGAATGTTAATTACCTGAATTGTCTGCCACCTCAGATCCAAGACTATGTTGTCTGTTCTTACCTGGAAGTTCAGAGACGTCTCATACTTTGCTTATTATTTTAGTTCATCAAGTCACATTATCTGAAACTTGCCAGTATCTTGACCTACATAAGGGAAAGATTTCTGATAAAGAAACTGCCTGAGGAACTCAAGCCATTCAAAAATCATCATTTTGAGTTCTGCCCAGAGAGAAGGCTTTTTATGAGGAAATCATGCTGTTAATTCTAGAAGACAATCATTACATTATTTTGGGTACACTGCAGTCAGAACATCTGGGAATTGATCACATGAAATCATTGTCTAGAAGTTATATCTGGTGGCCCGGAATTGATTCTAATATTGAGGAGACCATAAGCAAGCACAGCACATTTGAGGCTTCTTGAGCTGTACCCAGAGTTCTTTGGAAAATTTAAAGTTAATCATAAGTGTGAATTATGATTATGCTCACCACGATTATCATAATTGGTATGAATTCACATTGATTTTATGAGGAATATAGCAGTTGTCTTAAAGTGAGGTCTAGCTGAAATCTCTGCTCTGTCAATCCCATATGTCTGTCAGTTACTGTATTGTACATATTATCGTGTCTAATGATGAGTCTGCATTTACCTCAGACATGTTTTTTTTGAAGTCAAGAACATTATCTTAGCTGTCACTGACATACCTTTTCCCCCTCAAGAAAATGGCCAAGGTAAAAGCATGTCTCAGCCTCCAAAGGATGTCCTGTGGCAGACTGCTGGAGAAGATGGAATGATAAGAATGCCCAAGTTTCTTCCAGCTCAATGTATCAATCTGTGCAATGATAGCAGTCCCATTCAAAAACAGCCTTTCTGGCATCTCGGTCAGTAGATGTCTCCAGACTTGATTCCAAATTTCCATATTTGGACTAAACTAAGAGGACGATGAAGGAAACATTCTGGATCCTTTCTGCCTAATGACTTCATTTTCACTGTTAGTCTGTTTTTAGACAAAAACAGAAAGAGAGAAAGTAAGAGAGATAAATAGAGCATGGATTATGCTAGGCAATGCTCTAAATGCTAAGGATGCAAATATAAGCAAGGACGATAGCCCCAGTCCTCAAGAAGCTTACATGGCAATTCAGGAAGACAACATAAAGGAGTTCTGGAATGGTGGGAGTGGTATGAATGGCTAGGAGAGGGTAGGGAAGTGGCATAAAGTGCTGGGCCCCAGAAAGATAAAGTGAAAGCTCACCTATTAGAGCTAAGGGGCCCAAGGTCGGAATCTAAGGTTTGATAGAAAATTAGGAGAATGGCCTGAAAGCAGAAAGCATAGCTTTCTAGTCCAAACCCTTCATTTTATAGATAAGGAAATTGAGGCCAAAAATGTTTAAGTGACTGGTCCAAGTTTAACCTGAATACTAAGTATCAGAGCTGGGATTTGAACAGAGGTCATCCAACTCAAAATGCAGAGTCCTCTGAAGTGACATCCTTACAGCAATAGAGATACAATAATTGAGGTTATAGGGGCTGTGTCCTATAAGGCCCTAAATGCCAGTGACTTGGAGTATTGTGGCCATGCTGAAGAATTGTGAAAGAGTCCTCTGATGGTGACTACACAGCAGAATGACCACTTGAAGGGTCTCCTCTAGAGCTCTTTCTCTGGCCTTGACTTTTTAATGTACTTGAGGACTTGCCTGAGCTCCATCTTAGAGGGAGATATAATTCCTCTGTAGTTGTAAGCGCTATAGTGAAGTTACTGTGATATATTGCTAATGCTTTTATCATCATCATCATGTGTTTCTGTGGCTGTTTTGTTTCCTTTGAGTTTCTGCATTTGGGGATGTGACGTTTACTGAGAATATCCATGTAATAATACATGGGTGTCATCTGAAACAGTGTAATACAGGGAAAATAGTACTGTATTTGGAGTCAGAGAACATGGATGCAAATTCTGACAACCAATTATTTCTTGTATAACCTCTGCCCAAGTCATTGAAGCTCTCTGGGTTTCAGGGTCCTCATCTATAACATGATGAAATTGAATAAATTGACCTATAAAGACCTTTCATGCTCTAATTCTATGAGCACATGTTGAAGACCTCCTCTTTGATTCCTCTTTACTGATCTGTAACCCTGAAAGTCAGGCCCCTGAGACAATATGATAAAAGCCTTCACCTGAGGCAGGTAAGATTGGCTATTGAAATATTCTGAGGTTCCTCCTATATGTTCTAAAATATTTATAGCATCTCTCTTTGTGGTGCCAAAGAACTGGAAATTGTGAGGATGCCCATGAATTGGAGAACAGCTGAACAAATTGTGGTATACAACAGTAGGGAAGGGCAAAAATGACCCTTCCAAAATGAATACCATAGAGTCATAGATTCAGACATCATCTAGTTAAAATTCTTTATTTGTCCCTAGTCCCACACAAGTAAGAAAGCAGGAGAAACAGGATCCAAACCCGGACCTGGACCACTAGATAGTAGGTCTAGAGCAGGAAGGAATCTCAGAGGCAATCTAAGTCAATTCCCTCATTTTACATATGAGGGAAATCAAGTTCAGGAAGATTATGACTTGCCCGGATTGCAAACATCAGTGGTAGCATCCGACTCCAGGTGCTTGAACTCCAAATCCAGTGCTCTCTCTAACCTACCATATCTCAAGCAAATACTAATGTAACATGAAATCTCCAGCCTCTGTTAGGAAGTCAACTTCTCCTCCATTGAGAACTCTGCGGTTTTCTCCCTGGCCCAGTAGCACAAAGCCCTCTGAATGTTTAACTTCCCTGGACCTTGCTTCTCCTAGATCTTTACCTTTATGAATTGGGCATTCTGACCTGACCTCAGTGGTTCACCTTTATGAAATAGACTTTCTGACCGGACCTTTTTTTGTAATGTTGGTTACAAATCTAGCCCAGCAACCCTTCTAAGGCAATGCTGTACAGTGTGGCTTCAAGATTGAAATTCCATGTGCAGACCATCCATAAAATACTTTCTTATGTCTCAGAAATCTTAAAGCTGGATTAACAAGGCTTCTCTCAACAGCCTCAGAACTTATTTGCTCAATGATGCTGGCTCATTGGGAAAAAAAAATCGATATCTATTTGCCCTTAGGTATAATTCAAGTTCACATAGTTTGATAGGAAATGAATTCTTATATGGTAATGACCCCTCAACACAAGCTATTTGCTTTCCTACACATAGTAGACAAAATAAATACTGAAGATGTTTGTTTTTAAAAATAATTTTAAAGGTAAGCAAAATAAGTAGAAACTGCTTTCTGCTCCCCCTCACTTCTTTGTTATTTCTCTTTCACAAAGTAGGTAGCTGAGTGGAAGCCATAGAAGTGAAGAAGGTGACTGAGATGGGACCAGGAATATACCATTTTCTAAAAGAGAGAGAGAGAGAGAGAGAGAGAGAGAGAGAGAGAGAGAGAGAGAGAGAGAGGCAGAGAGAGAGAGAGAGGCAGAGAGAGAGAGAGAGGGAAAAAGAGAGAGAGAGGGAGAGGCAGAGACAGAGAAACAGAGACACAGATGCAGAGACACTGAGATAGAGACAGACAGACAGAGACAGACAGACAGGAACAGAGAGAGAAAGAGAGATTTATTTTTTGATTTTTAAAAAGGCAACAAAGCTAACTCTGGAACCTGATTGGGCCCTGCCTCCCATGACTCATCTTCCTGGTCACCTAAGTGCATTAAAAAAGTCCACCCATGTAAAGTCAGAGTCCCTCCAAATTGGTCAATGTCTAGACAAGTCACCAAACCCTTCCCTGATGAATAAATACATCTCTACATGAGGCAGAGTGGGGAGTGGGGAGGTTAAAGAAGTTAAATGCCACCATATCCTCTTTGAATACCCTTGTTGAGTTCAAAGTAAATCAAATCAAAAGTAAATCAAAAATCAAAGTAAATTTCTTAACTTTTAAAAGACTTGTGACTGCTTTATTTTGTCTCAAATCATACAATCATGTCTTTCAATGCACATATGATTCTAGGGCCGCTGTTCAATTGAGCATACTGCCTCCCCCAAACATAAGCATTTCATTCTAAAATAGACACAAATCTTAAATAGTTACCAATCATTTCAAGAGATGGGTTTAATCTAGTGTTTTTGGTTACTGGGTTTTTAAACCCCACATATCATTTTGCCTTACTATTGTCTAATCCACTAAATGAAAAAAATATTGAAAAATATTTTTAAAGATACAGAAGAAAACTAGCAATGGAGTTCTTTGGGAATAGTTTTTAAAAAAACACATGATAATTCACCATCCCTAAATATATACATTGTTCTTGCTAATTTAATCAAGAGAGGATAACAATATTTGAGGGATTTTGCAGCTCTGAAAAGAAACATGCAAATCTCTCCAAAAAAGAAGGAAGACTGCATCTGTGATTGCTTTATCTTAGGGAGCTCCCTCTACTATTTAAGTACTACCTATATTTGAAATGAATTCCCAGTACAATATGTCTGACAAGCAGATTCTGCTTAAGTACCCACACTACTTGCCAATGCAGGTCAGCACCTTCTTTACAACTTAAAGTTTTGGAGATTTTTCTGGGGCACTGACAGATGGAGTGACTTGTCCAGAGTCACATGGACAACACATGGCAGAAGGAGGACTTGAACCCCAGTCTTATCAACTTTGGGGTCAGCACTGTATCCACTTGTATCAGTAAGGTGATAAACACAACATCAATGATAATCGTGAATATACCTATGTAGTTCTGTATTGAAAAGTGTGAGAGACTCTCCACAAAGAAGTTAGAAGAAGTGTAACATTTATTCAGACACCAGAGAACCATATCCCATAATCAAATGTTCAGGACCCACAGCCAGTTAGCCCACTTCATCATAACAGCAAGGAACTTAAAACACAATATCACAACATGGAGCCTTGCCATCCTAAAACCTCTCAGATTCCCTGCTGGGGTCTTCCCCAAAACAAATTCACAGCTAAGTCAGCCTGTTTAGTTCTATCATGAGGGTGGCCATTAGCAGCCATCAGCAGCCATAACTGCTGACTCTTTCGCTCAGAATTTGCTGTGACATAACTTCTTTTTCCTGTCAGGAAGCTCCTCCCACCACACGGGACTTAGGCTTCCTGTGACATAAGCAGGTCACATGTCCTATTAATGGGTGGGAAAGATCTTCAAATCTAAATTGCTATTACACGACTATACCATATTACCTCTAAAATGCTACTAACTTATTTATGCTAACTTTCATTCATAATATAATTATGTAGGGAAAGGTACAAACTTGAGAGATAGAGCAAAACTAACTAGTTCTTTGGCCTTTGCTGTTACTACCACCACAAACTAAAGTAGCAAAGGCATGTCATTGACCTCTTTGTCATTCACAGTTCCATTCCAAAAAACATCACTGACTTTGGCAGCTTCTAACAAACAATTGCTTCCTCTTCCCAGTGCAATAACGAGGCAAGGTAAGCTATAGACCGGCTCAGGAACTCAACAGATAAAGAGTTGATGTTTCAGTAAAAATGTGATTTGGAGGGGCAGCTAGGTGGCACAGTGAGTGGAGTACCAGCCCTGGGGTCAAGAGGACCTGGGTTCAAATCTGACCTCAGACACTTGACACACATACTAGCTGTATGACCTTGGGCAAGTCACTTAATCCCAATTGCCCTGCCTTCCCCCCTCCAAAAAAAAATGTGATTTGGTTTTCTGGAGTGGAAGACAGGACTTTGGAGACAGCAAGTAAACCTCGAATTTATTACTTGGTGAGCTCATTCCTCAAAATGATTAGCAAATAGCATTCAAATTAATTCAATTATCCAGAGAGAGGCTTGGTTTTTTACAATCACAATTACATCCTATTTTAGCAAAAAAAGTGAAAATGAGGGAAAAAGTGAACACAAGGGCAATCTCATAAGGTGGAAAATGCTAGCAAAAGGGTTCAATGAATATCTGTCTTTTTGTTGATTTTCATAGTTAAATGAAGGCATATTCAATTAAGTTGGGTTGTTTTTTTTTAATAAGTGACACAAATCAATACTTATTTTTCCTCCAAATGCAGGCATTGAACAGTTAGAAATAATGTTAAAACTGTTCAATAATGTCTGATGAGTCAATAATTTTGTCTCTTGAGGAAGCAGAAAGTTGATTGTGTGTGTACACATGTACAACTATGTGCATGTGTATAATTGGTTTTTAAGGGGATGTAATGGAAATGATACCATATGAACAGTAATGGTCCAATTCCAATGAAAAATAGTCTTGAAATTTATATCCCTTACTTTGGGATATCAGCATCTTGTCATTGAAGCTCATGGGACTTGGAATTAGAGAACTAGGTCCTATATGTTTTCTTTCTGAATTACCTGTGTGATATTGGGCAAAAAACCTTTTCTAGACTCAATTTCTTCCACTGCAAAATTATACCATCTTAACCCTAAATCATTCAATTTAGGCCAATTTCTCAAACATATCCAAACCCAAGTTTATCATTTTCCCCAATAAGTCCACCATGTATATACACACTGAAATCAACTCTTTACCACTCCATGAACTGCAGAGTTGAAATGGCCCTCAGCAGCCACTTAGTGCTACCTATACCTGAAATGAATTCCCACTACGACATGTCTGACAAGTAACCTCTGCTTCAATACCCCCAATGAAAGGCAACATACTACTTCCTGAGATGACCATTCTATCTGGGCATAATTGAATATTAGGGGGAAAAAAGTCATGACATCAAATCTAAATTCATATCTTTCACTTTTATCTTAAACATTATCCTACTTTTCTTTTCATTTATCAATAGCACTAATATTTTTCAAGTGAACCAAACTCAAAACCTTGCAGTTATTTCTCTCATCCCCTTATCCATTCAATGACCTAAGTCTATCACCAGTTAGGTGGTGCAGTGGATAGAGCAACAGACCTGGAGTAAGGAAGACATATCTTCATTAGTTCAAATCTGGCCTCGGACATTTACTAGCTGTGTGACCCTGGGCAAGTCACTTCACCTTTGTGCTTCAGTTTCCTCATCTGTAAAATGAACTGGAGAAGGAAATGGCAAACCACTCCATTGCCAAGAAAACCCCAAATGAGGACACAATGAGTCGGATATACCTGAAAAACTACTCAACAACAACAAAACCTAGGTCAATTGATTCTCTCTTCAAAATGCCTCTCCATATGCATTCTTTTCTAATTTTTTTATCATCACTGTAGTTCAAATAATAATAGCTGATATAGCTCCAGCACTTTGAAATGTTCAAAGCATTGTAGATACGTTATTTAATCCCTAACAATAACCTTGTGAAATGCATGTTATTATTTCTATTTTACAGAGAAGGAAACTGTGGCTCATAGAGATTAACTGACTTGCTGATGGTCACACCACTATTAGGTCAGAGGAAAGATTCAAAAGTAGGTCTTTGTGCTTCCAAATCCAAAACCCTATGTATACTGCATGATATTTTCTGGATTATTACAGTAGTCCCCTAGGTGATCTTCCTGCCTCTATTCTTTTCTTTCTATTCTGTTGTCACATTCATCTTCTAGTTCTTCTCTGATCATATTACCCTTAAAAATCTCTAATGGCTTCCTATTACCTAGTGAATAAAAGCCAAACTTCTTAGCTCAGTACTGAAGGCCCTCTCACTTCTTTTGACTGATCTGGGCTTATCTCCTGCTATGCACATACAGTACACTCCAGCTAAAGGTGGCTTCTTACCTCCAAACTTTCTCCACCTCTATGTCTATGCCTATGAGATTCCCTTTGCCTGAAATGCCCACCCACACGTCTTCATCTTCATCTGATGAAATGCCGATCTTGATTTAAAATCTAATCCAAATCCCTCCTTCACTTCAAAGTCCAACCCTTGTATTAGCTCCTCCATGAAGCCTTCACTGATCATTTGGCCAGAAACAATTGTCACTCTTTTATACTCTTATAATATCTTGTACCTTTTATGTTAAATATTGTACTCTTATTTTGATCATAGTAATGAATAGGTTGACAGACAATGAGGTAGTCTATATTCTGCTAAATTATAAACTTTTAGAGGACTAGTTCTTATTCAGTTTTTATCACCCATACCTTTTTTGCCTTACACATGGCAAACAATATTTGCAAAATGAAATAAAATTATTGGATGCTCTCTAGAAGATAATGTATCCTCCATCATCCTGTCCAGTGTTGTTTCATCTTCTCTCATATCAACCAAAATAACTGTCCCGAAAGGAAAGTAGCAAAATTTTGTGCTTTCCATTGTTACTTTCAGACCAACTATCTGCCCCCATCATAGAGAAACCTCTACTCTCCTAAGACTAACTCCACCTATCTATCTGTCTGTCTCTCTATCTATCTACCTATCTATCTATCATCTACCTATCTTTCTATATATTTATATATAGATCTATATTTTACTCCGTATAGTGTATATATATATATATATACCAGCTATATCTGCATATATCTTCATTATCATTGTCATTCGGTCTTTTTTCAGTTGCGTCCAATTCTTCAGAACCCCATTTGGAGTTTTCTTGGCAAAGATACTGGAATGATTTGCAATTTCCTTCTCCAGATCATTTTACAGATGAAGAAACTGAGGCAAATGGAGTCAAGTGACTTGCCCAGGGTCACACAACTACTAAGTGTCTGAGGCTGGATTTGAACCTATAAAATAGTTCAGAGTGCCAAAACCATGCACAGAAATAATCATACACTGTTTACGGCCATCACCTACAAGGGTTTTACTTCCATGATTATGAATTTTGGAATTCCCTGATATGATCATAAACTCCTATCATTCTATCTCTCCCTGCACCTCACTAAAGGAGTATACTGGTAAATGTTTAAACATCAGCTATCTGAAAAAAATACACCAAACACAATTCTAAGTTTAATCTCATTGTTCACTTTTTCTCTATAACTTTCTTAAGTCTATACAATCAACAAAGTTATAAATCAAATCCTGACTCAATTTCTGAGTGCAAATACTCATGTAGAAAATCCAACAAGCCGCTCTCATGTCAGGTTGGTTCCAGTACACCCATGGCCTTGTTCCTCCTAAGCTTTTTATATTTTTTTAAATCTTTATGAACTCTAATAACATCCATTCTTTATTATGGTTCCAAGCCATCACTCTTCCTCTGTCTTCACTTTCCTTCCTTTCTAGTACCAAGCAGTTAGGAATTTTTAACATGGAGTTTGTGATTTGGTAGGAGTGGAGGAGGGGGGCTATTGGGGGATAACTTTTCTTCCTTTGTAATCTTGTTTATCTTCTCTTATACATTTGAAAACATTATTTTGAGAAGATATCCATAGGCTTTACCAAGCTCCCCAAGGGATCTACAATACAAAAAAAAAATAAAAATAAAAAGTAGAGAATTCCTAGTTAATAAGAAGCTTGAGTTAATAATAATTTTATTTTGCATTTTAAGGCTTGAAAAGCAATTTGCATATGTTACCTCATTTGACCTTCACAACTTTCGTTTACTACAAATTCTTTGAAACTGCAGAGAAGGGTTATAGAGGAAAAAATGACACTGACCATGTTCCTACCCACCTCAGTAAACTTTAGGACTTCAAGGATTAAATATAATCCCTTCCATTTGGAATTTAAAGCCCTCCAACCTATCTTTCCAGACTTATTTCCATTAATCCCTCACTTTCACTCATTGATGCAGCCAAATTGGGCTTCTTGCTCTTCCTCATTCATCTCCCACCTCTGTGGTTTTGCATAGGTTTTTCCCCATGCTGGGAATGCACTCCATCTTTACTTCCTTCTCTTAGGAATCCAAGTTTCCTTAAAAACTAAGGTCAAGTGCTATCTTCTATGTGAAGCCTATCTTAATGCCTTCAATTGCTAGTGCCTCCCCTCCCAAAAAATAATGTAGATTCATTTTTGAATGTCTATTGCATATACTTCTATATGCATGTGTTGTTTTACCTGAGAGCAGCTGGGAGCAATTAAGTGACTCATTGGTTGGAATGTTGGACTTAAAGTCAAGAAGAGCTGAGTTCAAATTTGGCCTCAGACACTTGCTGTGTGTGTAACCATGGATAAGTCACTTAACCTCGTTTGCCTTGGTTTCTTTACCTATAAAATGGGGATAATGACAGCACCTACCTCTCAGTGTTGTTGTGAGGATCAAATGAAATAACAGCTGTAAAGTGCTTAGCTGCCTGGCATGTCATAAAAACTATATGAATCCTAGCTGTGATGAAGAAGATAAAGATGATGATGATGGATGGCAAGATCCATTAGCACAACAACCTCTTCATTTCTTTTTCTCTATGCCTAGTATTTCTTCTGTCATTTAATACATGTTTAATAAATATTTATTAATTGATTGATGATCAAATTAAAATAATTGAGTTTATACCAGTATCTCCCACTTTACCTTCAAAATTTTTTTTCCACACCCTCATCTTTACCTACTAAAAATTAGATGTTCTCAGTTCAGAAATTAGTTAAGAAAACAATGTACTTCCAGGCCTACTAATTGCTTTCTATGGGACAGCAGCTAGAAGCATAGAAAAGGTACAAAATATGATGATATGAAAGTCTATCTTTTTTTAATGAGATCTTATAGGCTTTTGAATTCACTCTGTTTATCTTTTATTATTAAAAGTGTGATGATTTTCCAAGGGAGTTTGAATCATTACCAGTATTCTTAATAAATGAGAAAAAGAGTAATCTATTAACATTTAATTAGATTAATGGAAAGGGACTTTCCTTGTACAAATTCTACACGAACTTTTCATGTTTGGAAAAGAATCACAGAGGAACTTGAAAGTACAAAATAAGCAATCAAAGGAAAGGTGGAAATATTTTCATCAAAATCATAACCATAAATTATTAAAAATCATTTTGTAGATTGAAAGGTATGAACCAAGGGAAGGAAAAAAAAGATACAGCCACAACAAAGAGGAAAAATAATATAACTATGAAAACACATTTATTATGGGTAAATACAGCAAAGATATGTTGACAAACTGCTATGCGTTACATAAACTTTAGGCCCTGCCCTCATAATTCAGAAATAGAATCTGACATCAATTTATTAGTTTGTACAATAAATCACTAGAGAGTGAAGTGAGTAGGCCTGAATCCAAGTGCCAAAATCAATCTCACATAGCTCTGTAATGTGAGGATGGGGACTCTAGGCTGTATAGTGCATCTGCCTAGAAAAGCACCTTCTTGTAGTCCTGGGAAAGTGGAATGACAGGATCAGGGCTATTTAGCATAAACTCATCATTTCCCAAATGTTATTTAATACTGTCCACAGAGAAGTGCTTTCAAATCCAACTTGCCAATCTGGAGGAATTATCATCCACTGTGGAGGATCCATTTCCCCAGACCCCTATCAGGCCAAGTGTTTTCAGAGTGACATTTAGAGAAGTGACTGTGTGGGATCTAACCCATCACCAAGTATTTCTGTCAGGATTCCAAAAATGGAAATAGTGAGAAAAGAGTGAATTATGATATGTCATGCTGACTTCTAGAATTCTGATATGCTGTATCTCCCCACTTGCCACCTCCAAACTATGTATGGCCTATAGGATGTTTGTTTAGCAGTGGCATTTTTAGTTAAAATTTTCCCCATTTTTTCATTATGAGATGATGGTTTTTATGATTGCAGTGTTTAGAAATTATAATACTGCCATGGTACTATTTAGTAGATATATATTCAACAAACTCCATATATGGAGAAGCTGTTGTCTCAAAAATACTAGTATGAAGTCATTTAAGAAATGAGACTATTTGCTTACACTCAGAAAAGAATGGAAGATAAACAAACAAACAAAAAAGAAACCAAGTCAGTTTATTGTTCACTTCAAGTTTGATTTAAAATAAAAATTGTGCTTTCCTATCCAGGATTTCTGAGAGGTAACATGACATAAAGGGAAATAACAACAGACTTAGAATCAGGAAAACATGACTTTGAGTCATTGCTTTCATACTTACTATTTGATCGTGCTATAATTAATTACTTAACCTCTGAGCCTCAGTTTCCTGACCTGTGAACTCTAGCAAATGATACCTGTAGAGCACATCCTGTAGGCTTGTTCTGAGGCCCCAATTAGATAAAAGTTGTAAAGCCTTCACAGACCTAAGTGCTATGAAATGTCAATTATTATTATTCTTTAATTTTTTATGATTTAAGTCCCGATAGGACTTACAATCCTAGAGGGCTGGTCTGCTTCATTTTCATCTTTGTATTCCTTGCACCTAGCACTACAGGCACTTAATAAATGCTTGCTGAATTGAGTTTCTTAATTTGTTGCTGCAAGGGGGGAGGAGAAGGAAGAGAGAAACAAGGGGAGAAAAAGATAATTATTCTTATTTTGTTACTGGTAGAACCTGACTATACACATACACAAACACATATAAAATATAGACACAAATGTACATGCATAGACATATACATATATACACATGCAATGCATATTAAAACATATACACAACATGACATACTGTATATGCATGTTATATATATATATATATGTACACATGTACCTATAAACTGATGCACTATGGCACATGTGTGCTGTACATATGTGCATGTGTGCACATTTACCCAGTATACACGTACTAGTATATATATATGTATATATATGTATATATACATATATACACACATATACTCATGTATGCATATATTAAACACATAAATATGCTCTGATTCTTCCTTTTGATGAGTCATGACATTCAAGGGGGCAGTCTGAATCTAGAATGAGGTTTTTCTAATTTCTTGAAATTATCCTAGGGGCTTTTTAATATATTACTTATGTCTTTTTTTCCACTTGAAGAAAGAAATGATCTGACCTCTAAGAAGCACATTCTCTATCTATTCCATAAAGCAGCAGGAGAGAATGCAGATTGGAAATGCCGTTCCAGCATCTTGCTCTTTAAAAAGCATTTAAAGCCTGTCTCCTGCATTTATCTTTTAACAAAGATGAATGCACAAGACACCTCATACTCTACACTGCCAGGCAAGGCAGTGATAATGTAAAATCAATGGTACAATGATCGAAAATAGGAAAGAGATCAATATTCTGATGAATTCAATTGCCTGAGATATTAAAAAATAATTATTGCAGAGCAAGTCCACATGGAAGAGAGTAAAACTGACACGTTTAGCATTGCACACTGTAAGTATTGACCAAACTCAATTCACAAATAAAATAACAAAATTTAGCAAATTATATTGAGCACAAAGTTGGTAAGAAATGTGTCTGCAACAGATTAAAAGACAATTATATTCACTCAAACATAGTACAGTTGTGTAAGAAGAAATTCCGCCTTAAAACAGAGGTGAAGCTAATTTATTATCTGACTCTACATTAAAATCACCAGGCATTTACAAAATAATAAGTATTTATAAATGGCACATTATCAGTGCTATGTATGAAACAGAAATGTTAGTCAAGGAGAATCTATTCCACACCCACAGTGCACAAAGTGACTTAAGAAGGTAAGCGATATTAAAGGGACGATCCATTTTCTTAAAGGCATTACAAACTAACTGGGGATGCCAGACTAAGCCTCCTACAACAGCATGAGAGTCTTCACAATACAACATTCCTCAAATACTCTTTCTTTACCAAATGCATCTGTGATCCCACTGGTGTATATGTTCCTTCCAGTGATGCAGACCACAGCCCATCCATTCCTGTCCATCTTGTGAAATTCTTGTTAATATCATCCCATAAGTTCATGTCAGGGTGCTTTAAAAAGTGTCTATTGACCAACTACCTGAACATGAGGACACAAATGGAAAATGTGAGTTGAAGGTCATTTAGCCCTCATTCTAATTGTATGACCAGAACATCTTCTTTTTCAATCAAACCTTACTTTGATGCCATCCTACATTATTTCTTGTTTTTACTGGTCTACAGTTTATTCAGGTAAGCGACAGCCTCTGGTTCTTACTTTTCCATCTGTACAATGCTAATTTTTTAAAATGAAATAATGGACATTAAAGTATTAGAAAAAATCAAATCCCATAAAATTCTGGGTAATGTAATTATTACTATTTACTATTGAGTAAAAGAAAATGCATTATATAAAATTATAATTTTCAGAAATAATCTGTCTTCTTAATTTATTGGTCTCAATATTATGGAATGGGAATGGCACTGAAACTGATTTCATCGATATAGAGAACTCCCAGTGAAGAAATTTTCCCCGTCAATAAGAGATAACCCTGTAAGTTACCATCATAGAGAGCTGCCTGGGTCACTGAGAAGTTAAATAACTCACCCAAGGACCTATAGTAAATATGTGGGAGGTATAGGACTTGAACCCAGATATTGCCAATTCTGAAACCGGCTCTCTATACTCTATGCTAAGCTGTAACTCTTTACTATTATAACAAATATAAATGATAACACATACAATAAAGTGGATAAACTCCACTGTTAACAAAGTATTTGCACATTTTTGGCAGGTGGAAAAATTTAAGCATGAGTGTTTGCATCACATCTACCCCATTCAAATATGATTTCCTTGATGGCAGGGACTATTTTTTTTTTAAATTTCGTGTCCCCAGTCATTAGCACAATGTCTGGAACGTAGTAAGTACTTAATACATGTTTGTTGGTTGATTGACTAATAACCAGCCTAGTGCCTAGGAACATGTATTTTTTTTTCTTTCTTCAAAAAAACAACTGTTATTTGAGCCATACTTTCTAGTATTCCATCACATAGAAACTGAATATTTCAAACAGTAGTACCTGCTATTGATAAAAATGAATTGTTAATTAAAATAATTTGTAGGAGAATAATCTTATAGCTGGCTTACAGCACTCTAGAAATGTTTTATGTGTCTTAGTTGGATCAGTGGAAAGGATTTGTACAAATATTTAATTGATGCATATAGGGACACTCACCAGTACCCACAGAAGGCCTCTCAGGTTCATCTTATTAGCGCCAGAAGAAAGTATTAGTGTCAGACAAGAGATCTTGTGAAATTTTCAATTAAAATCTAGTGAGTGTTCAGCTTTTGTGTCATGAAGTCTCCCAAGACAACTCTGTAAAGTGGGGGCCATTCTCCCTTTCACAGAAAAGGGAATCTGGATTCTTAAAACCTATGGGCCAAGAATTATGAAACATGCCATTGAACCCACAAAAGAAATGCCTTTCCAATCACCAAATGCTGAGTATAATTCACTATCTAATCATAAGCCAAGGCCAAGAGGAAAATCTGAGATATGAATATTACTACAATTACACTCCTCCTTGTCTGAGAGATCATGTTCCTCTAGCCCTCTTCAGGACATAGTGTAGTGAAGAGAATTAATTACATACAATGCAAAAGCATTTCAGTCAGAAATGAATGTGCAGAAGGAAAAGTACGCCCAGACCACCTGTTAACGGCTTTGACAAGCACTTATTTGTTTACAGTGAGCAATTTTTTGGGTGTTTTTGCAAAATATTTCTTAAGAAAATATTTTAATATACTAAAGATACACTTAAAGAACTAATCATTCTTCCTTTCCCAAATATTTCATGGAGGAAAACACACAGTATTTTAGAGGAGCTTCTAATAAAAAAATGTATTATAGATAAAAGAGAATTATGACAGGAAAAAAAGTTGAACCAGTCATGCTGTGAGAGTGAAGGATAAGAGATCCTACCACACACTACTTATATCATGTACCAGTACTGGGAGAATATCATGAGATCTGGAGGATAGCCCCCAGCATGTTCAGTGAACCCTTCTTCTCATGGAGGATATATGCAAAGTCATGGGGAGGCACTGGATAGACTGCGAGAACATAAATAGATTGTGACTGATGCCACTGGAGACCATACCTGCAGATCTACAGATCCATTGAAGTATTGAAAAATCAGATATAAATGAGAATTAGAGATAAAAGAGTAAAGGTGGTACATGAAACTAGAGGAAAAATGAGTATCTGGTCCTGAAATTAATTCACTCTGCCAAAGTGCCAAGTTAGCGTTAGTAAATTACTTTTTCCTGTGTACTAGATGGTACCCTGATAGGGTTAATTTAATTTACGGGGATGAAAAAGTGACTCCCAGAGAGCAGTTTACTCACCATAGGCTTAGGGCCAAAATAAATTAACTTGATTTATGTTTGCAATTAAATTTAGCCATTAAAATATTATTCCAAAGTGCCAACTTCAAAAGCTAGATAGACGATCAGGAACCCCCATGATAATATTTAGGATTTAACC
This sequence comes from Phalanger gymnotis, assembly GCA_028646595.1. NCBI lineage: Eukaryota > Metazoa > Chordata > Mammalia > Diprotodontia > Phalangeridae > Phalanger > Phalanger gymnotis. Next base: position 77,751,615 of record CM053626.1, read on the forward strand.
CAGTTATCTTCCATGTCCGTTGAATGTACATAGCATTGCCTTAAACAATGAAACAGCCTATTCCTTCCCTGCACCATTTCCCTAAATGAGACTTGCATAAATCCTTATAATATCACTGAAGGTCACCATCAAGTATCCGAGATTCTAACATTTTTTAGATTTGCCAGCCGAGATACTGAAGGAATATTAACCAGCTCAACCCTTCAACAACAATTATCCTTATTAAATAAAACCTGTATCAGCTGAATCTTTAGTACAAAAGAAATCCTCAGTGCTTCAGCACATCTGCAGTATAAACCCATGGCAGGAACCAATTTTTGCAAGAGAATATTAATCAAGAAAAGTTTTAACTTTATCAACTGCACTAATGAAAAGACATTTTCTGTCGCATAGTACGCAAAGCTTGGAGAGGTGAAGGAGAGTCAACCTTAAGCCTCCAGATTTTTAGCTGATGTATTATTTCTCCAAATTCACAATGCTTTTGAAGTAGCTCAGATCTTAAATCAAGACGCTGACACCATAAAGAGGATTTCTGCAGGAAAATTAACTTCTTCCTGTCTTTTGCATGTGACATTATATTCTCTTGTCTTAGTACCTTCAAATGCAAGATGTATAACACTGAAAGGAACAGGATTTTCATATAAAGACTTGACTGGCTGATTTAGTGAACTGAAGATATTGTGACACGGGGTTTTCTGCTACCTTCTCTGCTTATCATCTTGAAGACTAACAAAATTATTCCTCCCCAACCTATCATTTCTTTGCAGTTGCTTCTATCTGATCTATTGTCAATGAGAGGTAGCAAAGCAATAATGGGCAAGATCTATAGTTTAAATACTAACAAACAAAAAAAAAGAAAAACCTAATAAATTCCTTATTTAGTCATACCTCCCAATACATTTTTCCCATGTACATATTTTGAAAATAACACAAAGCATTTTTTCATATTCCTCACACATTGCTACTAAATTTTTATCTGTCTAAAAAAATAACTGCATTATCAAGAGAGATATGTCCAGGTGGAATGAAATTTCTCCTTGGCAGGACAGAAAAGGGTTTAAATTAAAGCTGTAAGTAGTTCCTGAATATTTGTAATTATATGAATGAGATGAGGGAAGAAATATTCACTGCTCATTTCACCATCCATGATTGACTTGCTCCAAATCATAGATTGCAGGATCATAGATGTTTAGTTAAAAGGGACCTTAGAGATCATATAGTAAAATGCCTTCATTTTCAAGTGAAGGAACTGAGTCCCAGAGAAATTAAATGACTTTCACAAGCTCAGTCAGGTAGTAAATAACAAGAGAGATTCAAACTCAGGTCTGGTGACTCTATAGCACTCCAAATTCAAAATTCTATTGCACTGCTATCATTACCTTTATCTTCTCTTCTACCATGCATAGGCTAGAGGTCAATGTACAAGTAGCTCCTTTCTTATAAGTATGCAATTGCATTTAGCTGGGAATACAACAGCCACTTGGTTCTTCTATGCCAGCAAATCCAACTATATTCTAAAATTAAAAGGGAATGAAGTTATAAATAGAAATATGTCATTGAGTTTTTAAAAAATCATTTTCTAAGCCTTTTCCTCCCTACCACCACATGCCTTCCTTGATAATTTTCTAACCTGCCATGTAGATGGGCAAGTTAGGACCTCAGAGCTCTAGGGTAACCCCAAAGGGATGAGAGAATATTTCTACTGCTATGGCTTACAAGCTCCTACCAGTGTATTCCTACATTGGTCATCAGTTGAGATCAATTAGCAAGGCAGACTTAATTACTACATTGGTATAAAAAACACACACATACACACACACATATAAACACACACAATCTCTCATAAGTACAGTCTAAATTTAGAGCACACATGGCAATGGGGTTGCTAACAAATCCTGGTTTCTGGAACTCTTTTGTTTTTAACGCCTTATGGAGTTTCTCTTAGACATGGTAGAACTTCCTCCTGGGATTCTGACAGAAGCCTAAAGCTGTCTTTCTTCACCATATTTTGGTTGATACATGAAATGGAATAATGGAGGAAGAGTACAACAATTAAAAAAGATAAGATGCAATTTGATTTAGGAGGATGTTGAATGCCAGGAAAATAGAGAGCCACTGAATGATTTTGAGCAGAAAATTGATATGATTGTGAAATGAATTAGGAAGATTACCCGGAGACTTGTGTCAAGAATGATATGTAGCAATGAGAGACTGGAAGAAGAAAGAGCATGCAGAAGGTTCTTACAAGTGAAAAGCAACCTAACATGGTAGATAGAGAGCTGGCCTTGAAGGCAAGAAGATGTGGGTTCAAGTACTGCCTCTGAAACACATTGACTGTGTGAGATTCAGTAAGACACATCCCCTCCATGCTCTAGGAAACTGCCTAAGATTATGAGTTACAGAGGGGCTGACAGGAAGGGCATGAGTATTATAAATAGAGTACAAATTCTGAATTGAGTCCAGGAATATAATCCACAGAGATTTAAATGGGCATGTTCACATCACCTGGATCCAGCAAGCGGGCATTAAGAATAAAACCCCTGGAAGACTAGACAGAGGGTCAAGGTCAGAATGGGACCATCAATAAAGCTAGTAATATAGAACCAGATCAAAACTTATGGATGACAGGACACTTTATAAACTCTCACCATAATAAATTTTTTGGTCCCAGACTATGGTCAGTAGTGGAGGAAGGAGGAAGGTAATGCAGGGGAGAGGAAGACATTGAGTTACAAAGTCACAAATGCCAGTTTGGAGAGAATTTGGTGCAAAACGTCAATCAGGCCAGTAAACAAATGCTTAAATAACTCTCCCTTAGCGCCATAGATAATCATCTTAGAGTGAAAATGTGAAGGGGGAAAGAAATAGCACTAGTTAAATGCGGGATTTTGTTTTTGTTTTTAACCATACTTCTGATTTCAACAATGGAGAGAGCTCCCAGTGGGGACTTCCTCTGCCAAGGAAGATCAGCACCTTGTTGGTAATTTAGAATCCTAAAGAAGTGTCTGGGCCAGTGAGAAGTGAAGTGTTACTTGAAGGCCAGGTCACAGAGCCAGTGTATGACAGAGATCATACTTGAAGCCGGATGTTCCGGACTCTGAAGTCTCATCTCTTTCCACTATACCACGCTTCCTCTCAAATTCAGCACCTTTGTGAAATGAACACTTCTCCATTCAATGATTTCATGCTAAACATGTGCCCTTATTTAACATTTGTCCAATAAGGGTTATAAAGCAAAGGAAGGGTGATAATATAACAGAGAGAGAAGCCAATCAAAATTTTTCTTTGGAAAATTCTGCTCTGAATAAAGAGGTATCAATTTTGAAGTCCAGGTAAAGCATTGGTGGAATCCACAGTGATGTTGGGATATGAGATGTGCCACTCCAGAATGATGTCAAATGACACAAAATAAGTATTTTAAAATGTACAGCCCCGCACACATGATGGAACAAGATAAAACAAGGACTTCTAACCAAGGGAAAGCTTTGCTAAAGCATTTTCCTAAAGCAAGTTAGATGATTTGAGTGATCCCTATTCCAACTTCCCTCAATGGCGAGATCCCTACTGCCCTGATTTTGTTAGGCAACTATTTTTTCCTGATGCCTACATTTCTGGCATGAGGAGCAGAGATGGAATTATCAGAATGCCCCATACAGGGTCTGCAAAGCCAGCCTAAGTATGTGGCCTGAGATGTTAAAATTTTCTGTAACCTCTACTTTGTCTACTCAGAGGTTTCCTTGACATTTCTTGCCAAATTGTATTTGCTCAGTACCAATGTACTCTGATGCTTATGACAATGTGCTGAACCTACAGAATCCCTGGCATGTTGTGCAATAATTGTCGGTGTAGATTTCTACCAGGTTCCTACCCTTCCCACCCTCTAACAACAGATAATAGGGACTTGTGCTACTTTTGGTGCAGAGAGGTATTAATTAGTTAATATTTCTAGAGCATGTTAAAAATGGAGCACTATATACGTGCACGGTTTTGCTATTAATTTCTTTTGCTGTAAGCACCAAGATAAGCAGAGAAACACATTAAGCTCCACTCACAGAAGGATTAGCACATGGGTAAGATTACTAAGACATCCTGGCAATAGCAAAATAGTGTATCTGACAATATTTGATAAAATTAACAAATCAATGTCCTAAAATGGGGAATTGATCTGAAATTTGAATGTAGATAAAATGTTCAAACATATTTTGACATTTGTTGAGAAATATAGAGATATTTACTTGAAAACAAAAAACAACTCATCACAAATTCTCAAGCTCTGAAAAATAATCTGCTAGAATGGACACGTCATCATACTTCTCACTCTGTACCTCGGAGTCTTCTCCCAACACTTTCTTCAGCCTCCATCAAACAATGTCCAACCTTTCTCTCCATTAAGGCCAAGTTAAGCCTCCAGAAGGGCTTCCTAGATAAAGCGGGTAAGATGTAGTTTTCATGGAAGGACTACGGAAAGGCAATATGGAACATTGGAAAGGACAATGAATTTGGAGTTAGAAGACCTGGCTCCTGTCATAATGATGCCAACATCTTGGCTTTGCTTCTCTCCCTGTGGGTTCCTTGGCAAGACACTTAATCTCTCTGGGCATCAGTTTCCTCCTTTACAAAATGAGATAGATCACTGGACTAATTGATCTCTAAGGTCCCCCATGGCTTAAAATCTGTGATCCCGTGATCTTAAATGTTGGCCTCGGTCCCTGCAGCATAAGGGCTAACTCTTAAGCCTTTCACTAGGCTGCCCCATTACCTCCACAGTCAAATATAAAATGGTCCATTGGGCATTTAAAGACCTTTACAACCTGACTTTTCTTACCTCTTCAGTCTTCTAACACTTCATTCCGCTTCACATACTTAACAATTCAGCTACTCCAGCCTACAAGACACTCCATCCCCTGATTCCATGCTTTTCCCCAGCTTTCCTTCAGATCTTTTGTGGCAAGGACATAATGACCTTTCCACTTACCCATGTTTGCAAGCTTGGGATAATCCTTCACAGTCATCTCACATACCTGCTCAGTTGCCAAATGTTATCACTTTCACTTTTGAAGCATCTCTCTGTCAGTACCCTTTTCTCAACAAACAAACATCACTCTAGTTCAGGCCTATATCATAGATCCTTTGAACTATTGAAAGTCTCCTAACTAGTCTCACTACCTCCCCCTCCCACCACCCTCACTCCAATCTATCCTTCACACAGCTTCAAAGGTGGTCATTTTCCTTAACCATTAACCATGGTAATACTCTTGTTCAATGAACTCCAGTGGCTTCCTATTACCTATAATCATAAAGATTAACAGGAATGTCCCTGGCTTCCTTAAAGACTTACAAAATGCTACCTTCTTCAGGAGGCTTTTCACTATCCCATTCAGAGACCTGAAACTGAAATCTTTAGGTGTTGTCTCCCCTATAAGAATTTGAGCCACAATAAAGAAGATTAGAAAGGGATAGGTTTGAGCCGAAAAATAATGACCTCTGATATGAACATAATGAGTTCAAGACGTTTAAGATGGGAACACCCAGTTTGAAATGTACAGTAAGCAACTGGAGACCTAAGCAGTGGTCTGAAAGGTCACTCAAATAGCTCCTTTTTACTTCTAGAATCAAACCTAAACTCCTCTGTTTGGCATTTAAAGCCCTTTACAACCTGGCTCCAACTTACCTCTCTAGCCTTATCATACATTACTCTGCTTCATACACTTTTTGATACAGCCAAAATGGTGGCTTTTTGATGTTCCTCATACACAACTTTCTACATCCCCCTTTTGTGTCTTTGCCTAGGCTCTTCCTCATCCCTTGTGTGTTGTTCAGTTGGGTCTGACTCTTTGGGATCCCATTTGGGGCTTTCTTGACAAAGATGCTGAAATGTTTTGCCATTCCTTCTCCAGGTCATTTTACAGATGAGGAAATTGAGGTAAACAGGGTTAAGTGACTTGGCCAGGGTCACACGGCCAGTAAGTGTCTGAGGTAGGATTTGAACTCAGGAAGAGGAGTCTTCCTGATTCCAAGCTCAGTGTTCTATCTACTAAACTACCCAAACCACTCTAGCTCTCATCGATTAGCCAACAATAGGTCCTAGCCCAATCCTCACTTGGTCATTGTTTGGGCCCTGATGCCTCAGAATGAATGTAAATATCAGTTGTTTCTGTTTTGGCCAGAAACCCTGACGGTCTTCCCCTCTCAGATTGATTTCTGACTAGCTAAAAGAGGCCATTGTTTGCCACATTTCTTACCCATCCTTAATCACTGATTCTGCATTGCCTCAGTTAAACTGAGACTAGGAAATACCTTAGCTTAAAGAGGCCCAGATCTCCCACTGCAAAGAGGGCCATCTCCAGTCATCCTGATCTATATCATGCCACTGGACCCAGGTGGCTCCAGAGGAGAAAGTGAGGCTGGTGACTTTGCACAGCCCTCCCTCACTTAAATCTAATTCATTTGCAAGGCAACAGTATCACCTTCCCCGTATTCTGATCCCCTTAAAGGACAAAGGACAACCACCTTCAGGCCTGGAATGTACTTCCTCTCCACTTCTGCCTCTTGGTTTCCTTGGACTCCTTCAAAACTCAACTCAAACCTCACTTTCTGTAATAAACCTTCCCCTGGGTTTCCTTTACTAGATTACCTTATATTAGCACTCTATCTTGCATCCCAGAGTTATTTGCACATGGTTTTCCTCATTAGAATATGAGCTTCTTTAGGACAGAGTTAATTCTTATGAATTTTTTGTAGCTCCATGGCTTAGGACATAGTAATAGCACAATGAATGCTTGTTAATGGACTGACTGCTCTTAAATCCAAAGTAAAATTTCAGATTAAACCAATACAGAATCTGTAGTGTGAATTCAGGTAGAAAGAAAAGTGTATGCTGAGTTGACCACTGATTTATACGACCCCATAACTCAAATTCTTGGGAGGTCAGAAATTAGGAAAGGCAGAAGCAAGCATCTTTACTAAAAGTCTGTGATGTAGCTTCTAGTCGAACCGTTTCTATATAGTAAATATTTCATATTCCGGATATATTGGGAGCCATCTATAATTGACTTTTTCTATGTGACTGAAAGTGAGTTGTGGAAGGGAGAAAGGGATAAGAGAACATAATAAAATGGAGACTGTTGTAGGAATTGGAATGGCTATCAGAATAATAATTTTGTTTTTGTTTATGTTTGCTTTTGGCATTTGATCAAATTGATATAAATGCATCAGGGTACTTTTTTGTTAGGGTTATTAAACTATTCAATCAGGAAAAAACTACAGAAATGTGATATGAGTTCAGCAAGGCAATTGACGAATCATATCCCTGAGAACAAGATGTAGAAATGTGGGCTAACAGATAGATGGATTTGTGGCTGGCTGAACAATCATAGCTAAAGTGTTCATTAATTCATGATGCCAAGCTGGAAGAAATCTTTAGTGGTGTACCAAGGGCTTTGCCCTTGATCCTAACTTGTTTGGCAGTTTTATCAATAACTTAAATGAAGACAGAATTATCATGGATACCAAATATGTATTTGACGCAAAGTCATGAGGGATTGCTAGAAGCTAATATGTGGAGGCAGGAATGGAAGGGAACGGGTATGTGCCATGATCTACGCTAAGCACTTTATAATTATTATCTCATTTGATCCCCACAACAAATCCAGGAGGTGAGTGCTCCTACTATCTCCATTTTACAGTTAAGAACGCAGGTAGACAGAGACTAAGTTATTTGACCATAGTGACACCGCTAGTAAAATGTCTGAGGCAAAATTCAAAACCACATTTTTTTTCTCTCTCAGTGCTGTATGCACTGTACAGAATAGTTTTAAAACAGCCTGGAGTGATTGATTGAAACTAAGACGAGTTCATTTGCAGAAGTAAGTATAAATGACCCCTTAGCATTTGCCCAGACTGGCTTATGACCAATCTGATTCAAGCCAATTCAACATGCATTTATTAAGTGTCTACTATGTGTTAGTCACTGTCATTAATGCTGGGGATACAAAGAGAAAAATGAAATCATTCCTGCCCTCAAGAAGCTTATGTAATGCAGGTAGTGTGGGAAGATACAATTTATAGACAGAAAAATAAAAAAATCAGGCAAATTTACTTCAGGAGAAGCATTGACACCTGTGTGAGTAAGGAAAAGCCTCTTATAGCTGATTGCACTTGGGTTGAGTCTTGAAGCAAATTAGAATATTCCAAGAATAGGGAGCAGCCTGTGCAAAGACAAGGCGATGAGAGATGGAGAGGCCTGTACAGGGAAAAGCAATGAAGCCAGTTGAGTTAGATGTTAAGAGTGTGAGAGAAGTAGCAATGGGTAAGCAGCCTAAAATGATAAGTTGGAACCAGACTGTAAAATCTTTACATCTCGGCTTAACGTACCTCGTGAGATTTGTTATCAGCACCTAAGAGTAGTTACTGTAATGCAATATTTGCCATTGGTTAATACATAAACATCTCATCAGTGTAATTAACCTCCTGCAGGCCAGATTCCATAGCTTATGCACCCTCAGAGGTGCATATTGAGGATGTAGCATATGTTCATTAAATGTTTCCTGTCAGAATATGGGTAGTTTAGCCATAAGCAACAGAGTAGCCTGGGGCAAGTCACTTAATCTTCCTAGGCCTCAGTTTCTCTAGAGGGTGTCTAAAATGAAAGATTTTATTTAGATCATTTCCAAAGTCCATCATCCTATTATTTATTCTTTCACACACAAGATATTTAAGATTCTATTATCCTAACACGTTTCCCAAGCCTCTTCTCTGTCACTGAAGGTTATCAATAGGAGACCGAATGATCATGTAGAGGAAGTTGTTGAGGAGAGATTCTATTCTATCTATTCAGACAAAGGTTGGACTAAATGGCCCCTGACATCACTTGCATATCTAAGATTTTTGTGGTCCCCTTCTGTTTTTTTAAATATTTTATGAATCTATGATTGACTTTTTTAACCTTTGATTATTTATTTGTCCCTTAATCTTAGTGCTTTTTCTCTGTCATTGTCAATTTATCCTATGAAAAGGAAGGAAGGAAGGAAAGAAGGAAGGAAGGAAGGAAGGAAGGAAGGAGAAGAAAAAAAAGAAGAGCAAGCATTTATCAAGTGCTTACTATGTGTCAGAAACAAGAAAGTTAAGTTGGACCCTACTGTCCTGGAGCTCACAAACTAATAATGGAATATAAAACACAGAGAGGACTTTGAATGGGGAGAGAAAAGGGTACACATCCAAAGGCAAGACTGCCTGTGTAGAGGTGGAGCAGACCAGAAAGTAAACTAGAATTAAAGTGAGCAACATGACTGGGTGTCCTCATGATATGGTGGCTCTAAGCAGGGACTCACCAATCAATAAGAAGGTCTCAGGGTGATGTCATCCTCAGATGGATAAGGCAGCCAGTATGGAGATGGCATAGACCAAAAAGTGAAGTGGAAATGAAAACCAACTCTGATATATAATATGTGGTAATGGCAAGCAAAGTGGGACTTTTTGCCATTTTTTTTTCTTTTGGAGTGCTTCTCAGCACCAAGGCAATCAAGCGCCTTTGACTGAGTCTTGCCTTTGTTTGAATCAAGAGTCCTTCATTGGAAACAGTATACCTACTCTGATGTTAGCATTTTGCTTTGGGGCTCATTCATTGAAAGAGTGTTCATTTGATTTGGCCAGACAAGACAAGCAGTTAAAGAGCCCCCCTGACTTTGAAAATCCAGATGTCAGTGCTTCACTCTCTGGTAACTATGTATGTGTTGCTACAGTCAGACAGAAGCCTGTCTTGTTGATTCGTGTTATTTTCTCTGTTTGTATTTGCTCTGAAGTTCAAGGTGCTGACCTTTTCCCCTGAACTAAGTGAATGATATATGTATGTTTAATTAAAGTAAAATTGTTAATGCCTTAAAGTTGCTTTCCTTTAGAAGAGCAGATCAAAAAACTTGTGCTAGTAGCCCTCCTGTGTGCTGGCGTTTTTGTCTTTATACCTCCACAGTAGCTGCAAGTAAAATTGTTGTTACATATGTGTGAGGTCAAATCAGCTCTCTGTGCCTCAGTTTTCTCATCTAAAAAACTAAGATCATCATATTTGTAGCAACTACTTCACAGGATCGTTGAGAGGGTCAATCAAAAGTATTCGTTAAGAACGTACTATGTGTTCCTAAGAATTGGGGACATAAATACAAAATGATATCAGGTAAGATAAGAAAGGTATAAATCTTTAAGTCCTATTATTATTATCATAATTATTATTGTTTTTATCATGGTACCCATTACTCCACTGAACCCTCATGACACTTTGGGCTTCTCTATACAATTATCATTTTATGCTTGGTATTAAAGTCTTCAGTATATGTATCTAATTTCTCCTATTGGATAATAATTCCTAGAGCCCAGAGACCACATGTTATTTTTTGTTGTATCTCTGAAAGCATTTTACATAATGTTTTATATACTATAATAATAACATCTTATATTTACATAGCACCTATTACTTGCCAGGTACCATGCTAAGTACTTTACAATTATTATCTTATTTAATCCTCATAACAACTCTGGGAGATATGTGCTATTATTATTTTCATTTCATAGATGAGGAAACTGAGGCAAATAGGGTTAAGTGACTTGCCCAGGGTCACAAAATTACTATCTGATGCCAAATTTGAACCCACATCTTCCTAACTCCAGCCCTAGTGCTCTATCCACCCACCTGTAATAAATAAGACCTTGCTGAGTGAATAAATGAATGTACTTCCTACTGCAGCGTGTGTTTTTTTTTTCCCAAAAAGAATTTTGCACAGACTGCACCACAACAGCAGAAATTCTGTCACTTGACATTCACATAGAGGGCACCGAAAAGACACCTGTTGAGTCAGGCATCATTTGATTAAAAGCCATCAAAACATTTAATTTTTCAGAATAGCAGCCTAACACTGCCAGGCTATTGATGCTCTAAATGTTATTCACGAAGAATTGTGGTGGTGTTTGCTGATCAGTGAAGTGAGAGGTATGCCACGTGTTTCATGTCTACTTTCTCTCCAGCTAAAGAACGCCCAAGATATTATAGCAGAGATAAAATCAGATGTCTCTTGAGAAAGTCACATGACTCTCACTTCACTAACACTTACAACACATGGCACAAACAGATTGCAACTACAGCTTACACTTCGGATAAGCAGTATCATTTTGTTTATAGATTCATGCCATAAGGTGTTGTTAAACACATTTTTAAAATTGTACCTATTAGGAGTGGGCAAATAATTCATATAAAATGACAAAATTAGAGATCTACTCCTAGTGAAATCTTTTGTACTCCATCCTAATTCCCAAACCAGTATCAAAAAATAAAGTCTCGAGATGTCAGAATTTATATCTGTATCTGTATCAACATCTTTATCTATAGTCTCACGTTATTTTGCCCAGTTCTTTGAATTCATTGGTATAGGGCATTTCAAATGAGGATAGTCCTCCTCAGCATTGTCTGCCACACATAAAAGTTAAGTGATCTGCCAAGGTCACGCAAGCAGTATGTATCACAGCCTCGGTTAGAACTCAGTTTTTCCTTATCCTAAGACTGGCGTTTTACCCTCTATGCCAGGTTGCTTTGTCACTACATAAATCATCTGTATTCGTAACACTGGAATCCAGTCCTTTAATATCTTTATATCATCCTAGGATCAAGGCTCCAGACCTGAAAGAAAACTCAGAGGTTATCTAGCTGGAAATCTTCATTTTATAAAAGGAGAAACTGAGACCAAGGGTTAAGGTACTACACATAGTCAACAAGTATAAGGGATAGGATTTGAAGCCATATCCTCTTACTCTGAAGCCATATCCTCTTACTCTCAATGTTCTTTCCAATATACTTCACTTCCAGGATATGTGGAATAATATCTACTTAAACCTCTTTGCCAAAGGCTCTTAAAGTTTAAGTTCTGAAAGCAGAATGAATGATAAAAAACAAATCATGCATTCATTTAACAAGCACATATTGACCATTTATAGTGATTATAATGTTGAGCCAAGTACTGAGGACAATAAAAGATATATGGCCTGATTTCTACCCTCAAGAACCTTATAATCTTTTTTTAAAAAAATAAGTCATTCATGTACGAAACCATAAATTCAAATTTTATGGAAATTAAGTTCAGTAAAAAAAAAATCTACTGTGTCAGTATTTTTTTCACCCACACTCTGCCCGGGGAGCGGGGGGTTCCTTTGGGTAATATAACATTTTGTAGTAGTGATTCCGACTGCTGTCATACATTGTCCATTATTTATTGACAGGGTTACTGATGTCACCATTAATCAGAGCTCTGAGGTCCAGGGTAATAAGTAACTATTTAGGCCACTGGTGTAAGACCTGCAATCACTGTTTTGGGGACTTACGGTTGACCACTCTTGCTGTATGTCTCTGCCAACTTACTTCATTCTATAACTCCAAGTCTTTCTTAGGTGCTCACATCCTACACCCTTTCATTTAATCCCAAACTCTTCCTTTCTGAAGCATGAGAATACCACAGACAGTTCTAAGGTCACATAACAGTGGCCTGAACCAGATTAAAATATAATTGGGAAGTATTTAACAAAATAAATTAAAATACAATCAAACATAGACAATATTACATTTTAAAATTAAGTCAACATTTGGCTTGCAGGGAACTTTATGTACTTTGCACTGGCTTTGTTTCTATTTGAATTTGACACCTCTTCTCTAGGCAATGAGGAGCAATTAAATACTATCGAGAATCATACCAACATGATAAAAACAAAGTCTAAAGACTATCAGGCTGACAATGCTATTAGACTGGAAATAGTAATTGAAAAGCAAAGTGAAGTATACCCGGACTAGGGTAGCAACTGAAAATTCATTTGAAATATGGAATTGACAGGACTTGGTGATTTGATGGCCATAGGAAATAAAAGAAAGAGAATAATAAAATGAAATTTCTAGGATTTAAGCTTGGTAATTGAAAAAATGGCAGAGGCATTGACAGAAATAAGAAAGAAAAGAGGGAACTATTCGAAGGCAGAAAACTATGAGTTTAGTTTTTCATATGTTCAGTTTGTTGCTTTAACTTTTATTTTCATGGCATTTATATCAGGTGTCCCAAAGCATCCCTACAATAATGCAGAGAAATATTTGTTCTCATTTTATATAGGAACTTGGAACAGGTTATGCTAGTCTTGTTCAAGATTGGTAAGTATAGACTAAATGATATTACAGTTTTACTTCGTTCAGTGGAGTTGTTAAATTATGTAAAATACTAGTTGGTTAAAATAGTATTTAACTAAATTACATGATGCTTTTTAGCTTAGTCATTAGGAAGTGCCATTTAAATTCAACCTAGGTTTTAAGAAGGCATGTAAGATGGACATGAGGACAGGTGAAAGGATGGATAAAATATCGAGGCAGGGTGTGGTTTAGTTGAAAGAGTGCCAAACCTGGAGTCCAAATTTGGCCTCAGACACTTATTAGCTGTGTGATTCTGGGCAAGTAAATTAACCACGGTTTGCCTCAGCTTCCTAAACTATAAAAAGGTGATAAGAATATCACCTGTCTTCCAAGATTGTTGAAAAGATCACATGAAATAATATTTGTTGTGCTTTTTTTTAAATTTATGGACTAAGACAAGCATTTCCATAATATAGTATTAAAAAAAGAAGATTGCACATGAAACTCCAAATTGACTATGCACAACTTCCATTCTTTTCAAATACACTACAAAATTATTATGTAAATTTCTTTTTTTTTTTCTTTCTCCCTCCCCCCTCTCCCTAGAAACCTAGAGATGGTTACCATCAGGTATGGTATACTATTAGTATATCACAAATAGGTCCACATATGCACACTCACGAGTGTGTGTGTATATGTGTAAAATTATACTATGCATACTTCTATTTATCTTTCTTTCTCTGGATATAGATAGCACCTTTCTTCAGATGTCCTTTAGGGTTAATTGGGGTATTTATAATATTCATATATTATATACTTATGTATTATAATAATATTTATAATAGACAAAATAACTTATTCCCTCAAAGTTGTTCTTAAAACAATATTGCAGTTACTGTATATAGTGTTCTCTGCGTCCTGTTAATTTTACTCTTCATTATCTTGTGCAAGTCTTTGTGTTTTTTTCTAAAATTATTGAACTCATCATTTCGTATAAGCACTTTAGTATTCCATCACAATCATATACCATAACTTGTTCAACCATTTCCCAATTGATGAGCATCTCTGCAGTTTCTTTTTCTTTGCCACCACAAAGGGAGCCACATAAAGTTCTTTTCCTTTTTCCATAATCATCTTTGGAAATAGACCAAATAGTGATATTGCTGGGGTCAAAGGGTATAGGTAGTTTAGTAACTCTTTTGGCCTAATTCCAGATTGCTCTCCAAAATGTTTGGATGATTTCACAGTTTCACCAATAATGAATTAGTAATATTTATAAAGTTCTTAGCACAGTGGCTAGCACACAGTAGTCACTATATAAGTGCTGTTTATTTATTTATCTTGTAAAAACTGTTTCAGGAAAGCTATATTTCACAATGACCTAAGATTAGTAAAAAGAGTTAAAAAGTTGTTTTTATTTTATTTTTCCTTCTAATTATCCTGGGGAAAAGAGAAGGACCAAAGCAGGAACAGATGACTGCTTGAGTTGGATGAGATAAGGAACTGGAATCATGGAGGAAAAAGCAGAGATGTCCAATTGTGATTTTACTTGTATTTTCTCAGACAAGTAGAATTGTCCTTTGAACTAGAAAGGTCAGAATAAATAGGGAATCAAAACCCAAGATCAGTAGGGCTATAATAAGGGAACATCTACCTGTCCTTCACAAATTCAAGTCACCAGGCATACATGAACTCCATGCATAGCATTAAAACAACTGGCAGTTGTGATTGTAGAGCTACTCACTGTCAATGATCATGGAGAAAGGTAGACATGACATAGAATGGAAAAGGGAAAATGTCCTAGTTTTCAAAAAAAGGAAATAGAATGACATTTGAAAACTAAAGTTCAGTGAGCTAAATTCCAATTCCTGACCATAATCAAGGATATATCCCCAAAAGTATCACTTAGGAGTATTTAGAAAAAGAGACAATGGTTACTGAAAGCCATCATGGATTCATCAAAAACAGGATATAGTAAACAAATAACATTCCCTTTTGAAAATAGCATTACTTGACTGATTTCTTAAAGGACTGCTATAGACATTATTAACCTATATTTCAGCAAAACCTTTGATGAAATCTTTCAAACTTTTTTAAGCTTTTATTTAGTATTCTATTTTTCCCCAGTTACATGTAAAAACAACTTTTAACATTTGTTTTTAAAACTCTAAGTTTTAAATTCTCTCCCTTTCTCACTCCTCACCCCCCCTCATTGAGAAGGCAAGCAATTCAATATAATTATGTATGTGTAGTCATTCAAAACATATCCATAATAGTTATATTGTGAAAGAAAACATAGACAAAAAAAAACTCAAGAAAAAAAAAGCATGTGAAGCTGTTTTTATGGACAAGAAGAGATATGGGGGCCAGATGATAATATAGTTTGGTGAATTTGAAACTGGTTGAATACCAGGAATAATCCTTAAATGTAAGGTGTCAGCTGGGGGAAAAGTCCCTGTTGGAGAGCCCAAGGGATCTTTGCTTGGATTTGGATAAGAGCATAAATAGCAAGCTTGTCAAATTTGCAGATGACATAAAGCTGGAAGGGCAGAATGGGCCAAATATTCCCCATCACATGTTTTTACCACCCAGGACCTATGACTATTTACCACTATCTACCGTTATCTTAATTCAAGGGCCATATAGAAACAGGTAATGGAGCAGATTGCCTATGGGCTACATATTGGAATAAATAATAATAAGATGAGGTTTAGTAAGGATAAATGTAAATTCTTATACTTGATTTCAAAAAAATCATCTCCACAAAATGAATATCCTATCAGAGATTTTATATGCTTGGCTAAAAACAGTTTTCCTGAAAAAGATCTAATGGGGTTTATGTCCTACAAATGCAAAATTAGTCAATCATATGATATTAATATTTGACATTAGCTGACAAACTCAATGCTATCTTGGGATATATTGAAAGAGGCAATAGTCCAATTTTACTTTGCCCTGACCAAACTCTA
>CM053626.1:77768230-77784182 GCA_028646595.1 Phalanger gymnotis
AATATCCTATCAGAGATTTTATATGCTTGGCTAAAAACAGTTTTCCTGAAAAAGATCTAATGGGGTTTATGTCCTACAAATGCAAAATTAGTCAATCATATGATATTAATATTTGACATTAGCTGACAAACTCAATGCTATCTTGGGATATATTGAAAGAGGCAATAGTCCAATTTTACTTTGCCCTGACCAAACTCTACCTGGAAGCACATTGATAAGCTAGGGTGTCCAAAGGAAGGCAAAAAAACACTCAAAAAAATGCATATCGGTCCAGTGAATTACGGATGTTTAGCATGGAAAAGGAAAGATTTAAGGGAGACATGAAGGTGCATCAAGAATTTGAAGGGCTCAAACATGGAAGTGAATTTATACTTGATCTGCTTGGTCCCAGAGACGAATACTGAGAGCAAAGAGTAGAAGTTTCAGTGAAATAATTTAAGGTTTAATATAATAAAAATCTTATTAACAATTAAAGTTATTCAAAAGTGGACTGATTGGCCTTAGGAGGTACGGGACTCCCTAATATTCAAGGTCTTCTAGAAAAGGCTATCTAATCACTTACTGAATGTGTTAGAAAAGTAACACTTGTTCCAGTATGGGTTAGATTAGACAATGTAACAACAAGGTTACTAGAAGCTGCTGTGGAGGTATAAGGCCAATAACACCAGCACACAAGAGGGCTGCTACCAAAGATTCTTTGATCTACTTTTCTAAGGAAAGCAACTTTAAGGGGTTTACAATCTCGCTTTGATTAAACATAAACAAATCATTCACTTAGTTCAGGGGAAAAAGTCAGCACCCTGAACTTCAGAGAAAACACAATCAGAAATGACAAGCAGAAATTATATAAACAGAGCAAATAAACACAAATCAACAGACAGGGTCTATCTAGCTATTTGACCAAGACATTACATACATAGTTGCCAGAGAGAAAAGCACCATCATCTGGGTTTTTCAAAGCTGGGGGGCTCCTTAATGGCTACTAAGAGTCTCCATACCAACAGTCTTCCAATGTGTGAGCCCCCAAAGCAAAACGCTAACCTCAGAGTATATATACCCTTTTTCAGGGTCAGAGTGCTTCATACCCCTTGAGGGCTTCACACCTCTCCTGACCTAATTAGCAAAAGGGTGTGGGCCTTCCTACAAACAAAAGCAGGAGTCAATAAAAGGCACTTGATTCCCTTGGTGCTGAGAAGCACTCCAAAAGAAAAAAAAACAGTAAAAAGAAATGCTTTGCTTGCCCTTACACATGGCCCTTGAGGTGCCTTCAAACTCTAAGATTCTGTGATTCTCTGAAAAACAGTATTTGACAACTTCTAACAATTGATAATGACAGCAGAATTCTAGAATTTGTTGGGATTTTTAACTCGGAATTCCCTTCTCTCTGGCTTTGTGGTCTCTAATGTAATGGGGGAAGAATGTCACTAATGCTTCTCCCCACAGTGAAGAGACTGAGGAGACTGCAACCAGGGTCTGCTAGCCTTGTGGTCAGAAGAAGCACCTTTTCAATAGGCTTTATAGCTGGAACTCAGGGGGAAACATTTTCAAAAAGCACTAGCTGACCCTAACCTCTGGCAGGTGGTCAGCTTTAACTACTCTCTCAGTAGATCTTTGGAGGCTCTTAGTTTATTCCTTTGATAATGATGTTTGGGAGAGATGATGCTGGAAAGTGAGAAACTGACAAGGGAACCCATAACAACATGGCTTTTTCTTTAATTTTAGCTAAAAGAGATGAATCCAGAGGCTTTGTTTTTATAAGTTTCAAATGGTGAGCAGAGTGAGCCTCCAGGAGTCCTGCAATCTGGGGATCTGAGAGTTGGAGATCATGCCAGGTTGGATAGACAAGGTAGAATCGATGTCCTAAAAAGTAAAGACTTTAGGGACCTAGCCCATGGTTAATTGGATCATGAATTTATCAGGCAGCAATGCTCAATTTAAGCGTGATTTTGTGTGAAGTCTAGGTAGAAGCTGTACTGTTTGTGAACCCACTCTCTCCAGAGGCTGAAGTGGTATTAGGGAGAGTGTACCCAAGGTGATAGGGGAAAATGTTCATATTTCAGTTCTTGCTAAATCATCAAAGTAAATATCCTTTCATAACCACTAATGAACTGTTAAATGATAGAATAAAACTGGTGGTGCTAGTTAGTCATTGGTTGTTAAAAGTGTTGGAGTTTATATGGGTGCTGGAGTTTATATCAGAGGAAAAGAGACACCCCAAGACCTCAGGCTATAGACATAGAACCCTAAGAAAGAGGATGACAGGTGGCCTGGTCAGGGATAGTGAGCCAAAGCAATTAAGAGTCTTTCCCAACTCCTCCTAATTTTTGTTCCCTCCCTGTTTTTGTTTCCTATTTATCCCGTATCTAGCTTGTTTGTACATACGGTGTTTAGTTGCTTGTTGTCCCCTCATTAGATTGTGAGCTCCTTGAGCGCAGGGATTATACTTTGTCTCTTTGTATCCACAGCACTTAACACAGTGCCTGGCACATAATAAGCACTTAATTTTTATTGACCAACATAGTATAGTCAATACACTGATAAACCAGTCAAGTAGTTAAGTTAGAAACCATTTCAAGTTCATTCAACTCTAATTGCCATTTTGGTGTTGCTATGAACGGATAACGATTTAGCTCACTAGTATGTATGCTCTGTAAAGCTCCTAGGATGAAGTGTGGTAGAAGCAGACCCCTACCTAATATTGTTAATGGAGTTACGAGTTACAAGGAGTAAAAGTTACAAGGATCACCTTAAAAGATCAAGAGCTGAAAGGAACATTTGAGATCATCTATTCAAACCCTTTAATTTAAAAGTGAAGTAAACTGTGGCTCAGAGAGATTATAAATTATCCACGGTGACAAAGATTCTGAGAAGCAAAGAGGACTGAGACAAAACCAAGTACTCTGCCTCCAAACTAACATTCTTTCCACAAAAACAGTCTACTTCATAGCACGAGGGATTGCTAATCCTACTGGTATGAACGGTTGCCTAAAATGATGTTACTGTGAGGTTTTTTAGGTTAACACTGAGGGTATTAAAGTTGTTACTGTGAAAAAAGATTGTTTGGGACACCTGATTCAGGTTATATTGCTGTTGCCTTTGCTGTTTTCTATTTCACCTCCCTAAAGACTTAGGGAAGGAAAATATTCCTTTATCTTTCTATGTTACATAGTTTCCCCACAAAGAGGAAAGCAAGAAATTTAAAATGGCCTCCATAAATAGTACTCTAAAGTATCTAATCTTTGTTCATAAATAATTTTCTCACATTATTAATCACCAATGGACTAATGGAGCCATATTAAAAAGAATAATGGACTTATGGATTTTCACAAAGAAACAAGATCAGGCAGCAAGGAATATCGACAGTAGTCTATTTCAAAGAAATAAAAAGTGAAATTACTAGATTTGGAGTCAGAGGACCTGGACTGAAATCCCAGCTTTTTTCCTGATCACCTATGTCACTTTATCTCTCTGGTCCTCAGTTTCTACATGTATCATTTTCCCCAAAATAAAATCCTCTGATCCTAACTGGAATAATGCCATCAAGGATTAATTAGTTCCCTGAAGGAAATTTAGACCATGTCTATCCATGTCAACTGGGATAAGTGTTCCTGGCATAGTAGTCATTTATGGTCATTTTGAAAAATTTTCTCTAAGTTATTCATGATCTAGCAAGAGAAAAATTGCACACCCAGGATTCATGTCTTCTTAACTGGAAATGTGAGATCATGAAATCTTTCCAAAAGTATCATTGAATCACTAAGTACACTGAAAATGTTTTAGATTGGGGGCAGTAGCTTTGGAAGAGGGCCTCTGTTGTGCTAATTTAATGGCCAAATATTCCCATGGATTTTAGGAGAGAGAAAGGCTTTTTTTCTGAAAGAGCTAACTGCAGAAATATCTGTAATAAGCACCAAACTTTTATGACATGAGAGTAGTTCCTCATTTGATGCCACTTAGGCCCCACATGGATGAGCATTAGACATGAAGTCATGAGAACTGAAGTTGACTACCAATTCCATGACTTGTTATTCAGATGATCTTTGGCATGTCATTAGACCTTCTAACCTCAGTTTCCCAATTTGCAAAATGGGGATAACAATACTTACATTATTTTATAGGTTTTTAAGATAATCAAAGTAGATAACAATGTACACAAATTGCTAAATATATGTCAAGTATTATTATCACTTCAGTATCATAAAGACCTATAATTTAATCAATGTGATACCCCCCATATTAATAGGGATAAGTACTCTTTTTTAACCCCAACAGATGTAATTCATCAATGAACAAGCAGTAATTAAGGCCTTAATATCTGAGAAGCATTGTGCTAGGTAGTGCAGATATAAAGACAAAAATAAAAGAATCCTTACCCTCAAGGAGTTTATAGTCTATCAAGGAAGATAACACATACATAAATAAGCACATAAAATAAATATAAGGTAATTTGGAGTAATGAGACAGCAGTTGGGAAGAATCTAGAAAGGCCTCATATAAAAGGTGGCACTTGAACTGAGTTTTAAAGGAAGGCAGAGACCTTCAGAGGCAGGAGGTAATGAGGGGGTGTATGCAAGTAATAGGGTACAGCCTATGCAAAAGCAAGAGAATGAAAGATGGAATGTCACAAGAGAAGAACAATGAGGAAAGAGAAAATTAATGCTTGTTAGTTGAAAAAAATAGAAGTTAGTTTAAAAAGATGTAGGCAGGAGCCATATTGTAGCATAAGCTCTAAACCTTCACTTATTGCCCAGCCTGCTAGAGATGTATTCCTGATGCCCTGATACATAAACTAGTCTTATCATAAAATAAATGCATTCAATCACTTGATTGTCTAGCTTGATAGGACTTTCCACAGCTTGCGCTCTCCTCTCATAGTTTAGGAAAATGCAAGATCAATTCCATCCTGAATTCAGCCCTGAGAGAAAATATCTACTGATACATTATAGAATATCTAACTACACTATAGAGTAGTACAGAATGAATATAACCAGTTTCCCAAAAACTTCCACAATCTTCATAAAAATATGTCACACTAAGAGAGTAGAAGATTAACAAATGTAACTTCTATTGTGAATAGCTTGTAATGTGTATGTCCATGTTAATACCTATTTTGTGCATTTCCCAATTTTCTGATAATTCAAAAGATCCATGACTCCAGCTAGATGACCTCTCTTTCCACCAGTACATAGTGCAACCCCATCCATGCTTTAGGTTACATACTCATGAACTGCTACAAACAATAAAAAATTCATCACTTGTTAGCCAGTGTTGCTCTCCAAATTTGATAAGGCTGTTTCTTAGATGACAGACACACAATTTGTCGTTAGGCCCACTAGAAGTCACCCTAGCTTGGTAGAAGTTTCCAGTTCTCATGGCCCATTGGTATAGCTTTCAAGAATCCAGGGCTACCTCCACACTGCAGTGAGGCATTAAAGTAGGACTTTAGTGGAAGAATATTTCCCAAACCATTATTTAATATGGATCAGAATAAAAACACATTAGAAGCACATGTATCAATGTGAAAAGAATCAAGGAAACAGACAAAAAGCATTTTCCCCATATTATTTCAACAGAAAGAAGCACAATGATGCAGAAAACCAGTGAAAGAGGTGAGATTCCTGAGCCTATAGTAATTTTGAGACAATCTTTTGTCTCAAAGAATTTCTGAATGCTTTAAACGCTTCTCAACAGACTCTCCACTACTTTCCCGGATCCTCTTGTTAGTTTGCTCTTAAAGGGCATTAAGACCTCTACTTCACCAAGTGTGCAGAAAGCATCAATTACCTACCTTGACTTTTATCTGATTATTGGCAATTTTCTCTGCCAGGTCCTACTTGGAAAATGGGATTAAAACTCAATCTGACTGGCTGAACTAACAAACAAAGAGAGGAGTCCAGTCAATCAGCAGATACCCAGTTAAAATTCTCCTCTCTCATGGCAAGGCAAGATAATTTCAGGTATTCAAAAGAACTTCACTTATGTGATAGAAATATTTCTTGTTTGGTGTCGACCACATGGAAGCATATAATAAATATTATTTGATGGTGAAAATTAAATTGGTTTCTCTCTTTTGTCAGCCACCTTGCAGCTGGAGACACAGATAGCAGGGCAGCACAGATTCTCAGGGAAAGAACTGCCCATGCAGCAGAGTTGGATAACTTGGCATGCACCTGCAAGAAATCCCACCTACACAGGTGGGAGGAGTCTGCAGAGTACATAGCTCAGATCCCTGTTGGAGGTGGAATTAGATGCTATCATTCTGTAAATTACAACCAGACTATAGAAGAATTCCAGGCCTTTTTCACCCTTTAGCAGAATTACCTAGAGACCGCTGGCTGAGACACATTACCAGCCATGACTGGCCTACTCTTACACGAGCCAGTATAGTGAGTCTGTGTTTCATTTCACCGACTGTGTGAACATCCCTGAGATAAGGCTAGCCATGCTGAAAGAATAAAGGCAGCAGCAGAGTATGGTTTTAAGAGGATTTAAATATGAAAGAGAAATAAGTGAGTGTTTCCCTTTTAAGCTGTGGGAAAAGGCAAGATATCTTGGGAAGCCTAGAGCTTCGCTCCTTCATGTAATCCTTTTTCTCTGCTTTGTTGAGGAGTTCAGTCATCTAGTTCAAACTCTTGGGAAGAATGTTTGCCTGGGTGCTTCCTGGAGAGGCCATGTTACACAGTGGTATTATAAGCTCTTCAAGGTCAGAGACTTCTTTCATTTGTTGTTTTGGTTCATCTTTGCCCAGCGCCTTGCATATTCATAAACTGGCTGTGTTTTTGGTGTGCAATGGGTCATTTCCTCTTTCACTCACTTCCCTCAACAGATCACAATGATGTAATACTTTCTAGGTTGGTCCTAAGTAGAAGCCTGAGGCACAGAGAGGTTAAATGACCTTTGCCTGGGGTTGAACAGCTAGTAAATATCTGAAATAGGATTATACCCAAGTGTTTGCCAACTCTAGCCCAGATTGCTGTTAGGCCATTTTCCTTCATATGGTAGTGGAACCCTATACAAAGTAGAAACTTAATAAATGTTCACTACTGAATTGAATGAAATGTTTGCTGATCAGAGCATTGGCTTTGGACACTGGAAAGTCCTGGGTTCACATATCACTTTGAACACTTAACTAGCAGGGTAACTGGCTGATTCACTTAATTCTGAGCCTCAGTTTCCTCATGCAAAAATATAAAACATTTCATGTAAAAATTATGGGTTTGTTACATATAGTTTTTAAGAATTATAACGCACAAGGTAGCTGTAAAGAGAAAATGGTTTTGTAGACCTTAAAGACTATATAACTGGTAGCTATAATTGTTATTGGAAAAGGGTTGGTACTATCACTGGTATACAAGAAGCTAGGCAGAAGAGTGGGAGACTGGAATAATTGTATTTATCAAAGGAACTTACTCATGATGCAAAAAGAATCCAAATGCTAACCTGTCCTACAGAAATCAAAGCTTTCTTGTCCTCAAAGCATTAGGAGAAATAGTGGTCACCCCCTCTTTAAATGACTCCTCTTCCTTTGTCTTTCTCGGTCCCCCTCATCATCTTTCATAAGGACTTATCCATTTGAATGTTACCAAAATGCCTCTTTAGTTTTCTAGCAATAACATTAACATTCACAGTCTTGGAAAGGAAATGCCAAAGACACATGTTCTCATCTAGTTCAGGAAAAGATTCAGTTAATTTCTCAACTTTTTTTTAAAATCATTTTGTTTTGGGTTTTTGTTTTTGTAAAGTACTCAGTGACACATTCTCCTTCTGGTCAATGACTTTCCATCTGGCCCAGCCTGATGCTGTTGGAAACCTTTATATATAGAATCTTAGAACAACCCCTTTTATTACAAACGCTTTCTCAATTGGGTGGAGTGAAAAGGCCTGTTAGTGAGCTAAATAAGCAAAAGTGAGGAGGTTCACTGGAGCTTCAGAAACATCATGCATTACTAAAGGCCAGTAACCTACTGATTTGCCACAAAGCATTAACTGCTTCAAAAGAAATAAGAAAAATGATAAGTTGTATTTTCATCTCATTGAACAACAGTAGATCCAAATAGAATGGGATGTTTTTAATTTAGGGATGCTAATGGGAAATAGTGTCATTTCTGATTAAAGCAAGAATTAAACATCCCTTTGTAATTTCTTCTAGCTCTGAAAAGAGCCTTGATCTCAAAATAGTATTGAGATTCAGAAAATCACCAAGAATGTATTTAAAAATTATAGGAAACAAAGAAGATGAACTGAAAATAAGGCTAAATGGAGATGATGATTACCACAATCTAAACTGGATGAAATGATTCTCAGAAATGAAATGGCACACAATGCAATAATGGAGTAGGACTTTGTGAAGGACAACAGGAGTGGTGAAAACAAGAGAAATGAATAAATTTGCATTATATTACATGGAATTATGTATTATATAGTGTAAATGTGATAATGTATATAAATGTATAATATATTAAGTTATAATATAAATATAACATTCTTATATATAAATCTATAAAAGTATTTTAATATAATTGGTTTGCTTTGTAATCACATATTTTATGCATTTTAAAACCTTATTTTGAGAAAGGCTCCATAGGTTTTACCAGAATGGTAAAGGGGTCCATGTGAAACACCCCCCCCCAAACAAAAGATTAAGAACTCCTTCTCTAGAAAGGTGGACCATGTCAAAAAAGCTTCAAGTATAGCATTCTTCCAACTGTACCACACAGTCTCCTTATGTTAATCACCAAAATGAAACTGGTTATATTTAAACATTAGGAAATGACTCATTTCTGATGTAGGATTCATTCCTGAACCAGCTGTCTGCATACAGCTAGACTACTGACTTGTTAGAAAAAGGATAAAAATAAATACATAGTTAAGAAAAAGACTGAAAATGGGGGAAATGTGTAGTATATAATCCAGATAACCCCGACATGACCTACTACATTCAAACTGATTATGGGAGATGGGAAAAATGGGAAATCAACATGGATTATAGCAATTCCATAGACGTTTAACTAAGGCAGATAAACTGTCATAAGGAAAAATCTAAAAAGGCTAAAAACTGCCTTAGAAAACATTTGTCTGACTTTTCAAGTAGAGGGACATAAAAGCAAAGAGTGACACCAGTTCATAATAAAATCCAGTTCTAAAATCTTATAGAGAAATGTGACAAAAATTATTAGAAATATTGCTCAATAAAAGAAAGGAAAAGTTTGTTTAAAAGAAAGCTTGTTGAGAAACATTTGAGCAACAATGTGCCTAAGGCATTTAATGGTGAAACTAGAAGACAACAAAAAAGACAAAAAGCCTACAGATGTTTTACAACAGACTCTTTACTATCAAAGTTGGTAGAGCCACCATATATGGACTTGAAGATCGCTGTCCTGGACCTGCTGCCTGAGGAAATAGAAATGTGACTGAAGAAAACAAACAAAAATAGGAAAAGGAGTTGTACTAGAATGAATATTCACGTAAGGGCACCATATTGGAGGCAATACAAGGCCAGTGTTGAGGGACCAATTCACAAAATTCCTTAAGGAGGGGGAGATACCAAGAAATACTTTGCATTTGCATTTTAGATATTTATTCTATATATATTTGTGTATGTCTAAGTGTGTGTTGTTTCCTCCCATTGAAATGTAAGCACCGTAACAGCAAAGAACATTTTTCATTTGTTTTCTTGTACCCCTAGCACTTATCACAGTACCTAGAAGATGGCATACAGTTGATACATGCTTCTGAGTGCTTGCTTGCTTCTCATTAATATGATTATTTGGTGATATCGATGCTTGATAACAACTCTCATACTTTGATGAATTTGTGATCTCATTAATGTGTGTACTATCTCCAGTGGTAAGATTGCAGCCTTCTCTTATCCTACTCTAAATCTGGCCCAGATCCTCTTCCAAATCCTCTATAGGCAATCCATTCATCTGCTAGGTATCTCCATGTACCTGTCTTGTCACTGTATTGATAACAACAGAGAATACATGCTGTCCATTCTTTGCTCTCGCCACATGACCAGGCCACCTCTTTTTCTGGTCAATTTTCTTAATTGATCATCTGTCTTCATTAGTAATATGCTGTGGCCTATTCATACCCACTATGCACCTGTGCATTGCTTTTTGGGTAACTCTCAACTTTAATTCTTTAAAGATCATGTTAATCTGTGAGTCAGAGCCATAGAGCACCATTGGAACAATACTGATTTTAAAAAAAATTATGTGAAGCTTGACATATTTAAAATAATAAACAATATTCTAAACTCAATTTGAGACTGTTCTCCTATGCAATATGGCATAGTGGATAGAGTTCTGTACTCAAAGTCCAGAAGACCTGGATTCAAATCTCAGATATTTAGTAACTGAGCCTAAGCAAGCTAATTAATATTTCTTGGTCTCAATTCCTTATCTGTAAAATAAAGGGGTTCAACTCAATGCCTTTTAAGGTCCCTTCCAACAGTGATCCTATGATCCTCTCTTCCTATTCAATACTGAGTCCTATTAATTATCTAGCAACAGGGTCTAAGAGATATATTCTGACAGTTGACCTTTTCTCAACCCATTCCTTAACCATTCCTTGTCCATGCTTTATGTATCCTGTGTGGATAGCTATATTGACCTCCTTTGAGTGATTACAGATCTCCTTTAGGAGCCCTTGAACTGTCTAGTTTTTGTTGCAACCAAACACAATATTTTCTGAAAAAAAATTTCCTGGAATACCTCAACTTCTCCAGGATTTTGCTCTTCCATTTGGGCTCTCCTGGATACATTTCATGATAGCAACAAACACTTTTGAAAAACATATGTCTCTGAGTTTTATGCTTAATTTAGTATAATAATCAGAGTATCATCCAACAAAGTTATCTCAGTCATTATACTTTTCAAAGAAGTATGGATGATTTTAGCAAGTGAATAGAAGAAATCTTGTTGGAGAAGAACCTTAAAAGGTGATATTTTGCTTTATAAAAACAACTTCTTTTTATAGTTAATAAACAATAAAAATAGTTGCATCTAGTGACGAAAGGTTTGGGGCAATTACGTGACCACATCCTACCATTTACAAGTCTGGTTTTTTCCTACTTGTAAATTCACCAAGGAGGACCTCCATATATGAAAAGATTATTCTCATAGAGATTTAATATAGATGTGAAAGCAGATATATTGGTGGGTAGTTATTGTTAGTTTTTGAATCACATTTTTGGTAAATCTAGCAAGATAGTAAATCTTAATATTGGCAAAACATCCTGAAAAGATACCTCTCCAGATATGATACTTGAAAAAAATAAAAACTAGTTTGTGTACAAAGATTGAGAGATGAACTGAAAAGTTTTTGAATGACAAAAATAATCATATAGCTCTTTATTAAGTGGATGAGAGGTGTCTAATAGAACATCTCCAGGACTTATGTTAGGTTCAGTAAGACTAATTTAATGATTTCATTAATGTGGAGCAGCCTGGCATAGTGAATAGAAGGTTATACTTAGATTCAGGAAAGCCTTGGACCATATACCACTTCAGACATTTACTAGCTGTGTGACCTTGGGCAAGTCATATAACTTCTGTGTTCCTCAGTTTTCTCAACTCTGAAGTGAGATTAGACTTGATGGACTCTAACTCTCCTTCCAAATCTATAGTCCCATTATAAGGAACAAATGAGAGGCAGCATATTCATTTAAACCTCTGCAGTTATTAAATCAGATTAAATCCAAACATCCATGCAAACAAAAGAGTAATATAAAGTAGTCAAATCAGTAAAAAAAAAAAAGATAGACACAGAAATACACTGAAAAGGTCAAGGTGGGACATGAATATCTGCAACAACTTCATTATTAGAGAAGATGTAATTTTCTTCGTAAATATCCAGGAAATTGGAGGAAAGGATTTTTTAAAAATTCTAGTTCACAGGATTTAGAGCTAAAATGATTTAAAGTTCCATATTTGTATAGAATTTTACAATTCTGAACATGTTTTCTTCTCAAAGATTCATGAAATAAGGTGTACAAATTTTTAATCATCATTTCACAGATGAGAAAACAGCCTTCAGAGGCTGTGTCTTTTCCATTTTCCACACAGCTAATAAGTGGTAGAAATGGAACACTGAGGCCCAGTGAGGTAAAATGAATGGTCCAATGTTACACATATCATAAGTGGCAAAATGGTGGTTATTCCTAAAATAAGAACATGGTATGTCCTGATAAAGTTATCTCAAAGGAATGAAAGCTGTCATTCATTATAGCAGAAAGGAGGATCAGAATAGGTATTTAGATAGTACCTACTATATGTGTTAAACATTTTAACAAATATCATCCCATTTTATCCTTTTGACAACCTGGGAGGTAGCTATCTCCATTGTACAGTTGAAGAAACTGAGGCAAACAGGTTAAGTGACTTGTCCAGGGTTCTACTGCTAGTAAGTGTTTGAGGCCACATTTTAACTCAGGTCTTCTTGACTCCAGGTCCAGAGCTCTATTCAATGTGCCACCAACTTCCTATGATAGTAGGTCATAGAATGTTTAAAAAAAAACCATTGAAATGTGAACCCCTGAAAGGTAAGGCTTCAATAATGCCTTATATTCAAGCAGCATAAGGCTCATTCTGGCTGCAAGGAAATTATTTTTTCCTCCATTAGAAATTCTCTGTTACCATCAGCTAAGTTATAAAGGGATTGCAATCTGCATCAGTGGAGGGAAACCCTCTTGCTCATGGAATTATAGCTCCTTGATGTATGAAAATATCTAATTTTATGCAGAAATTTTATTACTCTTAGGGACAGAATAAGTACTGGTGTATCATTTCAGTTGAGGAGGGATCTATTTATTTATTTATTTTTAATGAAGCCAGTAAAATTTCAATTTAATAGACTCGAGAGAGATTTGAATGAATCCAGTCACTCAAGCCACTACTCAAAAGAAATGAATAGTAATTATAATGAGAGAAACAAGCATAGTAACTAGACTTATGATCTTATTGGTATAACGACTCCCTATATCACTGCTGATCATGACTTCCTCTCAACATGGTCTAAGAGAAGTACTTAGAACACAATGATTTCTTCAGGGTCACACAACCAGTATCTGCCTTCCTAGCTAAGATCAGATCTCTATCCATTATGCCAAGTCCCTAACAAGACCAACAAAAGCAGTAACAGCAGCAGCATCAAAATAACAAACAGTTCACATTTGTATAGAATTTTACAGTTCTCAATGTTTTCTTCTCAAAAGTTCTATCAAATAAGGTGTATGAATATTTTTAATCATCATTTTACAGATGAGAAAACAGCCTTGAGAGGCTAAGTGTCTTTTCCATTGTCCACACAGCTAATAAGTGGTAGAAATGAGACACTAACATATTTCTTAATACCAAGGCAAGTTCTTTCCCCCTGAACTACACAGCTTTTCCTAATATTAGCTCACATTTTTACTCTATGTTTTAGAAATGCTTTCCTCCAAATAACCCTCTGAAAATGGAGGAAAAGTATTACTCTATGCACTCTTTACACATAAGAAAATTGAGGCTGATAGAAATTGTGACTTATCACACAGTCACACAGCTAGTAATTGGAATTAGCATTTTAATGGTCCTTTTATTAGAACTATACTGAAAAACTGAGACAAATAAGAAACGTTAACATCAGATC
Source organism: Phalanger gymnotis (assembly GCA_028646595.1). Taxonomy (NCBI): domain Eukaryota; kingdom Metazoa; phylum Chordata; class Mammalia; order Diprotodontia; family Phalangeridae; genus Phalanger; species Phalanger gymnotis. The sequence continues at coordinate 77,781,863 of CM053626.1, forward strand.
CATTGTCCAGATATTTCAGATCTGATTTCTCATTCTGTGCCTTTTTTCTATGTGTCTTTTCCTAAATCTTTTATGGATATGGAGAACCCACTCCATGTCTTAGAGGACTTGATTTGGTTCTTTTAACATTTCATGGAAAATACTGAAGTGCTCAGGTTGAGTATCTGTTCCTTTCTTATTCCCACTACAGACCTGATCAAAGATTCTAAGGTTATCCACTGCATCCCAGGCCCTCACCAGTCATCCTGACTTTTGTCTTGCTGCTGGACTTTAATGACTGAAAGCCAGAGGCTTGTGACTGCCTCACTTAAATCCAATTTACATGGAAGTCAAGATATCCCCCATGATGTCATTGATCCTCTGAAAATGAAGGATGAACAACAAGAAAAAGACTGGTTCACTTCCCTTTATATGTCCTTGATGTAAGTGATGGAGATGTAAGGATAATATCTTTGATGGCACTTCCCAAATGCCAGCTATTTCTGGTAATATGCTATTCACATTTATCATACATCCTTCCAGTGCCCTTTGGGTCATTTGAAATTTAATTGTCTGATATTCTGGTATTCCACGAACATTAGTTATATAGTATCACTGAGAGAATATCAATGCTAGAAAGATAGATTTTTGTGGGAGCAAGAAACTTGGGAACATCGCAAATTATGTACAGTTTCTTCAAGTACAATATAGTCAAATGTCCTCGTATTCAAATTTAGGCCTCTCTCACTATCCATCTGGAGCATCTGTCCAAGGCAAATGGAGAGAGATAGATTATTTTAATGATTTTAATGGTTGCCTATACAATTGCATTTTGTAATCTAGGAAATATATATTTATCATTTATTTTGGTTTTACATTATGGATGATTAGATAGATATCTTTCAAATGAATATGGGTTTTGATGAAAAGTCTTTACTATGAACTAAGGCTCCACACAATTAACGCAATGTTATCCTAAAAGAAATATTCAGAGAGCATCATCACGGATGGAAGAGCCTTCAATTTGTCTTCTGTTTAAGAAGACCTCTTGGTAGCATAACATATCTTAGGTGAACATATGCCTATATCCTGTTTTATGCTTTTCTTGATGTTGACATATAGTGATTGTTTAAATAAAGTTATATGCTTGAATATATCACAAATCTTTAAGAATATTTCAAAATTACTTTCACATATAAAATGCTATGTTGGAGAGTAATCTTTAAAAGTCATTCTGTTCAACTGACTTTGAGAAAAAATAATTGAATAAGGATTTTATATCCTTTACATCTCTCAATCAGTTGTGGATCTGTAAAGATGTAGTACTTAGTAGAAAAGCGTCTATAAAAGCTTCCTTATGCTTTCATGAGAGGCATTCAAGAGATATACATGGATTCTCATGAAGATATTATAGAGAGGAAAAAAATGAGTAGATGCTAATGTGTTCTTTTTAAAATTTATTTTAGTTTCAATCACAGAACAAAATGAGCATTTCCATAACAGAGTACAATAAAAAAAAAAGATGATTACACATGAAACTACAAATCTACCATGTACAACTTGCTACTTTCTCCCAATGTACAACAAAGTTATCATACAATTTTTTTTCTTTTTCTCTCCCCCTCACCCTAGAGATGGCTACCATTAGACACAAATAGGTATATGTATATATGTGTGCACATATGTGTGTGTGTATATACACATATACATACACACACATGCATACACACAAATCAGTTCTTTCTTTGGATGCAAATGTCTTCACATGCCCTTAATTTTTAATTTGTGTATTTATGATAATCAAAATGACTTAGTTACTCAAAGTTATTCTTAAAACAATATTGCTATTATCGTATACAATGTTCTCTTGGTTCTGTTCACTTCATTCTTCCTCATTTTACAGATGTCTTTCCATGTCTTTCTAAAATCATTGAGTTCATCATTTCTTATAGCACAATAGTATTCCATCACAAAAACACATCACAATTTGTTCAGCCATTCCTCAACTGATTCCTTCAATTGCCAGTTCTTTGCCATCACATTTCATTTATGTTCAAAGTTATAATTACTATTTGTGAATTTCCTTCCATCTTATTTTTTACTGTTTTCTTTCTCAGCCTCTCTTTTTACCATATCCCTGTTACCTTATCTTCAACCCCCACCCTCCTATCCCCCACTTTACCCACCCCTCCAAGAGTCCCCCCTCCCCTTCTAATCTCAATCCGCATACCCCTCCAAAAGTCCTTTCATCCTCTCCCCCAAATCCAATCACTACATCCTTCTAAAAGTCCCTCCTCAACCTTGTCCCCCAATTTTCTCCCCTCTCTACATATTCAGAAGA
>CM053626.1:77784682-77838634 GCA_028646595.1 Phalanger gymnotis
GGTTGCCATTGGAGAATCAGGCACTCTGGTCTTTTTTATTTTGATGACTAATTCACTGTATGTCCTTGAAGAAATTCCTTTACTTTTTTTTATTCCTTGGTCTTTCCATCTATTAAAGGATGCTAATCAGCCCTTGGAGTAAGATATGATGTATATTTTAATGAGTTCATATTAAAGAACGTTGGAATCTTCTCATGAAAAGCTCTACCAAGTCTGGTAATAAACTTGTAACTGTGAAGTTATTTAAGAGTAGGACTTCTATCAGACTATTAAAAATAAAGGTTAAAAAACAGTTTCTTCTGTGAATATATAAAATGACCATATAATGACGATTACCCAGTGAGGCTCAGAGTCTAAATGTGCAGGAGCAAGGGAACAAGAGAATATTAAAGAGAGAAGGGATGTTTCTCAGTTCTTTCTGTCTCCTTCCATTCATTGTACTGTCACAAAAGTTAGGTTAGAAAGTGAGTTGCATGGTAACAATACAACCACAACAAAAGCCAAACAGTCTATGGAGTTGAAAAGAATTACAGGATGAACCGATGTGATCTCTGGCAAGATATCAAAATTAGGTCATAATGCCACAAGCCATATTTTCTGTACAAAACAACAGCTACCAGTTAATTAGGACAATGGAGGCAATATTAATGGTGGCATGTTGTAAGACAATTGCATACCCATTAGCACTATTCGCATTCAAAGATCTTCCCAAACTGGAAACTGGCCAAACTGTTTCAGAAAATCTCAACTTACAACACGAGGGTGATTTGGAAAGGCTGCACGGTAATAAATATGGGTATAAAACCTCTTGCTCCCCCTTCTTTTAGAAGCCTAGGTAACAGAAAAAGAATTCTCAGCTTCTGGGGGTTTCCTAACTGGTAGCCTACAAATATGAAATATGTTAACATAAGGTATTCCTCTACAGCCCCTGAAAGAAGTATTCATTCTAAAATTGAATAAACAAACATTGTATTATTCTAGTCACTTCTAATATACAAATCTTTTCATGTTCACAGTGAGAGCAATGGAAACTAGCAAGAAAAGGCAGGAAAATGCAGCATTCACAGAGACATACAAACAGTGTCTTATATACTAAGATTGGTCACATTTGTTTTCCCAGAAGAAATTGCTTATACCATTACTTTATATTGGGGGAAGCTAAAGAACTTAAGTTGACATCTTTAAAGCAGACATATCTAAAGCTTGACAAGAACTGAAGTATGCACTGCCCCCATTTTTTTTCTATAGCATACATCTGTTGAAGCCAAAGAGGGCCTCTAATAATATGAACAAGCTTTTTTTTCCCTTTTGCTATGCCTTTTAGCATTACCCTTCAAGCACAGGCACCTGCTGAGACAATAAACATGGCTTCCTATGACTGTTCAGTAAATGAAGCTCGCTTGAATAACCCAAGGGTACTGTCGATCTAAGATATAGATATGAAAGCTTGAATTAGACATTTTATGATCACTCAACTGTACTTATGCAGCAGCCATATTTAGAAGGAGCCATTTTTTCCTATCTCTTTAAATCATTTTCTACTTTGCCTTCTCACCAGTCCCAGAACCTATCATTTTGCATACTAAATACCACATTACTAAAAATACAGCACAATGAATGGACAGTTATTCTGATTCTCAGAAGGAATCTCAAAGTTGTAGTTTCTTTTAGGCTGCCTGCTTCCATTCCAGACACACTGAAATTCTATAGTGTTTTTCTTAAAGTTTCACAATTTCAAGGTGGTTATAAGCTATTCAATAACTCAGTGCATATTGAATAACATACCATCAGTGAGCAATTAACTTTAATATATTTTTGGTTCATTTAGCTAGATACTTTGCTAAAGTTTATGAATACTCAGTGCCTTTTGTGACAAAGGAGAAAGAGAGAGGAAAATTTCAGAGGGAGATAACCAATTGCTTTAGAGAGATTCTTTTCCATATCACTTAAAAGCCAGCTTCTTTTAACTCACTTCTTTTGCTGAAGTATATGTGCTTCAGTAAGAGGTATAAGGTAGAATGTACCTATCTAGTAAGAAAGAGCTAATGATATCAGGTGGTCACATCTAAATTTGTCTTTTCAACTTCCCCTGAGTCTTGAATTTTATACAAAGTCCAAGATTTCATGTTACACAAGGCCTACATTGAGTTTGAACAACCAAAAAAAATGAACCATAGCATGGGCAATCTAGGATTTCCATCCATTTTAACAACTAAATTATTATGTTTTAACTGAATAAGCTGAAAATACCAAATCACATCTACACCAGCCAATTTTATTCCAGAACAGAGATATATCTATAATGGGACGTACCTGTCTCAATCCCACTGAAGCACTAACCTTAGTGTGTTTCTCTTTAGCCTGAAAGTAAAAAGGAGAGCAAAGTCCATAAGCATATTGCAATCCTAAAAGAAAAGATACAAATAGCAATGTTTCATTATTTTTTAATATTTCTCCTGTTCTCTGGAAGAGAATATTTTTTCTTTTCAAAATTATCTGGCTTTGTCTATGCATCAATTTTTATAAAAGAACAATTCTTTAAGACATTTTAAAGAGCCAAGTCATCAATACTTAAAATTAGGACTGGAGTGGAGCACATGTACAATTATTTTCATATTGTCTGCATTCAAGAGCAAAGTTTTATCCATAAAACTATATTAATTAATCTCCTGTACACATAGTCGAATAAAATTCAGTCCTAGGAAGAGAAGCTGAAATCTTATCCAATTGTATCATAATGATTTTGGTTCTAGGAGTGCTATCTGATTTTCAGAACATTGAAAAAAATTATTATCATCACCTTTGCTCCATCCCAAGCAGCACAAGGGGTTGAGAGGGCCTTCCTTTTGAGACAGATGACTCACTGCACTAAAATTGAATCTGACTTGGAAAATTTCTTTGATGTTGGAATACAATGGTAAGAATATTTATCTTTTATCCATTACTTTTGTAAACCTCAAAAGCAATAATTTTAAAATCTAATAAAGCTTTACCAGAAAAAGGCATATATATTTGTCTTGAAATCTGAAAGTGCCCTTTCATTAGCATAGACTTCAGGATTTATGAAAAACAAAAAATTCCATGGTACTGTTTTTTTTAAGAATGATAATTAAACTGCCCATCAGCCTAGTCATACACTAATTGTTCAGGGAGAGAGGGATACAATGTTATAGGGAAGATACACTTTTTAAGTGATATCCTGCTGGCATGGAATAATGTTTAAAGAAAAATAAAATAAGGAAAAGGAAACCATACATTATGGGACATGCTCCTTTCATTTGCACAAACACAAGTCTTCGCCTCAGACAGAAACAGGAAGCTAAAGAATAATCAAGACCGTTCCACTAGATACACTGTTATAGACAAAATAACTTAAGGGTCAAGGCACACATTTCCTGATTTTTTTTCTTCCTAAGTATTTTGTCTTGTGTTTCTTCCTTTTCTCTCCTTAATCCTGAACTCATTTGCTACCTCAGTCACAATCTACTGTACCACTTCCAATAAAATTCATTCATATAAAAATGAATGTTGTGATTTGTTCATACTCCTCAAATATGTATAAAGGAAAAGGGGAAAACAGATTTATCCTGATATTTATTCATTCATTTACTTACTTTGAGGATCCACAATTTACTTCTACAGTAACACATCACAGCACCTCCCTACTTTCTAGGATAATTTGATGAGTTTCTATAGTTCTCTCCTGAGCTTATTGTGTTCAGACTGGAGAGCTTTTTTCACTACAGCAGCAGGGTAGATAATGTCCACTTAATAGACATTCCTAAGTAGATTTCTTATAGGCATCTCAAACTGAATACACCGAAAACAGAAGCCATTATTTTTTCAACAAAACCCACCCAGCTTCCTAATTTTCCAATTTCTATTAAAGCTGTCACAATTCTCTCTGTTAACCAGGTTCATAACCTTGAAGTTATCCTCAGCTCTTCTCTTTTCCTAATTGTTCCCCATTTTATCAATTACCAGAGCATGTTAGCTCTACCTCAACAACATTTCTTTTATCAATCTCTTTCTCTCCAATCACGAAGCCATCACTCAGCTTTCAACCCAAATAATGTTTTACATGGACAACTGCAATAGCCTCTCAACTGGCCATTTAACTATCTAATTCAAGGTTACCTTTCTAGACTTTTTTGCACATTACTTGTTTTCACACAATCTATGGTCTAGCCAAACTGGACTTCATGCTATCCCTTATCCCACATTCCATCTCCCATCTCTCACCTTTTGCACAAGATAGTTCCCATTCTTGGAATATACTGCCTCCTCAGTTCTACTTCTTAGAATCTCTGGAATCATTTAAAACTCAACTCAAGCACTGCCTCTAATATGAGGCCTTTCCTTGTCCCCAAAGACGTTAGCATCTTCTCATTACTTTCAATTTACATTATATTTAATCTACTTGCACATGTAGATGTTGTTTTGCCTTATAGGATATAAGCGCCTTGAGGACAAGGACTATTTGATTTTTGCCTTTATGCCCCTATTACCTAGCATGTTGCCTGGTACACAAGCATGTAATAAATGTTTTTTGGTTGATTGTAACCTGATCAGCCAATGCCCAAATTTCTGATTGTGGGTTTACATAGTCTCAGAAAGGATAGTATAGGAATAAATTAATTCATTTTCTTAAATATTGAAGTAAATTTTTAAAAATATATATGTATTAAGAAAAGAATAAAGCATCTGTCTAGCAAGAAACTCTTTGGAAACCTCACCATAATGTGTCATGTTGTGGGATTTTCTTTGGTGAAACTACCCTAAAAATCCCTTCGGATACTTCTGAAACTAAACCCCTTGGTTTACCTCTAGGAAGGTCTAAGTACAGAAATTTTGTCATCTCAGAGCAGTTTACTAAATAAAAGGCCTCCCCCCACTTTATGTTAACATCATGAGTGAAAAATTAGCCGATTCATCTTCAAAAATCCCCTCTTGTGCCAGCTTTTCCATTTTAGAGATAACAAAACTGAGCTACTCCTGGTTAATGTTCCTTGACTCAAAAAGTAGCTTAGAATACCTGACACCCAGAATGAAGAAGCTATAAGATGTAATTCCTCAGGCATACAATTAAATATAACTGATGTACTTGAGAAATAATTCAAAATTCACCAGTCTTAAATGTGTAATTCATCAGATAATAGCCACATATCAATGGATCATTGATAGAAACAAAAGATGAGAAAAATTCATCTCTGTTATCAACCCATGTTAGCCTGTCTTGCTTTCCAGGGTGGCATTTGTTTACATGCATTTCTTGAAGTCATTTACATCAATTGAAGCACTAAATTACTATATTTGATAATGGGACAATTTGAAGCTTTTTGCAAATATATTATCATGGACTATAATTTTCCAAGGCTAAAAATGTAGAATTCCTTCCAACATGACCTTGCCCAAGTCGTAGGAGAGATCTAACAAAAATATTTTTCCAAGTTGGTGTGGTTAAAGCTAATAGCTCTTATAAATGAAGAAAGAGGAAGAGATTATTAGCTTTAATTGTTCAGATTCTACCTGGAAGGCTCCCTTTGAAGATAATGGTCAGCTCAATTCATGGGTCCTTGAAAATGATGAGATTCAGGAGGAGGAAGAGAGAATAGCAAAACACATAATATGAACAGATGCTTTCAACAGAGTGGCGCTGATATGACAAGCCCCAAATGGATTGCATATTCTTTCATTCAGACTGAAGGGCATGTCATTATAGATGCTGCAACTCCTCTAAAGAAAACAGTGCACCACAGAGTAATAATGCTTCATTATGGGTGGATGATATGGATAGTAAATGCAGTTTTCATAAACCAGGTTAGGATCAAGGTTATTTTGCAAAAAAAAAAATTGGCTTTACCACGATAGGGAGAGGATGGTGAAATAAAATGATAAATTAAACTAAGAATTTATTTGAGAAAAAGGCTATTCTGTTGGAATACTGATTTGAACACATCAATGTCTCTTCTAATTCCATTTTTGAAAGAATACACACCAAATTCAATTAAGATCTCATGAAAGGCTCATCAATGTTTCTAATTCCTGTTCCCAGTTCAGTTTCAAGAAGAAAAATTGGGTTACAATTAAAAGTTCATAATAGTAATTTGTGTGTGTGTGTACTTGTTTTTGTTCTATGGATTGAAATTATGAACTATGTGCATGTGTATAACAAACACATAACTTCATATAACCCTTTGCCTTCTTTTCTCAATGTTTTCCCTTTCAGAAAATTTCCTCTGAAGTCTTCTGAAGGAAACCAACAGCTGGTGATTCTAGGAGGCAGCTGCTGCCAACCAAACTACATTTAGAGGAGTATCTGCATTGTTGATAATCTTCCCCTACATTCACCAGGGTTTCTGTCCTTACAGTCCCCATTCCTATCACATTCAGATGCTAAGATGGCCAAGCTTGTGGTGTTCTTGGGTGTGCTTTATACCTTGGGGAAAGAAGATGTGGCAACTATATCTCAACCACCCCACCCCCCGCAAAAAAAGAGCAAAGATTGCTGTTGGCACTGAGAAGAAAGATTGCTATGTTTGCTGCAAATGTGTGTGTTTCTGCCCAGAGTAGAGGGGAAATGAAGGGAATGAAAAGAGAATAAGTTGTGCCTACTATGTGCCAGGCACTGCACTGAATGCTTTTTACAATTATTATCTCATTTGAACCTCACAACAATTCTGTGAGGTCGGAGCTTTTATTATCCTCATTTTACAGTTGAGGAAAATCAAGCAAACAGGGGTTAAGTGACTTCCCCAAGGTCACACAGCTATTAAATGTCTGAGGCCACATTTGAATTTAAGTATTCCTGTCTCTAGGCCTCATGCTATATGAAAGTATGAAAAGAAAAGAAGCAAAGATAACAAAAATGAAATCTCTCCAGTACTTTTTCCTTGCCTGAAGGATGAACTGCTTGAAGTACTGACCTCCCTGACTGTTTCAATAAGGTCAAGAAACTCACTGTCACAAGTGCAATTATGATTAATGATGCTCCTGCTGGTGACAAAAATCTAAGCCTAGTCTCTGGAGTGCAGCAGGACTCAGTAGCCTCTTAGCATCTTGACTCATTGCTCCGGCGAGATATCTATTTGCTGCTTCTCCAGGCTTAGTTTCAACAAGACATCCTCCTGATTCTTTGCAGAGACATCATATCATAAGAAGACAGAGAGGCCAGTACAAAGAATGACTGCTAAGAAGGATAAAACATTAAATTAATTTTTTAAAAAAATCTTTTGTACCAAACAGGGAAATGCAGCATAATGAATAATTAAACAATTAATAATGTAATCCTCTTAAAAGCATAGAACCACTATGCAAGAAGATTAAGTGTTTAACAGTTTCTAGTATAATGCAAATGGTAAGGATGAGCCTTTCTTTTCTGCTTTTTGGAGTAATAGAATTGAAAACACATTTCCGGTTTTTAATTAAATGCTATTAAAAATTTCAGTAATGAGCCTACAACAGCGCCAGTGTAATATGGAAGGATTATCAAATAAAAAGGTAAGCCCATAATATGAAGAGCCTTCTGCTGGTGTTTATTTTTCTCTTTTTTAAATAAAGGGGAAAAATCATTCTGCTTAAAAGGGCGAGGACTCTTTCTAAATTCCTTAGTGCATATCACCAAATGCTAAGGTGAAGAACTAACTGTGATAAAGTAAAAACTAGGCTAATGGATTTGCCTATCAATTTTGATAATGAAATAACAAAAACAGGGGAAAAACCTGCAAAAACAAGGGGAAAGATCACAAAGGACCAAAAAAATGGTATTAGCAATCGAGACTAGAACACTTTATGTGTTAAAGCAATGAAGATTTATTTAATTTTAATCCAACATATGTGTTTCTATTAGTTTTTCACTAATATATCATAAAACTGTACTTCTATTACATTAGTGCCTTCTTTCAATGGCTATTCATAGTCATACTATTACATCATTTTAATAGCTGGCATGACAAAATCTGGGTTTTGTTTTCTTTGGGTTCATATTAGGCTATTAAATGAAATAACTTTTGGTTGTGGTCAAAAATGGTATATCCCCTTTAAAGTATCAAGTTATTCATCCCTTAGATGTAAAAGTTGACATCATAAGCAAATTTGAGGCACAAAGAAGAAATTATTTTTAGATCTATGGATAAGGAAAGCAGTTGTGATCAAAAAAAGAGGAGCACAAAATATAAAATAACAATTTAGATTATAGAAAATTAAAAGATCTTTGCACAAACAAACTTAATGCAGTTAAAATTAGAAGAAAGACAGGTAACTGGGTAAAATGTAGTAAGCTCTTTTGACAAAGATCTCATTTATACATACACACATCTATATATATTTGAATATACATATATAATACATTAATATATGTATGTACATGCAACAGATACAAATATATTAGACTAGGAAACATTCTCCCAAAGATAAATGATTAAAGGCTATGAACAGGTAGTTTTTAAAAGAAGAAATTTGATCTATTAACAATCATAAAAAAGTTTCTAAATCACTAACAATTAGAGAAATACAAATTAAATAAACTCTGAAGTTGTACTTCAAACCCATCATATTGATAAAAATGGCAAAAGAGGAAAATGATAAATGTTGGAGGGCTGCACAAATTGATCCAGCCATTCTGGAAAGGAATTAAGAACTATGCCACCCAAATTACAAAATTCTGCATACCCTTTGACCCAACTATACCTCTACTGTCCTTGTACATTGAAAAGTTCAAAGAAGGAGGAAAAGATCCATATATACAAAAATATATATTATAATGGTTCTTTTAATCATAGACCAAAGCTGGAAACCAATAGAGGGAATAGCTAGACAAATTATGATATACAAATGTAATGGAATATTATTTTCTATAACAAATGGCAAAATGCATAGAAATTGGTAAGAGTTTTATGAGCTGGTGAATAGTTAAGTGAGTAGAACTAGTAGAATAGTTTATTTGACAAAAATCTTATGAAGAAAAAAAAACTGAAAGACTTTAGAATTCTGATCAGTATAATGATAAACAATTCTAGAAAATTGAAGAAGAAACAATCCCTTTCTCCTTCCACAAAGATGATGGACTAAAAATGCAAAATGAGACAGATACTTTTTATGCATTGTCAATGTGGAAATTTGTTTTGCTGAATTATGCATATTTGTTATTCATTTTATTTTCAGTATTTTTATGGGAGGGAGAGGGAAGGAGAAGTAATAAAGGTTTGTAAAATAAATAAATAGAAGAATGGATGGATAAATACAAAATAAGCCAAATGGCAGAGTAGAAGGAAGCAGCATAAGTTAGCTCATCTCTGCTACCACACCTAAACCAGAGTTTCTCTGATCTGAATTCCCATAAAACAAGAGATTAAAAGATTAGCCACAATATCAAACAGAATGACTTCTGATGAGATGCCCAAAAAAGCCACAGAGTCAATTATTCATGATAGTATGAGGATGGTTGCAAACTAAAAGAGTTCAGAAACGATTAGATCCCCAAGGAAGAGCAAACTCTGACTCAGCCATGGTGCAAAGAAAATGCTTCCTCTACCCCCTTCACCTCTCAAAGAAATGACCTCAACTAAGTTTAATCAGGGATAATGGGAGACCTTGAATTCCAGAGCACCTCTGACTCTAGGAAAAGGAAAAAAAACCCAAGGTAAAGGAAAGGTCCTCACCCAAATTACTAGTATTAAAAATTAAAATGAAAAATTCACAATAAATGAAGATGCAGTAACCAGTCTTCTTGGAAAGTATTTTACCTAACTAAATGTCAACAAAACCAACAATTTAAATGAAATAGATGGATATTTATCAGAATGTAAATCACCTAGAATAGTAGAACAAGAAATAGAGAGTATATAGTCAATACGATACCCACAGCAGCTGCTATGAATACACCAGCATATTTACAGGTTTGAATCACAAAACATAGCAGACTCTGTTCCTCAAAGATGAAACCAAGATATTTATTAAAACACCAAAAAGCCAAATCCGCCATAGTAACAAAGAAGTCTATACACATTACCAATGCAGGGAGCACTGCCATCCCCAAGCCTTCCCTCTGTTAGGCCTCCCCACACATAAGCTCCCTTTAGGCAAAATCACTCCCTCTCTCATTCATGTTAGCTGTTCTCTCGCTCGCTCTCTCTCTCTCTCTCTCTCTCTCTCTCTCTCTCTCTCTCTCTCTCTCTCCCACCTGTGCCTCACTCCCACTTCCTGCTCCACCCCTTTCTGCTCCACCCATTCAGCAAGCTCCTCCCACCACAGTCTCCATGTGACTCAAGCTCAAAGCAGGTCACACAGGTCTATTAATGGATGGGAAAGATCTTCCCATTCCATTACCAGTAGAGAGATTTTTAAAAGCCCATGCACAAAAAATAAATTGAAGAAGTATAAATAAACTTCAGGGGGAGGGGAAGCCCAGGAAATAGAGACTACATGAATTCTCTAGTGAATTCTAACAAACAATCAAAGAACAACTCATTCCAATATTATAAAAACTGTTCACAACAATAGCAAAAGAATAGATTTTACCAAATTCCTTCTATGTATAAATACAGTCTTGATGCCAAAACCAAGGAGAGTTAAACCAGAGAAAGAAAACTATACACCAATATCCCTAATCAACATAAATACAAAGATAAATGAGTAAAATATTAGCAAACAGCCAATAGCAACATATCCAAAAAATTACACTATTACTAAGTTTGATCTATACAAGCAATCCAAAGTTGATTCAATATTGGGAAAACTATAAATCTAATTGACCACATTAATAACAAGAACAACAAAAATTATGATCATATCAATAAATATAAAAAATCTTTTGAGAAAAATATTTGCTTCTGCTTAAAACAAAAACATGGAATGAAATGGAGTAGTATACATAAAACAACCAAGAGCCAGCATTTTATATAGAATAAGAATAAACTATACTCTTATTAATAAGATCAAAGATGAAGCAAGGATATCCATTGTTGCTACTTATATTTGACATATTGGTTTAAAAATGCTAGCTATAGCAGTAAGATAATTTAAAAAAAAGCTTGATAGAATAAGCATAGATAAAAAAATAAAAGTATTGCTTCTTACAGATAAAAAATTAATTGAAAGAGTAACTTCAGCAAAACTGTGGAACATAAAATAAAACTAATCAACAGCATTTCTTCATAATAACAATGAATTCCCACAAGAAGAGATAGAGAAATGGAGGGAAATTCAATTTGAAATAATTGTAGAATGGATAAAATACTTGAGCATCCACATACCAACACATAAGAAACATATGAATACAAGTATAAAACACTGCTAATGAAAATAAACAAAACTAATAATTGTAGAAATATTAATTACTCATAGATAAACCAAGCTGGTATAATAAAAATGATAATACTATAACATATTATGTACATAATATGATATATATAATACTTTATACTATATACATTATATGCTATATACATTATATACTATATACATTTGCTTATTTAGCATCAAGTCAAATTGCAAAAGGACTAATTTATAGAATTAGAAAAATAATAATGAACTTCATATGGAGATACAAAACATCAAGGATACCAAAGGAAAATATGAAAAATTAAGTGAGAAGAAAGGGATCCTGGAAGCACAAAATCTCAAGTAAAATCTAAAAAAATCAGTAATTCTCAAAAACTGCTGAGAAAATTGAACAGCAGTCTGGCAGAAAATTAGGTTTATACCATTATCTCACACTATACTAAAATAAGGGACTTAGTACAAAACCTCTATCTTAATACATGGATACATGATATTAAAGGTCACATAAGAAACAGATTAGAGAAACAGGGGAAAACTAACTTTCAGATTTGTGGTTGTGAGAAGAATCTATGACCAAATAAAAGAAAAGCTCTTTGAAGCAATTTGTCTGATAAACATCTCATTTCTAAGGTATATAAGAAATTTACAACAATTTTTACAACAGTTACAAGAATTTTTTACAAGAGCCAATCCCCAGTTGATAAAAAACCAAAGAATATGTAAAACAAAGAATATAAGGCTATTCTCAATGAAAAAAAGCTATTTACAACTGTATGAAAAAATTCTGCAAATCACTAAATATTAGAAAAGTGAAAATTAAAGAAACTGAGATCCTACCTCACACTTATCAAATTGGAAAAACCAACCAAAAAAGAAAGAAAGAAAGAAAAGAAAAAAAAAAGAGGGGGAAATGACAAATACTTGAGAGCCTGTGGGAAAACAGATACATTGATATACTGTTGGTGAAACTGTAAATTGGTCTAGCCATTTGGAATTATGCCAAAAAATTTACTAAACTGTGCTTGGTATGTGGCCCATCAACACCATTACTAAGCCCAAAGAGACCAAAAAAGGAGGAAAAGTTGTATATGTTCTATAAGTACAAAAATGTACATATCAACTCTTTTTGCAGTGACAAAGAACTAGAAATGAAGTGGGTTCTCATTGATTGAGGAATGACAATTTTTGATATATAAACAAAATGGAGTGTTATTTTGCTTTAAGAAATGAAGAGATATTTTCAAAGATGTCGGCAAAAATTTGTTTGAATTGATACACATTGAAGTGAGCAGAATCAGGAAAGCACAGTTATCTTTACCACATTGCAACTTTCCCCATAGCCATTTCAATATGTCATGGGTCAGCATAAGAAATTAAATGGAAATTTTGGGGGAGTTTTGCAAAAGCCACAAGGCGAAGGCCAGCAGATGACACAGAAAAATTTAGAAAGTCAGAAATGAATAAAATACATGTATAGCATTGTATATCAACATATTTTATCTTTTAATACTGTGATAATTCAGACTTCTCTGGTATGAAAGGAGAGCCAAAAAACTTTAGAAGGATTTTGCAAATTGTGGGGGCATCATACCCCAATCCCTGCAATGTGGAATGGATAACTGTTATTTATACTGTAACATCAATTTTGTAAAAACTAAAACCATTTTGAAAGACTTAGGAACATGATCATTGAAATATTTTATTATGATTTCAGAAGATGGATGAAGAAAAATGCTGCCACATTATAACAGAGTGATGATGGATTAATATGCTGAATGAGAAACACTTTTTTGTGCATGGCAACTATGGGGAAACGATTTGTTTGACTATGCTTATATGATACAGGGGTTCTATACTCCCTCCATCCTTTCTTTGTTTTATTCACTGGGTGGGGAGAATGAAGGAGAAAACTAAATGTCTGATAGCTGAAAAAAATAAATACCTTAACAAAAATAAACATTTTTTTAAAATGAATGTCACCGAGAGAACTCTTGGCCCATAGATGCCTAAGACAACTGAGAAGGTTAGCAAAAAAGATCTGCTGCATCTGGATGAGAGTGGAGCACAGTCCAGTACAGGGCATGCCAGCCCCTGGCCCAGCAAACTAAGAGCAGGCCTTGGGAAGCCACTGAACCAGTTGTGGCAGTAAATATTTCTAGAGCTCTCAGCCCACAAATAGTAAGAAGGTCAAACAACTGGTTGGAAGGATATTACAAGGGTGTCTTTGCTAGACTGAGACAGGACTCTGCTGTTTTGTCCATACTCAGATCTGAGTAGCAGTCCCGGGTGGCAGTTCCAGGGCAACAAGGAGTACTAGCACAATAGAATCTGTGAAGTGAAGTGAAGCAGAGACCATTTCTACAATTCCAGGGCAGAAAAGAGTGCTTGTAGTCACTCACAGACCAGAGTACAGGCCAGGAGAGCAGTAAACACTTGTCCTTAGATCACATGACCTTGGAAGAACTGAAAATGTACAAGTCCCTTGAATTATCTCTGAAAACAGTTACACAAAACCCCTGAAGTTAGGGACAGTATTCCTTCCACCCTGGAAGTAGAGCTGTACTTTAACAAAGAGTTAAAATCAAGTAATAGGCTTAGAAAATGAGCAAAGATAAAAAAAAAATTCTGACCATAGAAAGTTACAGTGAAAAAAAGCAAGATCAAAACACATACTCAGAAGAAAACAACAAAGTCAAAGCTGCTACATCCAAAGCCTCCAAGAAAAATAGGAATTGGTCTCAGGACATGGAAGAGCTCAAAAAGGGTTTTGAAAATCAAGTAACAGAGGTAGAGGAAAAATTGGGAAGAGAAATGAGAGTGATGCAAGAAAATCATGAAAAATGAGTCATAAGTTTAACACCTTTAAAAGCAGACTGGGCCAAATGGTAAAAGTGGTACAAAAAGCCAATGAGGAGAAGAATGCCTTGAAAAGCAAAATTGTCCAAATGGAAAAAGAGGCACAAAAATTCAATTCAATTGAGTGTGTATGTTACAAATTGATGTTACAGTACAAATAACAGTTATCCCTTCCACATTGCAGGGATTAGGGGCATGATGCCCCCACAATTTGCAAAATCCTTGTAAACTTGGCAATTTTGTAAAAAATAAACCAATTGAGTATAGGAATCTATCTTACCCTACAGGAAAGTAGGAAGGGAAAGGCATAAGAGAAGAGGGAGTAAGATAGAAGAGATGGCAGGCTGAAAGGAGAGAGAGAATAGAATAAATAGGAGGGGTGCAAATAGGATGGAGGGAAATATAGTTAACAACAGTAGCTGTAAAAAAA
This sequence comes from Phalanger gymnotis, assembly GCA_028646595.1. Taxonomy (NCBI): domain Eukaryota; kingdom Metazoa; phylum Chordata; class Mammalia; order Diprotodontia; family Phalangeridae; genus Phalanger; species Phalanger gymnotis. The sequence goes on from CM053626.1 coordinate 77,799,249, forward strand.
AATTTTGAAGCAAGTTTCTCTTGATAAAGGTCTCATTTATCAAATATATAGAGAACTGAGTCAAATTTATAAAAATAAGAGCCATTCCCCAACTGATAATGATCAAAATATATGAACAGTTTTCAGATAAAGTAATCAAAGCTATCTATGGCCATATAACTCAGTACTGATTGGACAAATGCAAATAAAAACGATTCTGAGGTACTACTTCATACCTATTAGATTGGCTAATAGGACAGAAAAGGAAAATGCCAAGATGTGGAGGGGATGTGGGGAAAATGAGACATTAATGCACTGTTGGTAGAGTTGTGAACTGATTCAACCATTCTGTAGAGCAATTTGAAATTATGCCCAAAGGGCTATAAAATCATGCATACGCTTTGACCTAGCAATACCACTACTAGGTCTATATCTCAAAAGAGATTTTTTAAAAAAGGAAAAGACCTATATGTACAAAAACATCTATTGCAGCTCTTTTCTGGTGGCAAAGAATTGGACATTGAGGGGATGTCCATCAATCGGGAAATGGCTGAACAAATTGTGTTATGTGATTGTGATGGAATACTATCATGCTATAAGAAATGATGAGGAAGATGCTCTCAGAAATCCTGGAAAGACTGGGAAGACTTACATGAGCTGATGCAAAGTGAATTGTACTGTGTACAAAGTAACAGCAATATTGTAAGATGATCAGCTGTAAATAAATTAGCTCTTCTCAGCAATACAATGATTGATCCAAGACAACTCTGAGGGACTTATGATGAAAGAACTGATAGTGTCTGATTACACATTGAAATATATTCTTTTTTTACTTTATTTTTGAGAGGTTTTATTCATGTATGTTTTCTTTCCCAACATGACTGTTACAGAAATGTTTTGCAAGACTACACATGTATAACCTATATCGAACTTCTTGCTTCCTCAATGGCCAGGGGGAGAGGGGTAGAGCAGTGGGGTGGGGGGACAAGAATGGAGGAAGGGAGAGAATTTGGAGTTCAAAGTTTTAAAAACAAATGTTAAAAATTGTGTTTACATATAACTAGGTAAATATAAAATACTAAATAAATTTAAACCAAAAAAAAAATGTCACTGAACCATTTTTTCAGCAAAAATCCGAGGGAGCTAATGGCAAGCATATTTGTCAGACTAGTTGTACAAGTTTCTAAGGTAGATGAGCAATGCAAAAGCACAGACGCTATTTGTTTCAGAGAGTTTTACTTTAGAAAGAGGCTATTTCAGATCATATAAAAAGGGGGCAGTTGTTTACTTGACAAATGAAGGTAAAAGTAGAATATGTTCGTTTGGGAATAATTCAACAGGTAGTCTTCAAGTAGAGGCCAAGGCAAACATTTATCATAGATATTGTCTGAAGTCCCTCCACCTAAGAAACACAATGATTCTGATTTGAAAGTAATATTATCATTCTATGTAATGCTTAGACAGTGATCACTTAAAAAAATGGAGAACATAAAAAAGAAGTATAGTTAAATAATATGATATATAGGTACTAATTTTAGGTACTTAGTTTCTTTAGTTTGTTTAATTTAGCATTTGTAATTTATCTATTGTTAGTGTATGTATATATGTATATACTTATATGTATGTATGTACATATATACATATATACATGACATAAAGCAAAGGACTCCAAGAAAGATTGTATCAGCATGTATATATAGGTGTGTGTATAGATATGTATATATAGTACATATGTCTATATATATATATAGTGTATATGTCTGCACATGTGTGTTTACACATACATAAACCTATATAAAACAAAAGACAAAGGATTCCAAGAAAAAAGTTATACCAGTATGTATATGTATATAAATATACATACAAACATATATGTATATATTTTGTATATAAACATATAATATTAAATATTTACAATAAATTAAATAATATATACTTTATTGTTTAAGTAGTATATAATATTATATTACATATGTACACATGCTAGCACCCACATATGCATGCTGGCATAGCCTTTTTCTTGGAGTCCTTCGTCTTAAATATTTTTACAAAAAAGTATTTAATATGGAACACAACAAATCACCTGGTGCCAAAAGAGCTCAAATCTACTTGAAAATTGCCTCAAATTCTCAAGGGACTCGAGAATCATAGGTGAGGTTGATCAGTAACTTTATTCACAAATAAAAAAATATTAAGGCATAAAAAGGAGAAGTTACTTGATTAGGATTTTGTAGGAAATCTAGGGCAACGTGGGTTTTTTTTTTCATCTTAATTTTATAGAATCAAAATTAGAACTTTGAAGATAAAAGGGCCCTTAAAATCATAGAGCTTGAAAAAATCCTCAGAAATGATTTCCTTATTTTATAGTTGAGGAAACTGAGACTCAGAGAAGTGATATGATTTTCCAGAGTCACAGAGGTAGTATATTTCTGAGATGGGAGTCAAACCCAATTCTTCCTAAATCACACTATGTCTTAGCTTGCTGAGGAGTAGAGTCTCTTTAAAAGTGTTGGATGTTTTGAAAGGAGGCAATCAATACTTAGGTTTTTTTCTACGTGTAACCAAAATATCTAGTCAGCTGAAGCAATTTAAGAACTTATTTTCTGTTATATATAGGGGTGGTTTAGATACATAAGCAATCAAGATTATGATTTTAAAATAAGGAACCAAGAGAAATTTCATTTAAAATGACTGTGGACAATGTAAAACGCTTAGAAGTCTACCTGCCAAGACAAACCCAGCAACTTATGAACACAACTACAAAACACTTCTCACACAAATAAAGTCAGACCTAAACACCTGAAAAAATATTAATTCCTTATGGGTAGGCTGAGCCAATATAATAAAAATGACAATTCTACCTAAAATCACTTACTTATTCAATGCCACACCAACAATTAATTTTGGAAGAATTAATTTATAGTAGAATGGACTAGATACACAATACACAGTAGCAAATGACAATAGTAATCTAGTGTTTGATAAACTCAAAAATCTAAGTTTTTAGGACAAAACCACCATTTGACAAAACTTGCTGGGAAAATAAAAAAAAACAGAAAGAAAAAAAACTGGAATAAACTACAAAACTAGTTTGGCAGAAACTAGGCATAGACCAATATCTTATACCATATACAAATACAAGGTCACAATGGGTACATGATTTAGATATAAATGATGATCTCATAAGCAAATTAGGAGAGCATAGAAAAAAATTACCTCTCAGATCTGTGGATGAAGGAAGAGTTTATGACCTAACAAAGAGACAGAGAGGATCATGAGAAGTAAAATGGATAATTTGATTACATGAAATTAAAAAAGTTTTGTACAAACAAAATCAGCACAGACAAGATTAGAAGGAAAGTTAAGAAACTAGGACAGTAGGAATATTTATAGCAAATTTATCTAATAAAGGTCTAATTTCTCTAATATATAGGAAACTGAGTCAAATTTGTAAAAATAAGTGCCATTTCCCAATTGATAAATGGTCGAAGGATATGAATAAGCACTTTGCAGAAGGAGAAATCAAAGCTATCAATAGTCACATGAAAAATTGCTTTCAACCATTTTTGACTAGAGTAACACAAATTAAAACTCTGAGGTTCCACTTCATTCCTATCAGATTGGCTAACATGACAGAAAAGGAAAATGACAAATTCTGGAGAAAATTTAGAGGGAAAAAGGACACTAATTCACTGCTGGTGGAGTTGTGAACTGGTCCAATTATTTTGCAGAATAATTTGGAACTATGCTCAAAGGGGCAATAAAACCATGCCTTTGACCCAATGATAATACCACTAGATCTACGTCCCAAAGAGATCAAAGAAAAAGGCAAACGACCTATTTGTACAGGTCTTTTTGTGGTGGCAAAGAATTGGAAATTGAGGGAATGCCCATCAATTTGGGAAGGCTGAACAAGTTATGGTATATGATTTGATGCAATACTACTGTGCTTTAAGAAATGACAAGCAGGATGGTTTCAGGAAAACCTGGGAAAACTTACAGGAACTGATACAAAATGAAGTGAGCTGAACCAGGAGAACATTGTACAAAGTAACAGCAATATTTTAAGAATAATCAACTGTGAAAGACCTAGCTACTCTAATTAGTAATCCAAGACAATTCCAGAGGACTCACAATAAAAAATGCTAGAAACATCCAGAGAGAATTTGTGAACTCTGAGTACAGATTGAAGCGTGCTTTTTCATTTTATTTTTCATACATTATTTTTTGCAACATGGCTAATATGGAAATCTGCTTTGCATGACTTCTCATGTATAATTTATATCATCTTGCTCGCCCATTCAATGAATGTGGGAGAAGTTGGAAAAAGGGAGAGAATTTGGAACACAAAATTTTAAAAGATAAATGGTTAAAGTAAAATTAATAAAAAATAAAGTATGGAGTCACTGGATGTTTAGTAATCCCCTGCACTTAAATAGTGCTTTACTTTCACATACTTTCCATGAGTATCTATCACATCATTTTGAGTAAATTCAACATATAGAATTCTTAAACATTTAAAATTAAGAGAGTAAAATATCTATGCTTCATGCATCCAAAATACTGAACTTAATTTTCATGTGGACATTATCATGTATTACAATACCATATTGGTTATAAAAAAAGGTTTACATAACTTAACACATCAATCTCCTAAAGGAACATTGAGCAAGCAATAATGAAATCCCACTCAAAAAAAATGGATGAGGGGAATAATATCCCAAACAAGTTTACAAATGAATTATATTAAATATTTAATGAACAATTAAACCTTCTGCTATATTAACTATTCACAAAAATACACTAAGAAGATACCTTATTGGAGAAGATTCTGGGAAGATGGCAGAGTAGGTCAGAAAATTTCAAGCTCTCAAGATTTTCCTCCACAAAAGAGATAAAATAGCACCTCTGGGTGACCATAGAGCCATGAAGACAAATAAGAGTAGGGGCAGAATGGGAGTTTTCTTGGGATAATCAGAGAAGACCTGAAGAAAAATCCCAGGACTAGATTTCCTCCCTTTGAAGAATAAGCACGAGCTGTAGCAGCGAGTATGGCGTGTACAGCTGCGGCAGCGACACGACTTCGACCCGGCCTATGGGGCATCCGAACCATGCGGGCCCAGGGCTACAATTTGGACTACCCCCGCCAGTTCAGCAGCAACCCTGTTGACGAAGTCGGCGGCGGTGCCCATGCCATTTGAGACGCTGGTGGGGCTTTCGGCCAGAGGGAGAAGGCCGAGGAGGACCGATACTTTCGAGAGAAGAGCCTAGAGCAACTGGCTTCCCTGAGGAAACACCATCAGGAAGAAATTACGCACCATGAGAAGGAGATACAACGCCTGCAGAAAGAGATTGAGCATCATAAGAACAAGATTAAAAAGCTGAAACAAGATCACGATTAAGCTGATTTTCTTCTTGTTCAGTGATCAGCCTTAATCTATATCTGGAATCATTGTCCACTGATGCGACATACTCTCTAGCTTGATATACTTTTTGCTGTGTATTGCAACCAAATGGTAATAAACCGTGGTCACTGAAAAAAAAAAAAAGAATAAGCGCCTCCAGGCTAGGGTTCACTTTAACAAGAGAAGTCAAGTTTGTTGGGTTAGTTGTTTTGAGAGGCTTCCTTGGGCCCAACCACAGGAACTGTTACCTCCAGGACAGTGACAAGACTCAGATGTTGTAATGGTAATTAAGGTGGGACTTTTTTTTTTTACTGTTTTCTCATTTGGAGCATTGAGGTAATCAAGTGTCTTTGACGAGACTGGCCTTTGTTTCGTTGATTAATCAGGAGTCTTTGATGACCTGCTTAAGAAACAAGAAAGCCTAGTTCACATAGGTTTGAGTCACATGGTTGTGGCGCCCTTTGACCCTGAACAGGGTATACAAACTCAGAGGTTAGCGTTTTGTTTGTGGCTTTCACTCACTGGAAAAGTGTCATGTGAGTTGACCAGACCAGACTCTGGGTAGCCACTGGAGCCCCCCAGCTTTGGAAATCCTGATGTTGGTACTTCTCTTGTAACTATGTATTATGATTTGGTTAGACAGAAATGTTAATCTGTTTATATTGCCTCTGTTTGTAATTTCTGTTTGTATTTGCTCTGAAGTTCAGGGTGCTGGTTTTTTCCCCCTGAACTAAATGAATGATATATGTATGTTTAATTGAACCCCTTAAAGTTGCTTTCCTTAGAAAAGCAGATCAAAGAATCTGTGCTAGCAGCCTTCCTGTGTGCTGGTGTTGTTGGTCTTACATAGCCATAGTAGCAGCAAGCAGCATTGTAATTACAGGTGTCTGAGCCAGGGAAAATCAAAGGAAACTCTGCTGACAAGGAATGCTAGGCCCAGCTGTGCTGCTACAGTGGGGGTGAGAAGGAACCAACATACACTTGATGAGTGCAGAAGCAATGGGGCTAGGACTCCACTGACTATGGGCACTTACAGGAGGCTGGAGGTCTTGGTTCAAAGTCAGAGGGGAGAACTGAAGAGGATAAGAAGCCATAGGCACCATCCCACCCCTGCCCCAGGACTAGAGGTGATTATAAAAATTAAATTGTTACCAACAAAATGCACAGGCAAAAGAGAAAGAATCCAACCATAAAGAGCTACTACGGGAATAGAGAAGACAGGTGTTCATCTTCAGAGGAGGATACCGAAGTAAAGGAATCCTCTTCTACTCCAAAGAGTAATGTCAGATGGTCACCTGCCCAAAAAGAATTCATTGAAGGACTTAAAAAAGACTTGAGAAATCAAATGAGAGAGATAGAGGAAAAATTGAAAAGTAAGAATAATACAAGAAAAACAAGAAGATTATGACAAGAAAGACAACCAATTAGAAAAGGAGATCCAGAAACTTAAGAAAGAAAATGACTCCTTGAAAATCAGAATTGGGCAAGGGAGAAGCCAGTGAAGTTATAAGAAATGAAGAAATAAAATTATATATATACATATATATATATATACATAAAGAATGGAAAAAGAGAAGACAGTGTGAAACATCTCATAAGAAAAAACAATGGATCTAGAGAACAGATCAAGAAGAGAATATGTAAGAATAATTGGACTACCTGAAAGTTCTGATCAAAAAAAAATCTTGATACAATGATACAAGAAAAAAATTAAAGAAAATTGTCCTGAAGCATTATAACAAAAGGGGAATGTAGAAATAGAAAAAATCCACCAATCACCACTTGAAAGAGATCCTATGAGGAAAACTCACAAAAAATATTATAGTTAAATTCTGAAACCCCCAGATCAAGGACAAAATATTATGAGCAACAAGAAAAAAACAACTTACATATGATGATACCACAATTAGAATTATGCAAGAACTAGCTTTGATAACGCTAAAATATTGCAAGTCTTGAAACATCATATATTAAAAACCAAAAGAACTGGTTCTCCAGCTGAAAATATACTCAGCAAAGCTAAGCATAATTCTGAATGAAAAAAATGGACATTTGATTAACTTCAAATTTTCAGGATTCTGTTAAAAAAAAAAACTTCTGAAGTCAATAGAAGATTTGACATATAAAAGCCAAGAGAAATATAAGTTACATACCAATGGCCAATTGCAAGAGACTAAATAAGGTTAGAATAGCTACCTTTTATGTATGGAAAATGTAAAACTATGTCTAAGATTATTACTAATAATTAGGTAGCTTATAAGAAAGATTGGGGTAGACCTGAGTATGATATGACTTCAAAAAGTTAAACCATTCAAGAACAGCTAAAAGAGTAATTATCTTATACAAATAAGGTTTTAAAAAAAGGAAGAACTGATACAGTGGAATTAGATGGGGGAGGGGGACTAGTTATGGAAACCTACTTTCATCAGGAATGGGTTTAAGAGGGGAAAATACATATACATCAAAAAGAGTATAAAAGTCTTCCAAATTTAGAAAGAAATAAACTCTAATGGGATAGGGAAGGGGGAGAGGATAAGGAGGGACCTTTGGAGGAGAGCATTATAAGTTAAATGGGGGAATGTAGAATTGTCTTTAGATTTAGGGGAATGGGAGCATAAGGGAGGGAGTTTTAGAGGGGAGGACAGAATAGGTCAAAGAGGTGTATAAAAGGGTGTTTAGATTGAGGGGAATGGGAGGATGATGGAGGGATTGCTAGAATGGGGGTAGGTTAAGTCATAGAAGGGCAAGGTAGCAGGTAGAAGTAAAGTAGAGGAGTCAGGAGAGAGGAGAAAAGAGATATGCACAAACATAAAAACAAGATTAGGAGTAGAATGTGTGTGTGTGTGTGTGTGTATCAATACCTATATATAAATATATCCATGCTCAATTGTAGCCTTGGGGTGGTGGGTAGGGGGAAAAAAGGATAAAGTAAAAAGTGTACAGCAGAGAACAAAAGAAAACCTACAAGGAAACAAAAAAAAGATGAACAGCTTTCAACATAACACACAATATTTAATATATAGGCTTTCTTGAAATGATAAGTTGTTGCTATATTCTGAATCCTCACTTATGTGCTGCTGTGCACATGACATTTTTTTCTTTTTTTCTTTTATATTTAAGTTTATAATGTTTCTTTTTCTTATTATGTATTTGTTTTCATATTTGCCTGAAATAAAAATGTGGAAAAAGAAGGTACCTTATCAAAGACATTTCCCTGACTATATATGTGTGTGTGTGTATATATATATATATGGGGGGGGTGTATTATACATATAATACATATATATATAAAACCTTATGTATAATATCTATTGTTGCACCTGAATTATTTAATACAATCAAATTTCAGCCAAACTGTAGTAACTCATTAGTGGTGGGGGAAGTAAGTAAATGTTAAGTCATTTTTTTCCAGGTGGAACTGATAACTTTTTTTCCACATGAAAGGAGGATTATATGAAAAGAAAGATGGAAAAAGTTAAAATGAACTTTATTTAAGGGCTTTTTGTGGGTTCATTTTTTTGTTGGGGATTCTGTTTAGCATGTCTGCATCACTGCACATGTGTGGGTGCATTCATGCATGCAGCAGCTTGAATTGAGTATACGTGACAGTTCAACACACAACATAGTGACAAAGAGTTCTCCAGAGTAGACAAGGAAAGTAGGAATAATGTTAGGTACTAAGACAGTAACATTTTGTGGGGAAAGTGTGCTACTTTCCCTGGGATCCAGCTGACTCTCTCCGTGCCTTAAATCTCGCTCGATGGCTAGCTGAATTACTTTTTTTTTTTAAGATAATGTGGATTCCTCCATCTAGTTCAGCTAAATCTAATTTTATGCTCATTTTACTTTGCTTCAGGAAATTTATTTTTTCTCCCACACTGAATTTTTCCCGAACAATCACCCAACCTAGCAGATACTGACTAACTTGTCAAGAGAGGAAGGGAATTTGTTTCTCTGGAAATTAATCTAATCAGTAGGACATTTATAAGAAGAGCCAATCCAGATTTGTTTGCAACTGAACAATACCTGAAAGGAAGAAATTTTAATCTCATTATAATATGACCTTCCAAAATCCAGAACATAATTCTTTCTGCACTGTTTTTAACTTTTATTATGGTTTGGGGTTATGAATCATCTATGGTTTTCAGAGGGAAACCAGAAAGCTAGGACTTCCCTTAGATAAAACAGGAAGTAAGAGGAAAAGCAATAATAACCTTTAATATTTTGATGAAAATAGCCTCCATAAAACAAGGATAAACAGCATTGCCTTCTCATTTACCCCTGCATAAAATGCAAAACACATCTCAGTGTAAAATAAAGCCTTAGTATCCTTACCGCTAGTATAATCTTGACTAACCATTTTTTATGTCGTTTCTGTAGTTACAGTAAGTCATCTTCAGGAAATCTGACTGAATAAGGTTAGCCCAGCAACTGAAACCACAGAGGCTTTCCTCTCCCTTCTATTCACAAAATCTCTTTCATTAATGTTTGAACATGTTCCTAAGCAGGTCCCAAACAGGATCAGCCTCTAGTCTTTTCAGAATGTCACCAACCCAAAACAGTTTTCTCTTTAACAATCCCCTTCTTTGTAATACATAAACACATTCTTCTGGGGCTCTGTAATTATCCAAAATGAGCTTTAGTGTTGCAAATTACTTTCGCACCCCTATGATTTATCTGTAGTAAACACACTTTATAATATTTATATTCCTATTAGAAGCACCACTAATAACAAATCAGCAGCACATAAACATTTACATGATACTACATGGCCCAATACCTGATGTCCCTATAATAGTTACATTCCTTGTTCTCCCTATCATGTTGGGAAAAGCCAAACCTTGGCATTCTGCCGGGCTCATGGAAAATACCTTTGAAAATGGCTGTTTCATATTTCCTACAGTTTGCTTTAAAAGAAAGGCATTCCTTCATACTTATGAGGCTTGGGTTATTGCAGTTTCACATTATGCATCATTACTCTGAGTAGGTGTCTTATCAGCAGCTCCAGTTGTTGTGAAGAAGATTGGAATTAAGCATTGGAAGCTTTTTATTTATCATACATGCTTTATTCCTACAAGATTTTCAGCATATAAGCTTCTTTGTTCAGTTCAGAATTGGATACATTGCCAAAACATTATAAAATTTACATCTTGCTATACCCCCTCCCCATTTATACCTAATTTGAATTGAAAAGAAAGCACAGTTTTTTAATTAAAGGTCTGTTTGACAACAACCTGTATTGGGCATTTCTGATCAATAGGGCAGGTTTTATAGAAGTATCAATAGAGTCACTTTTTCTGTTTTTAAGTCTGTGGGAACCTGCACTGTCTCTAAGGACTATATTCCAGATAACTGCCTCCTGGCATCAAGCTTTGATGAACAAGAGGAAGGAGAATTTAACCAAAGGTTGCTACTTCTTCCTTTAACCTCACTGATATCAGAGTGGCCTGCACACAGAAAAACTTCAAGAAAAATATTAAAGAAACTTCAATTGAGGTAAAGTTTTTTAAAAATCCTCTTCTTTTTCTATGTATTACCAGTCTATAATGGAAGCATCTTGGCTTGATGGATTGATTGAATGTTGACCATGGGGTCAAAAAAACATGGTTCAAATTCATCTTCTAAAGCTGATTGACATTGGCCAAGCAATTTAAGATCTATGTGCCTCAGGCAATTTACTAGAACTCCTCTACTACCTGGAGTCAAGAAGACCTGAGTTCAAGTATGGCCCAAGGCATTTACTATCTGAGTGACCCTAGGCAAGTCCCCTAGCTGCTCTCTGCCTCAGTTTCTTCATTTGTAAAATGTTGGTAATAATAGCACCTAACTCCCAGCATTTTTGTGAGGATAAAATGAGATATTTGTAAAGTGTTTTATAAACCTTAATGCACTATATAAATGCTCACTAGTGTGATTATATCTATGAAAAAGCAGCTATTATGAGCCTGACACTATGCTCAGTGCTCAAGACAGAGAAAAATTAAACTTTTACTTTCTACAGGGAAAGACAACATGTACAGATCCATTTTAATTTTCATAGGTTTCTTGCAATTGTGAGCCCATCTGTATTGTTATCCAGAATACATCTTCTTGGACAAATGGCAACATGTGGCAGAAGAAATCAAACCACTGCCACCGCCTAAATTACCACTTCTCCTCTCATACCCCAATGTGCTCGACCCAGGAGCCCTGGGATTACCAATGCTCTCAAGATCACCATCTTTATTTCCAGCCACCATTGACATGAGCACCCCTTGAGGACTAGAGGCCCACCTCCCTTGCCACCACTAAAACCAACGATCATTGGTAGTCACAGAATCTATCCCCTAATTCCTAAGCAACGACAACTGTGGATGTTCCAAAAAAGACATTTCCCTGCACCTTGTTCCTTGAAATTGTCAGATGGTTCAACATCAGAAAGGAATATGGATTTATCAGTAGGAATAAAATTAAGGAAGACTAATGACCATCCGCTTTACCTCTGTACCCTAAAGACCTTGAAACACTTTCATCTGCATTACAGATGAAATCTATATACTTTGTTTCTCTTATTAGAAAGGAAACTCCTTAAGTGAAAGGCCTGTCTTCTTTTTATAATCCAGTGCTTAGCATGGGGCATTGTACATAGTAAGTTCTTAATAATTTTTCTTCTTTCATTCATTTGTTTTTATTTCCATTTTACAGATAAAGAAACTGAATCTTGAAAAAGTTAAGTAACTCACATGATCACAAAGCCAGTAAACAGTGGAGGTTGAATTCAAACCTGTATCTCCTGATCACAAACCCAATTTTCTTTCTACCACACCAACTTTGTTATCCATGCAAAATTTCAAGAAATTTCTGACTAAATCATTTTTTCTGTGGTTAGAGCTGACAATTCAGTTGACCTTTCTATCATTTAGCCTTTCTCTGCCACAAAAGAGATGATTTGCAGATTGACTAAATCATTGTTTGAAAGCACTTCCAAGAGGAAATACAAAACAGTAAAATTTTGCTATTTGAATCAATGTGTGTTGGGAGAAGGAAAGACTGTGGACATCAGTGGAAAAATATATAATGCAATAATTTTAACAACATGAAATGTTATACTTTCAGGGAAACTAGGCCAACAAAGCTTTTCCTAGAATGGGGAGAATAATTAATTCTTTAAGTTATAAAAATTAATAATTTTATTTAATTAATAATTAATAAAATATAAAATATTTATTTAATTAAAATAATTAATTTAATGGCTGGTTTAATTTAACTGATGAAATAATGAACTAATTTTCTTAATTAATAAAAATAATTTCTAATTAGTATATCAATTATAAATGCATGCATCTAAATTGCTTGAGAATATTTGAAACCAGTTTGTTCCCTCCAGTACTTTCAATACATTCCTAATTAATGGAGTCTGAATTAATGAGACTTTATCATCTAATTTTACCCTTCCCGAGCCCCAGCTTATTTATTCTGCCAAATTTTGCATTTAATGTTTTTATTGAAAAAGTATAACCTCTGAAGATCTCTCTCCTTCCAGCTTTGGGAGAAGCGAGTTCTCTTTTGATGTATCTGATGCAATGCAATCATTTCAAAAAATGGTGCCTATCCATCAATATTCAGAGAACTACTAACTATAAGACCTGTCAATATTCTTTCTACCATGCACATAAAAAAATAAACCAGGTAAAGTTTAAGTGAGATTTCGAAAATGCACGTGAAACTTCTAAAAACTTCCCCCTAGCTATTAGCAGTAAGTGTCCTTCCACATGCTACAAATGAAAATGTCAAGACACCAAGTTTCTGGGTAATTAGTAATTAATTTATTAACTAGGCTAGCTAATAATCAATAAACTGATGATCATGTCCTCTCTGGATAACCAAAGACCAAAACATGGAGATTCCTGAATGCTTAAATACCTTTAGAAAAGGGGGTGTCCTTGACAGGTAAAAATCAACTCTGATTAGTGAACAATTAGTGAGGCAGGTGGGCTTTCAAAAGAAGAGGTGGGTTAAAAGTCTTCAACTCCTCCTGCTGAGTGCCCGGCTTGATCATGAGACTCAGCCATCTTCAGAAATCTGGACAAAGGAATCCTTCTCTATCCAGACCACTCTGATTGATTTTCTCCTTCATAAGCTAGGTTCCCTTAGATTCTAATAGAGGGCTACAATGACATGGGCTCCATGCTTTAGGGCTGGAATGTACCTAGATTAGATTCTGCTTACACTATAAACAAAAGTAAGGTCCCCTAGTTGGGAGGGTCCACCCAAGATCTTGGAGCTTGTACTCTGAGGATTAGGCCAACCTCATCTTGTCTTCAGAGACTGGCTGAATGACCTACAAGAGATGGTCTCAGAATGAGAAAATAGAAGGGAAAAACCTTAATCCTAATTTAATAATAGGTTATTAATATGATAGAAAAACGATCACTTCTCTCACTCAAATTATTTAATAATACTTATCTATTCATTGCCCTCCCTTTAACTCCCCCCCCCACTCCTTGAGGATAGGGACAGTTTACCATTTTGTCTTTATATTTCCCAGTGTGGAGTATAATGCTTAGCATTAGTAAACACTTACTAAATGTTTGTTGAAATGAATCAAAATCCCAAATAATTGTGGAGCTTCCTAATTGCAAAGAAACAGCTCTGCAAATTGGCACTGAAATGTGTTCTGCAAGCTTCTGTTTAACCCAAGCTGATCCCAAGGGAATTTTTTTTTCTTTTTCCTCCTTTTTAGTCTATTTCTGTTAGAATCCAGCTAGTACAAAGGAAAAGTTCCTCCTTGACTTGGAGGTAATAGTAATTCATGGAGACAATACATGACTTTAAAGAGAGTATTCTATTTGTCAATCAAGAAATATGAGAAATAAGAATAGACATTTTATATGTTATTTGTCATTTTGGGGTTTTCAAAATTATAAACAAATAAAAATTTAACGGAAATAAATGTGAATCAATATACCAGGGGTCAAAAAGTTGGCTTCAGATGTGCAAAACAGTTGGAAGAGACATACCAATGTAATTGGTGATGCCTTTCTTGTTTGAAGAAATTGCACACTGAAAATTGAAGTACATACAGCAAGGTGGAATATAGTAGAGCCCTTGGCTGGCCGTGGCAAAGAAATACACATGCACTATGACAGACGTAGAAAAATGCATGAGGTTCGGAAAAGAGAGAGTAGAGAATGAGCCCTTTGACTTGTGGTTGGGGATGAGATTCAAGAGACTGAAGGAGACTGAGGACTTGGGAGCTGAAAACTTCTAGTGACACAGCTAAGCCCAACCTGCTAACATCAACCAACAGGTGTCAGATCTGGAGGTTGTTGACTTTCCATGAAGGAGAATAGATTAAGTCTCCCCAAAATACACCTTCTCACTGCAAAGAAGCAGATAATTACTCCAACCTTATTATTTCAAGTTTATTCATAATCCCTGACTTAATTAGTACTTCAATGCTTACTTAGTCTAAATAAAAATATAGTTGGTCATAATCTAGAAAAGATCTAGAGAAGGGTGACTAGGGTAATGAGCCCAAATCTGATATTGTCTTCCTCACAGTTTTAGAGGTTCCCCATTTTCCTGTAACATAAATTCTGCTGTTTGGCATTTAAAGCTCTGCAAAAACTGGCTTTCAACCCACAGGTTTCCAAAATGTCTTTCCAGATTGATTATACATTATTCTCTTTCCACATTCTATGTTCCAGCAAAACTGGCAAACTGCAGTCAATCGTTCAGTCATTACTTTAATCAATCCTTCAATAAGCATTCACTAAGTGCTCACTATTTGCTCTTCTTCCACGTCTATGCTTTGCACAGGCTGTGACAGATGCCTGAACATGCACTCTTTCTTCCTATATACTTTTTAGAATCTCTAGGCTCAACCCAAGTGCTACCTCGTCCAACTGCATGCCTGATTTCCACTCTCTCCCAGTTGTTAGTGCACTCCCCCATACAAAATTGGTCTATTGCTCCTTGTGTACCTGTCTGTGAAGGTGAATTTAAATTCAACCTGCAATTTCATTAGCATAGAACAGCTCACTGGGAGAGAATTCCTTCTGCTCATGCCCATCATCACTTGTTCTGCAACTTGTATTCTTCAAAAGTTGAAGCATGTATAAATGTATGGTTCATGTACATATGTTCCATATGTATAATTTATGTATATATGTACATATTGCTCTCTCTAGTAGACTGTAAGCATGTTGAGGGCAAGAACTACTCCATTTTTGCCTTTTTAGTCCTAATACTTAATAATAATAGATGGAAGGAAAGGAAAGAAGAGGGGAGGGGAGGACAGGAAAGGGGAGGGAGGGGAGGGGAAGAGAGGGGAGGGGAGGAGAGGAGAGAAGAGGGGAGGGGAGGGGAGGAAGAAAGGGAGGGAAGGATGGAGGAAGATAAGGAGGGAGGAAGGAAGGATCTATCACTTAGACACTCAACAGAACAATAAAAAAAAACAAGCCTTGATTTAAAGCATTTGCTAAATTCCTAGTAGTAAATGTTCACACTGAAAATTAAACAGTAGGCTCTAATGAGCCAATTTGAGCTGACTCAAGCACATCCTTGATAGGGAAAGAAATCAGCCTGGATATAAGAACAACCAAATTCAATACTATATGAACAACAAACTTGTTTTGCATCTGCAAACCCATTCTTCTTGCAGTAATAGTTAATGTTTATATAGTGCTTTAAGGATTACGAAGTTTTTTGCATAAATTATTTCGTTTGTTCCTCCCAATAACCATGGAAGCTAAATACTATTTTTATCCTCATTTTACAAATGAAGAAGTGACTGGCCCAGGATCACTCAAGTAATAAGTATCCGAGTCAATATTTAAACTCAACTATCCAACAATGCATATCATATGTATACATACATATACACATATGCATACAGATCTGTACCTCTTTCCATCTCCTTAATAAACATTTTTTTTATATTTAGAGATAAATCATTCTTTACTTTCAGTATCAGAAACCCAGAGGAGTGGCGATAAAGACAGTGGTTGTGATTCTTTACAGCATGAGGGAATTTTTCATTTTTGCTTGAAGTTAAACTGACTGAAAAAAGAGAATTAGCATAGGCTTAACAAAGGACTTAGGTAGAAGGTAGTCCTTTATCCAACTATTTAACTTGAACCATGAAATTATTTCAGAAGGAGATTTTTAAAGATGTATTCATTTCTCTTATACTGGGTTACATAAAAATGTCATCATAGCTTAACCAAGAATTTCACTAATTACTCACTCAATATTTTCCCTTTGACAATAAATTAAGTCTTTTTAAAATGGTCTTTCATATCTCTGACTTCATTTTTGTGGTTTTGAATCTTTCTTACATCCTGCTTTCCCCACCATTTTTCTACTCAATTCTTCTTCCTGCCTTTCTGCTTTCTTCCTTTTTCTCCTACTAAGCTTTATTTTGCAGTGAGGGGGTGCAATGTATGTAGAGTACCTGGCCTGGAGTCAGGAAGACCTGAGTTCGAATGTGACCTCAGACATTTAGTAGCTGTGTGAATCCTGGGC
The DNA here is from genome assembly GCA_028646595.1 of Phalanger gymnotis. NCBI lineage: Eukaryota > Metazoa > Chordata > Mammalia > Diprotodontia > Phalangeridae > Phalanger > Phalanger gymnotis. Next base: position 77,816,141 of record CM053626.1, read on the forward strand.
AAGTCGCTTAACCTTGTTTGTCTCAGTTTCCTTACCTGCATTCCAGTACCTTTGCCAACCATTCCAGTATCTTTGCCAAGAAAACCCTAAAAGGGGTCACAAAAAGTTGGACACAACTGAACAACGACAAGCTTTACTTTCTCACCACTGTCCTTTATTTGCCCTCAACAAAACATCTGGCACAGAGTCTACCATGGTGATAATCATCCCCGCCACTATCACTCTTGACTTATGCCTTGCACTGCCCCTGCACTACTAGTCCTCCATTAAACATCTTTAAATCAATATTATAATATTATTAGAATGCTAGCTTTTATCACTTTCTTTGGCAAATGGGTAGAAAATACACTGAGAGGTTGTCTGGGTATTAATTTTCACTGGTAATTTTCTCATGTCAAAATAGTCAAGTTTTCCTTCTCTTCTGCCTCTGCCTTCATGCTTGATATTTACTAGCATCTAATGGATAAATTAAATAGCTCTAGAAAGGATGCTACAGTGTATTTCTTAGCATCTAACGATTAAGTGCAATAACCATAGAAATGAACATAGAGCCCAGAAACCACATTAGTATTCAAAGACTACCTCTTGTCTAATGCCTTCCAGCCTTCCATGATTCCCTAATCAGTATCCTAGCATTTCCTAGTGCAGGGGTGGGGAACTTGTGGCTTAGAGGACACCCCTCAAGGCCACAAGTTTCACACCCCTGCCTAGTCCTTTTCTCCCTTGGACCTCAGGAAATATTTTATTTTTTACTTCTTTGATATACATATATTAATATATATGTGTTTATATGTATACATACATTTGTATATGTCTATTTTCATATATGTATGTACATGTATATAAATAAATGTGTGTACGTGTATTTACTATATCTCCCTACCAGGCTATAAGCTTCATAAGTATAGGCACTGAGTTAAACTTATCTAAACTTTGTGCCCCCCCCTAAGCCTAATATACTATTCAACCAAAAAACAAGTATTTAATAAATGTTCGCTGAATTAAAATGAAGTTAATAGAATGGAATAGAATTATTGAAATGAGTGCTAGAGAGGGGATAGCAATGGTGAGACATCATAACAATCAGACTAGCTTGCTCTCAAAGCCATGAGAAAAATACTAACATTATTTTCTATCTATAAAGAGGGTGAGGAGCAATTTTTTTTTCAGTGTCACTCCTTACACCTGCCCCAACCATATATTTAATGAATATCTGTACTTTTTTTCCTAAGGCCAAAGATGTAAGATGTCAAGCATAACCTCCCCCCCTTTTTTTAGTATTTCCTCTCCCCTCCAATCAGAAAGTGTTAGGTACTAATTTAGGGGGAAAATATACTGTTGTATGGCTTGCTCATTGTCTGCCAGGCTCTTCTGGTGTAGGAATACTGGGTACAACCATGGCTACAGAAGATGAGGACAATCACTTGTGAACTACAGAGCTATTGTGTTTCAGGAAATACTACGCACCTACTGAATGATTAGCAAGAGAAATCATAGACCAGGGGAAAGAGCACTGAATTTGGAAATCGGCAGAGACCTGGATTTGCATCTTTCCTATGACATTCAGTAGTAATATGCTCAGAATAAATTATCTAACTGGACCTTGGCAAATCAATTAACCTCTTTGGCTCTCAGTTTCCTCATTTGTCAAATGAGGAAGTAGGCTCTAAGCTTACGTCCAGCTTTAGAAGTATCATGCTATGATCCTATGAATCTGTGGAAGCCTCAAGTACCTCATCTATAAAATGGGAATAGTGATATATGCAGCAGTTACCTTCATAGAGTTTTTGTAAGGATCCAATGAGATAATGTATGTAAAGTGCTTTACAAACCTTAAGAGGACATATAATTTATTATTAATAATGTGTAGGCAAGTCAACTACCTTTCCAAAAGGGCCATACCCTTAAAATACTACCATTCAATGTGGTAGATCCCAGTCCAATCTGAACTACATGTGGAGGGTCCATATTACTCCTTGAAATCCTATCATATAATATTAATATTCCATTGAAAATTGGCATACCATAATTATGAAAAATAACTAGTGCTCTAATCAAGTTACTGTAATTAATTCTATTAAGTATAAGACATTTACTGGAGACTAGTAAAGACAATATAATCTGCAGTGAATGCCACCGTTGGTGTTGCTATTATCATTTAACATATATTAAACATCCAAGAGGTCTTAGAGCTAATGAAAAGAGATATGGATTAGCACATTTCTTTCTCAGTCATTTTTCATTGACTTAGTTCTTTTTGGTGGGCAAATAAAAACGACTGCATCACATTTCAGATCAATCAGTTACCAAGTGTAATTTTTGCAATAGCAAACATTTTTAGGTTATATGAGCACAAAAAAATAAAAGCATCTGAAATGGGCAATCTCCTATTACTCTAAATGTGCTCCCTGACTGAGACCTAGTATGCCAGCCTGGAGCAAATTGATATAGCCGAGCTATTAACTCCTAAAAATAGGGATCTATAATGAAAATGCTAAGAAACTCACTATTGGGCCCAGCTATAGTCCAGCCTACAACATAGCAATGATACTTATTTTTACAATTTGTCACATCACAGTAGTTTTGACTGTGGCATCCATTCCTGTCTAGGTGGCACTGACCTATACCTTTCATTCAACTCTTGTTTTCCTCTTTCACATGTGCTGTTGCCCCTCTCAATCTCTCTCTCTCTCTCTGTCTCTCTCTCTCTTTCTCTCTCTCTCTCTCTCTCTCTCTCTCTCTCTCTCTCTCTCTCTCTGTCTCTCTCTCTTTCCTCTATCTCTGTCTTTTTCTGTATCTATTTCTTTTGACTCTATATCTAGCCATCTATTTATCTATCTTTATGTCTGTTTCTGTCTCTGTGTCTGTCTCTGTTTCACTACTTCTATTGGGTCTCTGTATGTTTCTGTTTCTCTGCATCTCCATTTCTTCCTCCTTCGTTTTTATCTATCTGTCTGTCTGTTTCTGTCTCTGTGTCTTTGCATCTATGTCTCTCTGTCTGTATCTGTCTCTTTTTGTTTCTTTCTCTTCACGGTCTATCTCTATTTTTCTGTTTTCTGTCTCTATATCTCTGTGTGTCTGTCTCTCTTTCTCCTCTGTCTCTGTCTACCTCTATCTGTATGTCTGTTTCTGTCTTTGTGTCTATCTCTGTCTCTCTCCCCCTCCGCCCAACAATTGCATCTCTCCACATGAACCCTGTTAAGCTCTTCATATATCAGGTCAGAGCTTTGCTTCTCCAAATCACACCAGAGAGAAAGCGAGTATTCCCAAGAGCACAGCAGATAAGGAAGGGGAGCACTGAAGTGACCCAAACCAGAGTCTGTGGCTCAGGTTTTTCAGCAATTTCAGGGACCCTGTCAAGTTACTATGTGTTTAAGCACACATTCTATAATATAACATATGGAATTCTGCTTTCTTTGTCATTTATTCACATAATCACAGTATCTAGATTTATTTTCCAAGTCAGCAAGCATCTATCTTTTATTTAGGTATGTCATTAAGCTGAGTATTTAATTTTCCCATGTACTAAGGATTCCTAAGACTCTAGGTACATGTTGTACATGTGTATATACATATATGTTTGCATTTATCTACGTAAACATGTATTAACACATGTATTTCACAATTGTCTAGATAAAGGAGCCTTGGAAAAAAATGAAAATTTTGTTTATGGATCAGAGTAGGGTTTCAACCAAAAGTCACATACAGATCTGTAAGCTGCAACATACATTCGAAGGAGTGGGGAAAAAAATGAAGAGAATAGGTCATGAGATGCAGGATATCCTATTTATGGAAATTAACACACATTGGTGAAATAAAATGTGAGCACTAGTTATTGAAAAGCAGGGATGTGCACAGAGGCCTTGGAAATTTCTAATGAAAAACTCCAAGAGGCAGACACTTCGAAAGGGTGAAGTCTCTGTGTCTCTCTATCCTAATGCATAACGTACTTCTTTTACATTGGGCCCCTCAGCTGAGAGCATTTTAAATAGGACACAGGTAACTGCAAAAGAAGCTGTTAGCACTTGAGAAGAGCCAAATACATTATATACACTCCCAGGGAAAAAAAAGCAGCAGATAAGATTTCCGGAGATCAGGTCCAAACTGAGCTATACATGACATTTGATTACACTTCTTTTAGTAGATGGGATATTCACCTTAGCAACCACTGCCTCACTTGACAGTCAGAACATTTCATTTCTCTGCATTTATATATTCAGGAGTGGTTTCTGGATTGTTTTTTTTTTTTTACAGCAAGTTGCATTAACTCCAGCTTTCCGGAACGTTAAACGGAATGACTGTTTCCTTGTATGTCTCATTCTCTGAGATCAGGCTTCTTCAGCTCTACTATATCTGCTCCCCTCCCCCCTCAAAGAAAGCTAAGCTGTGATATAGAGACCACTGTAAGTGGAAGGAGAATGAGCTGCATAAGGTGAGTGAGAAACCTAAATTCAGTGCTTTTCTTCCCATTATTAGTTCCTAAAATTACTCCATTTTTGGCTTCACGTTAGCAGGTTGCCTTGACATGCTAAATCCAAAGTAAACACTCTGAAGACTTAGACACAATCTAGCAGATTTAATAAAATGGAGTCTGGAAGCTTCGAAAAATAGGATTATCTAGGGATAAAAAAGAAATATGATGAAGACATGTATTGCAAATGAAGAAGCTGCAGGGTAGATTGTGCAGCTCTACCAAAAGAGAAAAACACACACACACACACACACACACACAGTATATAGTGTATGGGGAGCAGTTGAGGAGCAAAAGTAGAGTTAACACTTCCCAGCCCAGAATACACAAAGGAAAACTCTCTTGGAGGAGAAAATGTCTAAATTTCAGAAAATCCTTTTGCTAATACAGCTTCAAAGGGAGGAAGGAGTTGTTTGAGCTTGAAAGAGAAGCCAAAGTGAAAAGGCAGCAGCAGAGGACCACAGGAAAAGTAGGCCATAAGCAAGAAACACCATGTTTAAAGAAGAGAGATTTATATTGTAGATCTTTAGCTTGGTAGGAATTGAACTCACCTTGTGATTGCAGAGACAGGAAGGGGATTTTACTTTTTCATTCGTATACAGAAAATCCAATTATGTTGACCTAATTGCCCGGTGTAAAGATTGCCCAGCATTCAGGCTACTTTTTTTTAACCTTTTCTGCTGCCTACATATTTTTTGTTGTTGTTGTATTTTGCTTTGTTTGGGGTAAGCTGCACTTATTAGATCACTGTGTGATCCTGGGTGGGCATTTAGTGCAAAAAAGTGTCTAGACATCTGTGTCATTTGTAGACACTCCCCTAGAGTTGTCTTGGGCACAGCTCTGCCTCACTTACACCACAGCTCTGCCTCACTTACACCCAATTTCACACATAAGTCAAGACATTACCCACATGATATCATTGGTCCTCTTCAAGAACAAGAACAAACAACAGACACTCCCCTCCTCCCAAAGCTCTAATCAGTTTAGAGTAAAGTCCTAAAGCATTTGAGATAACTACGGAATGTGAGGACCTTTCATCAGAATAAAAACTTGGATTTGTGCTAACCATTCTTATGTGATCTTACTCCATACATGCAATCTGTCATCAAGTTTTGTTTCTTCCTATTATTTTTGCATTTCTTTGAATCCCTGGCATTTAACACATCAGTATTTATTGAATATTGCAGAATACAAACATGATATCTCACCAGTTTTTGTTTCCTTTTAGCTACTCTGATACACAAAAGTAGGCAAGAGTAATCCATCCAACCTAATAAGCCATTATTGAATTCCTACTGTGTTCTAGGTGCTGTGAGGGACATCAATTAATAAGAAAACATGTTCCCTACAAGGAATATATCTTTCCTGCCTAAAGGATCTTACAGTCTAGTGGAGAAGCAGGGTAAAACACATGACCACACAGCAGATTCTGTGGATTTCAATGGTCAGTGCTTCAATACCTGCCATTTTATTGTGGATATTGGGCTATTAAACGCTTTTGTACATTATGTGCAGAAGAATTGGACATTAAACACTGTCCACACAAATTCCGAGGACATTTACCCAGTTTTTGAAGTTGAGCCCAAGTTGTTTTATTATTAAAATATATGAATCATATTGTTTTAAAAAACAGAACTGGGAAGTGTTTTTTTTTTTAAATTCACAAATGGAGGTGAATATATTGTCTCAAAGAATTCTCTGAGAGGTCATTATGGAAATGACAAGTCTATAGTAGCCCATAGTTCGGCAAACTGTTACCTGACTCAGAATACCAGGCTTACTCCAGTTTCCTGGATTTCTCTTTCACCTCTTCTCTGTGTTACAGTTTTCATCCCAGTGTCTATTCAACAAATTATGGAGTCTAAAGTTTAAAAAGTGAGAATTGGAAGTTGAGAGAGGTAGGTAGTGGTGTATAAAATACTGGAATTAAAGTCAGGAAGACTTGGAATGAACCATCTCCTCTGACACTTATTGGCTTTGTTGCCTTGGGCAAGTCATCTAGTTTCTCTGGGTCTGTTTCCATTTCTGCAACATTTAGGGGTTGTGGTGAATTACTTTTTTTTAAAATAAGTTTTTTATTGATGCATTTTTACATCACTATAGTTTTCACCAGCATCCCTCCTTCTCCCCTTCCCAGAGAGTCATCCAATATAAGAAACAGAATTTTTTAAAGAAAAAATAAAGAGAAAAAAAATCATCACAGCTAATTAATTATATTGGAAAAAGTCTGAAAATATATGCAATGTACAACATTTATGGACTCCCACTTCTGCAAAGGAGTGGGATAGGAATGTCTTCTCATTTTTCTTCTTTCAAAGAATGTTTGTTTGTTTCGTAATTTTGCAGCATTCCTGTGACATTTTACGGTTGTTCTTTCAATTTATACCATTATAATCACTGTGTTTATTGTTTGTTTGTGTCTGCTCACTCCATTCTGTATCAATTCACCTAGATCCATTCTTCTCTATATCTGTCATATTCATCATTCATTATTCAACACAGCAATACTCCATTAAATTCACGGACCACAATTTGTTTAGTCATTCCTCAACCTAGGGGAATCTAATTTGTTTCTATTTTTTTGCTATTACAAAAAATGCTACTACTAATGTTTTGATATACATGAGTACGTTCTTCTTATCACTGGCCCCCTCGGGATATAAACTCAGTAACAGAATCTCTAGGTTGAAGGGTATAGACATATAGATATTTCCATCACCTTATTTCTATAATTACAAATTAATTTCCAGCTCTAAATCTATGATCCTTTGACATGGAGTATAGAAGGAAGGTAATAAATATGTTACTTTCTCATTACATAGGCAGAACAGCAGGATTTGAACTCAGGTCCTCTGACTCCAAAGCCAGTACTCTTTCTACTATAACAGTACTTATACTCAGAAGGAAAAAAAAAGAACACATATGCAAAAAGTGTGGTGCTAAGCAATAAGATCATGATTCTTCAGGAAGAAAAAATGTTTCCCATTTTTTTGCATCATGTTTCCATTTTTCTTGGATTTTTGTAAATCAATAGAACACACATTTTATTGGCTGTTTTAAAGGAATGAGAGTTCACCAAGATTAACCTTGCATTTTACATAACACAACTGATGATAACATTAAGGCTTTTTTATTCCAGTGGTACTCTGCTCAAATTGTCTAATTAATTGGGCGTTAGCAACAAGAGAAACAAAAGAAAATTGAGAAATGATTTATGAAATTCAATAATGACCTACATGAAGGAAAAGGGAAAAGAGTGATGTAAAAAAGAGAGAGAAAGGGAGAGAGAGGAAGAATTATACGTCAGAAAAGGCATGTGTGAAAATACTGCAATCACGAATGTTGAAATAAACTGGCCATATATATTTTGAAATGTGTCTAAATCAATTCAATACTTAAAAATGGTCTCTCTCCCTCCCCATGGTGCTATAAAGAACTATATTTCACTTGGTAGTTTAAGCTACCAAAGGATTCATTTGTTTATTTGTTGGGTTTTTTTTAATTCAAGCAAATTCATGCTCTCTGAGTTTTAATTTTAATTTTGATTTTTTAAATATTCAGAAGTCAAAAATAAACTCATTCATAGGTTTTCCTTGCTTTCTGCTCTTTAATCAGAGACTAATCAAAATGGGACATGCATCCATAAATTAAATTCCATAGAGGAATAGATTGACTTGATATTTCTTGAAAATACTACTGACAAAACCTTATCTGAAGAATATTTGGAACCAACACTGTGTAACAAAGCCAAGAATGAAATGCCAGGATTTGAATGTTATAACAACTCTCTAAAAAGTACCTACTATGTACAGAGGACTGGACTGAATGCCAGGCATATACATCCAAATTCAATTAAATTTCACCAGCAATTTATTAAGGACCTATTATGTGCCAATCACTGGTGATACAAAGAAAGAAATAAAAACAGTCCAAGTACTCAAGGAGCTAACATTCTATTGGGGAAGAGTAACATACACACCAATAATTAAATATAAGATATATACAAAGAATTGGGGGGGGGGTAGCAATAACAATTAGGGAAATCAGGAAATGCCTTATGTAGGAAACATTGAGTCATACCCTTGACCTTAATCCTGAAATTTAAGGAGGGAAAGAGCATTCCGGGGCAGAGACTTCCTGTGCAAAGAAATAGAGATGGGAGATAGATGAATAAAACAAAGATTCACAAGCAGTCCCATGCCCTGAAGATTACAAGCTAATGAAATGATAATAAATATTAATATATAAGTGCCCTGCAGAGATACAAAGAACTATGAGAAAACTGAAGATAAGAAGATGTCTTCTGATTGGTGAGACAATCACCGTTGTATGGAGGAGGTAACATCTGAGCTAAAACTTGGAAAGAAAGAAACATTTTAACAGGTGGCATTAGACAAGGGTATGTGAGCACAAATGTGTGAATTGGAAATAACAGGAGTTTGGAAAAAAAAAGTAAGTTGTCCAGTTTGGCTAAAATATAGAGTGCAAAGGAATAGTTTCAGATTAGGCTGGAAAGGTCAATCAGAGAGCTTATGGAGGGTGATGAATGTCAGGCTACAGACTTTGGACGTGATTTTCTTGGCCACAAGGAGTCATTGAAGATTTTTAAATAGCAAAATGATGTGATCTCTTTTTGGATCATGAATTAGGAAAAGAGTTCTAATAGTAGTTTGTACATTGGGATGGAGGGAATGCAGAGAATGGAAGCAGGATAAACAGTTAAAAGGTTATTTGATAGTCAAAATTTAAAAAAAAATAGGTCTTTAACTCAGGGAATCATAGTAGTAGTAGGAGATAATAGAAGTAAAAAATATTTTGGAGGCAGGGCCTTGTGATTCTTTTCTTCTTAGCAAATCATTAGGTCTGGAGACCAAGAGAGAGAAGGAAGGTCTTAGATGGTGCTCAGGTTTTAAGCCTGGAAGCCTAGAAAGATGGTGATGACCTTGACAGAAATAGAGAAGTTCAATAAAATTCAATAATCCTTTCTTAAAAGTCTGTGCTTTGGAGAAAGATTGAGCTCTGAATTGTGATTTGTCTCTAGGATATAAACATCACCTCTCCAGTTTAGCAGATAAAGAAGCATAGACTAGAGAACCACCTGAACACCTTTACATCACATTCAGTACTCTTACAAAAGCGTAAGGAGGATTGGAATCTGGTAAACCAAATATCAGGCTTTGTGTGAGCATATCTGGTAAGGGATACTGAGAGTCAGTGGCAGGCTCAAAATATAAAAGCCACAATATATACAGAACTAAATAGTTCAAATACAGAATGCAGAATAACTACAAAATAGGAATATTTTGTTCCTTAGCTTTTTTGAGCCTCGGTTATCTCATCTGTAAGAGGTAGCCAAGTGGTACAGTAGATAGAGTGCTGGGACTGGAGGAAGGGTAGTCTTAGTTAAAATCTGGCCTCAGACACTGTACCAGCTATCTGACCCCGAGCAAGTCCTTTAACCTCTTTGCTGTAAATTGGGGATAATATTGGACCTACCTCCCAGGATTGTTTTGAGGATTAAATGAGATAGTAATTGTAAAGCAATTAGGAGAGTGACTGGCACACAATAGGAACTATGTAAATTCTAGCTATCATTTTTATTGTTAATATTATTACAAATTTTATACTACCTATCTTATAGTTTCCCTTATAGAATTATAGGCCAAAGAATTATACTTATAATTTCATTGAATCCTTTGACATTTGTTGTCTAAAAATTTAGAGATTTAGAGTATAGGTCAGGCTATGTCTAGTCTTCATCTCTTCTTATGTCAAATTCTAATATGGAGAAATCACTGTTCCCACCCCAATCTTTTCTACTTCAGCTACTGGTTTTTCCTTATTAGGGGGCACTGGATCTCAAATAGGATTTTCCTTCGCCACTTTAAAGGATGAAATTATCATTGAGGCAAGCAAAGATATTATTAGCTCTGTTGCTTTGGGGAGAGTGAGAGAGAAAAAGAGAGGAACAGAGAGATGAAGGAGGAGAAAGAGAGGGAGAGAGAGAAACAGACAGAAAGACTGAAGATAATTTAAAACCATCAACATGCTATCACAAGGCCTCATACCAAAGTTGTAGGCTCTTTAATAAGAACCTTCATTTGTCTAATGCTTGATGATCTCTAAAGAATGCTACTCACAATAACCTTGAGGTAGGAGTTATTATTCTGGCTCTTCTTCTCTTGGGACCAAGTTTGGGGAATCATTTAGAAGAAATATGGATATATCGAAATATTCCATTAGCTCAAAAACCCTACATAGGAGTAAGTTCACAACAGATGTCACAGCTAAATTCCAATTTCTTAAATACAGTATTTAATACAGACCAAAGCATATTATTTCTCACTCCAATTCTACGACACTCAGGCAATGATCCTCTCTTACCCTTCCCTACTTCAAACTGAAATAGGAGCCCAAGATTCCCTGCTTCTTAATTACAATATCATTGATATACTCTGCACTAAAGACCAAGACTCCTGTGTTGTCCTGGAAACAGCCTTAGTACAAAAGTGTTCCAAGTCTTCAGTGAACCCAAAGTTTTCCTGACTGATCCTTGATAGTTTGATGTGCTTTTGAATTTCTGGAGAAGAGTTCTCTTCCTGCTAATATCCAATAAGTCTTGTTTATATCTTGTTTCCAAAGAGTATTTCTTGTTTGCACTGATACTTCTTCAGATAAAATGATCACACACATACATACACAGAAGATAATAATAATAATAGCATTTGTGTAGCAGTTTAAGGTGTATGAAGCACTTTATAAATATTATCTTATTTATGAGATCTTCACAACAAGCTATTGTTATCTTCATTTTACAGTTGAGGTAACTAAGGTAGGTGGAGGTTAAGTAGTGGCTTTTAGTTAAGTAGTGTCACACAGCTGTTTGTGTCTGAGATTGGATTTAAACCAAAGCATTCCTGACTCCAGATCCAGTGTTTTACCTACTGGACCACTTAGGAGATTTTATATACATGTATATACTTATATGTATGTATAAATATATATGTGTGTATATATATATATGTATATATAAAACATAGCTGACAAGGTTACATTCTAAAACTATAAAAGACATTGGACCAATGCTCCCATTAGTCACTTTTCCTGATCCCTTGTCTCTGCTATCACAACTCCAAGTTAACTCCTTGTCTACTATAAGAGCAGGTAGAATAAGTATTATTTTCTCTTTTACAGATAAGGAAGCTGAGAGTTGTGGGAAATTAGAGGACTTGCTTACAGTCACACAGCTAAGTTTCTAAGATAAGATGAAAACCTAGATAACCAGATTAAATCCAACATAAGATCTCTTCTAATCTAATTCTTCCATTTGGCAGATGTATTTTATAAGCATGATGACATGGCTTTTCTTTCTCCTTCTAGTGTTCTTTATCCAAATGCTCTCCATCTTGCTATCCCACTCTGGTTCCTGAATTACCTTACATAAATGCATATTCTCAATATACAATAAATGTTATTCTACCACTTTGATTTATTCTGTCTCTTTCAAGAGCTGTTGTTCAGCCATACATCACAGCTGACCAAGATTTATTGGTCAAATGTGGTCAAATTTGACTCCTCAGGTTAGAATCCTGTGTTCACTCTGCTTGTTACCCATATTTGGTATTCCTTTTTATAGATACTTGAGACCATGGGTTTTACAATAGCATCTTTCTTGGATTTTGTCTTCTGCAAATTTTTGAGCATCCATCCTGCCACTCTTCTTCCTACATATTAGCTCCTTTCCATATTATATATTTTGGTGGGAATATGCAATCAATTTTTTCCACCCCTACTCCCACTTGCTATTTCCCTCACTTTCCCTTTTTTAAAAAAAATAGATTAATATGACCCCAGGCAAGTGTATTTTGCTTAGCCCTTCCGAGGTGTACTCCATCTCTAGTTATGAGCCTATCACTCATATTTTAAGCTGTGGTTCAGAAATTCAAATCTTGTCCTCATATTTTGATACTTTAATGGATTTTAGATCTCATCAATGTACTTACACATTCCAAGGATCCACCTGTTAATGATTTTTCATCTTAAGTAACTCATACTCATGCCCTCTTATAAATCATCTATAGGGAGCTTGCCCAACATGCTACAGTCCTTCCTCTGGTTCTCTCTATTAACATTTCCTGGGAGAGGGGTATAAAATCAAAATGTTACTCTAATCATCAACAAAAAAAATACAGTGGGGTCTTATATTCTTTATATTTTTCAATGATTTATTTTATCTACTAAAGAATGTCATTTAGGAAAGCCTGCTATGCTCTTCTCATGCTTCCATTGAGGGTATCATTAATCTAGTTATAAATATCCTAATTTCATCAACATTTTATAGAGATGAGAAAGTAGGTATATTACTTTGGTAGTTATTAGCATCTTCTCAAGAAAATTTTGGGGGGTAATACTAAAAATCAATATGTGTTCCCAAACCTTTGATATTTTTACCTTTTCAGGCACTGTGAAAATCAATCATTCAAGACCCTTAAAATGCTTTTTCTTCTAACACAGACTTTCTCCTTGTATATTTGGTTTAGTCCAGTTGACTTCCCATAACTTTTTTTTTCTTGTATGATATTTCTATCTCCTTATATAGCACTTCGGGGAATTCTTTTTTTTTTTTTACTTGTTTTTCCAAATCCTTTTTGAGCTCTTCCATGGCCTGAGACCAATTCACATTTTTCTTGGAGGCTTTTGATGTAAGCTCTTTGGCTTTGTTGACTTCTAGCTATATATTTCAGTCTTCTTTGTCACCAAAAAAGATTCCAAAATCTGAAACTTTTTCACTGCCTGTTCATGTTCCCAGCCAACTACTTGACCCTTGAGGTTTTTGTCGGGGTATGACTGCTTGTAGAGAGTACTTTGTCCGAAGTTTGAGGGGCTGCACTGCTGTTTTCAGAGCTACTTCAACATTGCAAGCTTTGCCACACCAGCACTCCTTCTCCCCCAAGAACTGCCAACCAGGATTGCTGCCCAGATCAGGCATGACAAAGCAGGCTTTGTACTCCCACTCTAATCTACCCCTTTAATCCTCCTACCCGGTGGTCCTGCAGCCAGAAGCAACAGTGGCTGACCGTGAACTTCTTTCACTCTGTCCCAGAAGCTTTTCCCACTAACCTTCTCTGTTGTCTTTGGTGTTTGTGGGTTGAGAAGTCTGTTAACTGCCACAGCTCACTGATTCAGAGACCTACAGCCTGTTCCACCTGGCTCCCATTTTGGTTGGTCCTGGTGTGGCCCACACTGGGCTGTGTTTCACTCCACTCTTAGCTCAGTGTGATAGACCCTTCCCAGAGACCATCCAGGCTGTCCTGGGCTGGAGCCCTGCTTCCTTTTGCTATTTCGTGAGTTCTGCAGTTCTAGAATTTGTTCAGAGCCATTTTTATAGGTGTTTGGAGGGACCTGGGGGAGAGCTTAAGCAAGTCACTGCTTTCCAGCTGCCATCTTGGCTCTGCCAGCCCCCATTCAGGGAATTCTTGTTGGAGTTCAAATGTGTTGAACACCACTGCCACTGAGAGCTCACGCTGAAGATGTATGCAAATCCTTTCTTTTTTTCATTGCTTTATTTGCTTATTAAGGTCTGCCACCAAATTTTGTTTAAACTTGCTTTTCTCCCACTGCTTCTCACTAGTTTATAAGGCAATACAGATAATATTCTTCTATCATCTTCCTCCATATAGTCTTACAAAAGACTTTCATAGTCAAAACCAACATTGCTCTAGGCTACCAGGTCATTCTCTATGGTGAGGAGATGAAGCAGTTGCAACCCAGGGTGACTTCTTGGCTCTCGTGACTTCCTTGTTGTACCAATTGATGTACATCAGTCAAATTTCCTTGTTATATTCACTCTATTTCGGGGCATCAACAACTTGTTTAAGTAAGTTGATGTGGAGTTGCCTTAATTGCATATTCTATCTTCTCGTTTTTAAGATTTGCTAGAGTTTGATATTGATTTTGATATTTTCTCTAATAGGTCAGTGGTCTGACTATAGACTCACAACTAATTTGAAAGCTATACCTACATCAATAACTAGTCATTTCCCTACTATTAGAATGACATTAATGGCCTTTTTAAAATGATGTTATTTGGTGCTCACCAACCCAATCCTTCCCGGTAGTCTTCTTGAATAAGCATGCATGATAAATGGACAAATCTTTAACTTCTTCTTTCTTACTAAATAACCTTGTTTTTGGAAAAAAAAAATGCCATTATTCTTAATATCTGCCCTTTCATTGAAATCAACAAGTACTAAAGTATATGTTGATTTAATCTGGAAGGTATTTTAATTGTTTTGTTGCTACTTATTTCATTTAATAGATGTTTTTGCTTTGAGCTATCTCTTCTGCCTGACTACTGACAAACACACTGTTCAGAACTAGTGAACTATAGTTTTAGAAATGAGAACCCACAGAGTAGCTTAAACCAGGAGGAACAGTTCTCTGTAGGGCTTATTCTGTGAATTTTGAGGTTCCCCTGGGTTGCTATACTATGAGTTAACATGGAATAGTGGAATGAACACTGATTTTGGAATCAGAAGACCTAGGTTCAAATCTCACCTCTGAAGCTTAGTACTTCTGTAATCTTGGGAAAATCACTCAACTTCATTGGGTCTCAGTTTCCTCATATTAAATGAGGAGGTTGGTCTAGTATCTCAGATCCTTTTCATCTATATATCTATGATTCTCTGAGCCTATCAATTTCTCTACCTCTTCATTTTCAGCAACGGATATTAATGAATAAACTACAACTATTTTCATGATGATATTCTTGAACTACAATGAGAAATGTATCCATGTCTCATGAAATTATGTTTTTGTTCCCCTTGGACACATGATAAAATCAGTTCAATTAACACCTTTTTTTTCCTCTTCAAGAAAAATGTGTTGGGCTGTCCTTCCATTTTTTTCTGAAAATTACTCCTGTTTTCTACTCTCATGTATAGCAAAAATATCCAGGCTGATAATGATTCATTTCCTCTAGTGGGAAGTACATTCACTCATTGGTCATTGCTGAGTAAGTTACAGTGCTTAACCCTTTCCTGTATGAGTTAGATTAGATGATCACTGTCCTCCTTTCTAGATCTCAAATTCTGTGACTCCTTGATTTTGTGCCAAAGGTTACAACGCCCCCTCTGCCTCACCAGACCTTTTCTGAAAAACAGAATGATACTGTGAAAAGAACATCAGACTGGGGATCATGTAGATCTCCATATGTTACCTCAACCCTCACAATGGTTTCTTGCTCCTCAGAGCTTATATACCCCTTGACTTTCACCCCTCATCTATGTTTCTCACAAAGTAACACTTACTATATTTGTGAATGTTTTATAACTCCTTAAATCTCCTAATCTTAATGAGGAAAACTTTGGCTCATCTAAAATTTGTACCTCCCCAGTGTATAAGATGTGTAAACAGTGTACATTAGCAAAACAAAGCATAAAAGGGGGGATGCTATTTCAACAAACTGATTAAGCAATGGTGCATGTATATACATTTTTACACTCCTAGAGGTTAAAGGACAGCATGATTTGCAAATGGTCAGAAGTCTTTTTTTTTTTTCAAATTTAGTTGGACTAATCACACTCACAGCAAAAATTTGCATACAGTGATTTCCAACTCCTGGATAGTGATTACCATGCAGAGGTTTGTTGAGTCTCTGAACAGTTCAGTTTATGGTCTGGTAACTCATTGAAATAGGGAGATACTATTTTGTCACAGATTACATTAAGTTGGCATGGAATTTCAAAATGCAGCAGCTGTGAGCTCCCATCCTAACATGGGGCATTTCATGAACATTTTCACTCTATCGCTTGCCATTATTCCATAGGAAATTAATGGTCCCTGGGAGTCTTGAATTAGACTGACTCAGACACACTTTCACAGTGCACCTTTTTCTTCAGAAAAGATTTCCATCTTCCTGCCACTATGCACCCTGTTGGCTGTTCACTAAAAACAAAAGGATTGTTATAATAGATAAGAAAAGTGCTGGCTAAGCACTTCTTGACTTTTGCCTCCAGAAACCTCACTTTCCACTCAGATGATCTTTCTAGCCCTTAATCTGAAGGTAAAATGAACTTTTAAAAAGGAAAGGAAATGGAAGCTAGGATGTGTTTATGGATATTTTTAATTGGAAAAGAACTCTTATTTCTTATAACCAGTTAGTATTTTGAAAATAATAAGTGCAATACCTTTCTAAATAAGACCTAAATATACTGCTAAGCCACACACTAAAAAGTACAAAATAACTATTAGGTGTTTTTCAATCTAAAGTATGAAGAGATAAGTTTAAAAATAGTTAGGGTTGTCTTTTTGTTAGCAATGGAATTAACAGGGAACAAAAAATGTACCATGCTCCCATTTTCCACTCTCATCAGCTGGGAAACTGAAGCCTCATTATATCATATAATTTGTGCCTCAGTTTTTCATCCTCTGTAACTAATAGCACTCCTCCAACCATCTCTTGTCCCTGCATAGACTATTTTTGTTCTGTATACCAAATAGCTAAGCATGATGTATGATGAGTATCTTAGAGTTGACTGAAACCTGTCTGCAGTTAGAACCACAAGACAAAGGCAGTTGTCAGCTACCCAGAGTTCAGTTTGCATGACAAACACTGATGATTCTTCATCCAATCACTGCTGTATTGATTCTCTGTAGAATTTTATCCCAAACAGAGCTCTGCGTGGTATATAGATTTCACGCTTCCAGTATATTAGACAACTTGTTTGTTAGCTGCAGCAAGTTTCAGGGTGAAGGAAGAGTAATGAGACAAAGTGCCAACCCATATAAAAATCAAACTATCTTACCTTCAGAAAGAAGCCTCTTAACTACCAAGAGAAAGGCCCTTTCAGGGACACAACTCCAACTGTGTTCTGAAGCTGTGGATTTTGCATGCTGTAGGCTCAATTAAGAGTGAGCGAACATGACTGGGATGTATTTCCATTAGCATACAAAAATTCCATTTAAGGAACATTTAGATGGTGACAAAGGAATTGCTTCCACCCTGCATCTTTAAAAGGGCACCAGCACAATATTTCTTGTCATGTTGATAATCATTTTTCCCTCCCTGCTATTCAGTCATTCCCTTCTTTAGAAACCAGCATATTCATATTCATATTCATTCTCTCTCTCTCTCTTTTCCCTTTTCCCTTTTCTAAAAGAAATCAAGCAGTGGAGATTGAAAAAAATATGTAATTAGCTTTGGCTACTATATCTAGAGACAAAGGATGGCTACTGTTTTAATGATAAAAATAATATTTAAAATATAAATGATGAAATAGTCTGTATTTCTTGATGCTATATTTTAGAATAATAAATAGGGTGCCATTAAACATGTTTTTCCCTTAAGAGATTTCCAATGAGGCAGCAGACAGATATGTTTTCACTTTAGTTTTAAAGGCAGAACCGACAGTACTCTATGAATAAAAATCAAAAGTAAATTCCACAATCAGGAAGCATACTTGCTGAAAAAGCCCTTGTTCCAAGGGACCTGAGATTATACATTGGGCAAACTAATAGCCTGCTGATTACATCCTCAGAGGGTGAGTGACTGACAGGGACCTACAGTGACAAAGGATCTAAAAATACAGTGGGCTCCATGGCCATTAAGAGCCTTATAGGCCAGTTATAAAATCAATATAAAGGTTTAGGATTGTCAATGAAGAGATTTTAAAAGGCTCATATAAAAAGAATATTACCTACTATCCTAATAATCTATTGATATAGATTTTTCTCTTGTTTCTTGGTCCAGACCTTTGATTTCATCAGTGTGGGGAACTCATAGGAGAGAAACTTCCTCTGCTAATGCTTGTTGACAATTCATTTGTAGTTTATGGTCTTAGAGTGGCTTGGAAGCACTGGGAGGCTAAATGACTTTCCTATGGCCACAGTGTCAGAATATTTCAGAGGTAGGTCTTGAACCAAGGTTGTCCTGTCTTTAAGTAACTAAGCCATGTTACCTCTTTGATATAGAGTATCTGTTGGATAGCTCCTCTTCTAAGAGCTGTTTGTTGTTTTCCTTCATCCTCAAAGAGGACCAATGGCATCAGGAAGGTAATGATTGACTTACAAGTGAATTGGATTTAAGTGAGGCAGAGCTGTACAAAATCATCAGCCTCACACTCTCCTCCAGGGTCATAGGAGCTGAGTGACAAAACAGGTCAAGAAGACTACAGATGGCCTGAGATACAGTGGAGGACCTTGGCTTTTTCAAGCTAAGGTCTTTACCAGAAACGTTGAGGGTGTAAGAGCTATATGTAAGTAAAATTAGAATTGGTCCAGGCTTTCCTTATCTTTTTAATATAATATTTTAAACAGTAAATACTATTTTATTTTTCCCTAATTACATATCAAGAAAATTTTTAGCATTCATTTTTACAAGATTTTGAGTTCCAAATTTGTCTCACTCCCTCCCTCCTCTTCCCTCTTCTGAAAATTGTAGGCAGTTTGATATAGTTTATACATAGGCTATCATGTAAAACATTTCAATATTCGTCAGAGTTGTGGAAGAAAAACGAAAAAGAAAGAAAGGAAAAAACCAGGGGAAAAAATAGAGTGAAAAAAATATACTTTGATCTTCATTCAGAGTCCATCGGTTCTTTATCTGGATATGGAAAGCATTTTCCTTTGTGAGTCTTTTGTACTTGTCTTCAATCATTGTGTTGGTGAAAAGAGTCAAGTTCCTCATAGCTGATCATCCCACAGTGTTGCTGATACTGTATATAATGTTCTAACCTGGTTCTGGTCATTTCACTTTGCATGAATTTGCACACATCTTTCCAGGTTTTTCTGAAATCTGCCGGTTCATCACTTCTTATTGCATAATAGTATTCCATTATATTTGTACACCACAGCTTGTTCAATCATTCTCCAATTGATGGACATCCACTCAATTTCAAATATTTTTCCACCATGAATAGAGCTGCTATAAATATTTTTGCAAATATATGTTCTTTTCCCTTTTTATGATCTCTTTGGGATACAAACTTAAGTGGTTTTGCTAGATCAAAGGGTATGCAGTTTGGTTACCCTTTGAGAATAGTTCCAAATTGCTCCCCAGAATGCTTGGATCAGTTTACAACTCCATCAACAATGCATTAGTGTCCCAATTTTCCCACATCTTCACCAACATTTATTATTTTCCTTTTTTGTCACATTAGTCAATGTAATAGTTGTGAGTGGTATTTCAGAGTTGTTTTAATTTGCATTTCTCTAATCAAAAGTGATTTAGATCACTTCTTCATATGCCTATAGATAGCTTTGACTTCTTCAGCTGAAAACTTCCTGTTCATATCCTCTGACCATTTATCAATGGGGGAATGGCTTGTGTTCTCACAAATTTGACTCAGTTATCTATATATTTGAGTAATGAGAGCACTATCAGAATCGTTGCTGTACAGATTGTTTTCCCACTTTCTGCTTTCCTTCTAATTTTGGCTGTGTTGCTTTTGTTTGTACAAAAGCTTTTCCATTGAATATGATTGATATTATCTATTCTTCATTTTGTAATTCTTTCTATCTCCTTTGGCCATGAATTCTTCCCCTCGTGGAGATCTGACAGGTAGACTAATCCTTGCTCTTCTAATTTTATTGCTTCATTGTCTATGATATCTTTAATCATAGTTTAATTCCTTATCTCTTTTACTTAGGTCTATTATTTGCTTTAACTTTCTCTAATCAGGATTGCTACCCCTGCTTTTTGTTTTTTTACTTCAGTTGAAGCATAATAGATTCTGCTCCAGTCCCTTACCTTTACTCTGAGTGTGTGTCTCTGCTTCAAGTGTGTTTCTTGTAAGCAACATATTGTAAGATTCTGGTTTTTGATCCACTCTGCTATCTACTTCCATTTCATGGGAGAATTCATCCCATTCATATTCGCAGGTATAATTACTACCTGTGTATTACCCTCCATCCTATTTTTCCACCTGTTTGTCCTCTCTCTCTCCTTTCACCCTTTCCATCCTCACCAGTGTTTTATTTTTATCTACCACCTCCCCTGATATGCCCTCCCTTTTGTCAATCCCCACCAGCCACCATTACTTAATCTCCTTTCCTCCTACTTTCCTGTCAGGTAAGACAGATTTCTATATTTAACCAATTGTGTATATTATTCACTCTTTGAGCCAAAACCGATGAGAGTAAGGGTCAAGCAATGCTCATAGCCCACCTCTCCATCTTCCCCTCTGCTGTAATAGGTCTTTCATGTCTCTTCATGTGAGATAATTCACCCAGTTCTACCTCTCCCTTCAGATTCCATCCAATGTACTCCTCTTTGTCATCCCTTAATTTTTTATATTATTTCCTCAAATTTACCTTATGCCCATATCCTCTTTCTATGTATAATCCTTCTGTCTATACTGTTAGTATAGACAGTTTTTAAGGGTTACAAATATCCACTTTCTGTGTAGTGATGTAAACAGTTTAGCTCCAATGAATCCCTTATGTTTCTTTTCCCTTTTTATCTGTTTATGCTTCTCTTCACTCTTGATAATGGAGGTCAAATTTTGATTTAGTTCTGATCTTCTTCTTATGAAAGCTTGAAATCCTATTTCATTGAATGACCACTTTTCCCCTCGATCTATTATGCTTAATTTATCCAGCAAGGTGATTCTTGCTTGTAGTCTTAGCTCCTTTACCTTCCAGAATATCATGTTCCATGGATTCCGATCTTTTAATGTTGGAGTTGTCAAGTCTTGTGTGATCCTGATTAAGACTCCCCAATATTTGAATTGTTTCTTTCTGGTAGTATTTTTTCCTTGACCTGATACTTCTGAAATTTGGATATAATGTTCCTTGCTGGTTTTATTTTGGGATGTCTTTCCTTAGGTGATTGATGGATTCTTTCAATGCCTATTTTGCCCTCTGGTTTCAGGACATCAGGGTAGTTTTCCTTGATAATGTCTTGAAAGATGCTGTCCACAGCCTCTTTTTGATTATGGCTGTATTTTCCTCTATCCCACCTCCACCTGTTTATTCTATTCTCTCTCTCCTTTCACCTTGTCCCTCCTGAAAAGTATTTTACTTCTCACTACCCACTCCCCAATCTGCCTTCCTTTCTATTAACTGCCCACCTTCTCTTGTCCACTTCCTACTTTCCTGTAAGGTATGATGGATTTCTATAGTCAACTAAGTGTGTATGTTATTCCCTCTTTGAGTCAATTCTGATGAGAATAAGGTTCACTCACTGCCCCTTCCCCTTGCCCCTCTTCCACCATTGTAAAAGCTTTTTTGTTTCTCTTTTGTGTGAGATAATTTACCCCATTTTACTTCTTTCTCTTTCTTCCAATACATTCCTCTCACCCCTTAATTTTATTTTTTAGTTAATATACCTTCATATTCAACTCACACCTGTGTTCTCTGTCTATATATTCTCCTTCTAACTACTCTAATAATGAGAAAGGTCTTATGAGTTATAAATATCATCTTTCCATGTAGGAATGTAAACAGTTTGAGCTTACTAAGTCTTTTATGATTTCCCTTTCCTGCTTACCTTTTTCTGCTTCTTTTAAGTCATGGATCTGAAAGCCAAATTTTCTGTTCAGGTCTGGTCTAATTTTTAAGGTAGTATTTTCTTCAGTGGTCTTTTGGACCTCCTTTTCCATTTGGCGAATTCTGCCTTTCAAGGCATTCTTCTCCTCATTGGCTTTTTGGAGCTCTTTTGCCATTTGAGTTAGCCTATTTTTTAAGGTAGTATTTTCTTCAGTATTTTTTAGGGGTTTCTAGCAAGTCGCTGCATTGTTTGTCATGGTTTTCTCACATCACTCTCATTTCTCTTCCCAATTTTTCCTGTACTTCTCTAACCTTTTATTGCAAATCCTTTTTGAGCTCTTCCATGGCCTGATACCAGTTCGTGTTTTTCTTGGAGGCTTTTGATGTAGGCTTTTTGACTTTGTTGACTTCTTCTGGCTGTATGTTTTTGTTATCTTTGTCACCAAAGAAAGATTCCAAAGTCTGAGTCTGAATCTGAGTCTGTTTTCGCTGCCTGGCCATGTTCCTAGCCAACTACTTGACCCTTGAGTTTTTTT